>OW028582.1:2723514-3193514 GCA_932294295.1 Alitta virens | reverse complement strand
CAGACAGTGGGTTTATTTATATGTCCTCAACAGTTACAATATGTATCTCAGACAGTGGGTTTATTTATTATATCCTTGTGTGACAAATAAATTACTACACATAACTACAAAATAAACAACTGCAACAACACTCACCGTTCCATTATGACTTCAGCAGTTATGTTATGCTGAGGTTGGCAGTGAATTGTTATTTCTCTGTCTAATCCTGTATGTCTGATAGATAGGCGTGCTTTGTCATCAGGATTTGGATGGTTTGCTCTCACTCTATCCATAACACTGCCAAACATATCACCCAGATCATTTGTAACATCAAGCAATTTCCTCCCTTGGAGGTCATCCTTAAATTTAGCTCTGAATGTTACTTCCTCAACACCGAATTTACGAGCTCTTCTCTCATTGACCTGCTCAATTACATAGGGTTCCACATCCTCCTCCTCCTCCTCCTCCTCATCCTCCTCCTCCATTGCAATCCTTTTAGCAGGTGGTGGCTCAGACATGTTCACATTACAGAAAGAAACATTCCTTTTAAAATTTTACTAAGATATCCTGGGAAATGTTATAGACGCCATGACCAGCACAAGTGTACAGTGTCTGGCAAAGACTTTTCATTTAATATGCAGCGGTTCTTTGTATAGGTTCTGTTACATGTTTTTAACCAGTCACACACTTTTGGAAACCTGTATATATAGTTTTACCCCTCAAATATTGCGCTATATCATTTTTAATGCCTTGTTATCATATAGACTTGTGTAGTGATGCAGATCACTATAGACTTAAGCAGTCATGCAGTATTAGATCTATGTTAGAACATCAAACAATATCACAGGTACTTGTTAATCACAAATATTCTTTTTATCCATTCCTCAGGCAGCACAATGTTAGAATTAGTCATCTTTATAAAGATGGTGTGAAATATCTTCTTAGTATATAGACAGGTATATTTAACCTATATTACAATAATAACAGAGGTTTACTTACACCCTACTCCGTAAGGTGGCTACCCTCCTAATTGTTACACAGATAGGCGCTTTTACCTCCCTCTGGTGTACATTTTAGTACTACACTATATTATGGTACCGTATGGTGGCAGCACCTCCTGGGGTATGGGTGCTTTTACCGCCGGCTGGTGTGCATTTTAGGTTCCATAATTTACAGTATCGTACTGTAATTACTACTAATGTTCTGAATAGAATATAATTGAAGAAATAGAATAGAATAGATTGTAATATCATTGAGAAAAAATCATGTTCTGAATAGAATAGAATAGGATAGAACAGAACAGAATAAAATAGAACAGATGCAACACACACACTTTTAATCTGCACATTGGGCTGTCCTTCCAACCTGACCAGTAGCCAGGTCTCGACTTTTGTGGAGGTGTGAAATTTAGGACACCAGGGCTAGTAATAAAGACCACCAAAAGATTTACTTCCATATTTTCATATACTGTTGACAGCCACAAAAAATATTAGCAGCTAGCTTTTATGTACTTTTACTAGCATCAACAGAGTCATTAAACACTAAATATTAATTTGAAATACCCAAATAGGTGAAGTGTGTAAAAATTTTGCACAATCTTAATTCAAAGGTGGCCAAGTTTACAAATGACCAGGCCGCACACTCCAGTTCAGCTCATTTAGTCATATTTTTGAAGGCCTCACAAATAATTTTAGCATTAGTTCTTACAAGTCATCTATTTATTTAAAAAAAGTCCGATACAATATTATTTCAACCAACCACAATTCAGCTAATATAATATCATTTCAACCAACCACAATTCAGCTTACTACTGACCAAAATACATAACACCGAAAGCCACCTTGTGTTCATGCTCCGAACTACAGGCTACCTCAACTTTCGCTGCGAGCACAAAAAGCTATTTCCTTCCAGGTCCAGAACACCTGCCTGAAGTTAACTCGGTTATTCACAAGTTAGAAGTTGACCTCCTTCAGCCTAGCTTCTGTAGATGATTCCTTGATTGAAAGAATCAGAAACGATTTAATTTAAGAAGAATTGCAGCTGGGTAGCATGGTTAAGGCATCCGCCTATTCCATATTGGCTAGCTCTGCTGAAGGTCTCGGGTTCAATCCCCGGCCTGGGCACTCTTCATGAGGTACATCCGAGCAGCTGGATGTCGATCGCATGAGACAGTAAATTGCAGGTGCCTTATGCTCATCTGTAGCTTAAGAAAATTTCAACATTTGATGCTGGATTACTTTAAATCCGAAAGTATGATTCTCAGTTTATCAGTATGTTGCAAATATCAAAATAATCAGACAATTTTAATTCACCATACCATGACTATGGACTAAGAAAACTTTACCAGAAATCGCATCCGTGCTTCTACCATTTCCACACTATGGTCAAAAATTCTTTTGTTTTGAAGAATGACTTGTAAACAACTGAATCAAAAAATAATTTAAAGGCGGTTTAGCCAATCAGACGTGGCGATTCATCAAAAGACGCACCTGCTCAACAGCGCGAAGGCGTTGCGCTTCTGTAATTTCAAAGAGTATCAAAACATAGCATCTTCTTAATCATTACTGACGGTATTTCATGCCATGTCAGAATAACAATGTATGACATTTATGAGGCATAGTGAGATGCTCGCCATTTTTCATCTGACAGCATATGCTTCTAGGCACCAAATATGACAAATGAAGATACATTGGCCATACCACTTTTTAAGTGCATTTTAAGTATCTTTTGAAAATAAAGATCACTTTATTTTTATTGTACATACTTCACCTCCAGCATTTCAGACTACTTTGAGTTTGAAAAATAGTATATGATGCAAGAAGCATAAAGCATAAGCATACTGAATCACTGCACAAAACCAGCCAGTTTCCATATTAAATTTTGAATGAGAGTTATATAAGAAAGCTTATAGACCAATGGACTTCCCCAGATAGCATTCCAAATCACGCCAGCGTTGTTTCTATATTTGCCGACATCGTTACAACATCAATTTGACATCGCCGACATCGCACCGATTGGTTGTTGTGTGGGTGCTGTGGTCCAGTGGTTCTAAGGTGTTGGACTAAGGACTCGTATGCACATGGTCATGGGTGCAAACCCAGCCATGACAAGGAAGAACTAAGCAGATCTTCCTTTATCCACTGTTTCACTATATTCAGGTATAAACGAGTACTTGGCCACAGGGAATGATGGCGATTTTAGAGTTTTTGATACAGAAAGCACCATTATGGTTATATGCTCAAAGATGAGAAATACTTAAGCATGAACAGACTTGCCACAGGTATAAATTGTAATGAAAGCAAAGCTAAATATAAAAACCTCTGCACTGTTTATGAGTGAGATTACAGTTCCCAGCTTGGTGGCCTAACGGTTAAAGCATCCGCCAATTACACATTGGCCTGCTCTAATGAAGGCTCTGGGCTCGATTCCTGGCCTGGGCACTCTTCATGAGCGATATCCCAGCTGGATGTCATTCGAATGATACCTTAAATTGGTGGTCCCTTGTACTCAGTGTCTATGCTGAGGCAAGTAAAAGATCCCATTCATGGAGTAAATGTGTAACATGGTTGGACTCTCACCTCATCAATCAACCCTTGATAGCAGCAAGAAAATGCCTTAGAGGGCTGCACTTTTCATATCTATCTATCTATCTATCTATCTATCTATCTATCTACCTGTCTACCTGTCTATCTATCAGTTCCCGTCTCATATATATCTCATTTGTTACAGGGGTGTCGTTGAACAATCATTGTGATGCTTGACATAGAAAAAACAGAAACTAGCCAAATAGTATATAAAGTCACATTACACCAGTTGATATGGTATAAAGAACATATGTGATTTACTTCATCAATTTGACCCATGGGTCCATACACTGACATATGCTAGCAAGAACGTTCGGAACTAAGTCGGAATATTTCCTGAACACAGTATCTCTAAATTACTTCCACACACCTTCGAGTTCTCTGGTAACTCGGTGCACATACATTCACCTTTAAGAACTCATAAAGAAGTGCATAAAAGCAGAAGCAATTGACCAGAAGGCAGACTTAGGGACATGGGCTGGATTGGACGACCTCTAAATCACCTTGCCTCTTGTTAGAGTCACATCTATATATGTGCACTGCAGACTGTGTGTATCAGATTGCTTGGGCAAGTGTGATTGGAATTATGCTAAGCATATTTATGCAGACCTCAAAATTATTTATTTTATTGTGATTGCAGTGTACCAGCCACTGACCTATATATAAGGATGGCTCATGCACCCCTTCTTTATGGACTTTTATTGAAGCACCCGGAACCCCCTAAACCGCCATCTTAGTACTCTGTTACATGCTTGTTTGTCACATTAGGAAACACAAGTTTCAATAGCTTGATCTTCATTATATGTAAAAAAAAACCAATTTTACGGCATTCTATTTTGACTATGCCGTATTGTGCGGCATTTGGATGCAACAATGAACAAGGGAAAGTCACTCGAAAAACATTTCATGTGTAAGTAACTATATACAAAAACTTATTTATCACACCTTTCAGTCCTGCTTTAATATCACCACACATGTTGTGTTTAATATCAGTGTTTATTACGCCTATCACATTTCTATTAATGCAGGAAATTAGATGATTATTATTACAAGGCTATAGAACATTATAATTTATAAATATGTACAATATACATGTATATTAAGTTAAATTCAACTTCTGAAGAATGCCTTGAAATTTAACTTAGTCCAAATGTGAATATTCAACAATATGCTCAACCTTTGCTCAGGTTTCCCAAGGATCCAGCAAGAAGGCTGGACTGGGGCAATAGGCTAAAGAGATCCAACTATAAGCCAAGCAAGAAAAGTGTACTCTGTTCTGATCATTTTGAAGAATCATGGTTTGACTGGTTAGACTCAAACCCGGTGCTGTACCAACATTATTCAGTTTCCCTGATCATTTACAAAAGGTAAGATAATAGAATTAGTTTAGATAATGAAACGATTTTAGGCCAGGCCTGTGAAAATGAGCTAGGGACAAATCATACTAAATGCTCATAAATTTATAAAACTGTAAAATGAATTGCAATATATTTGATGTTACAATTATTCCAGTAGATGCTGGGATTATGTACATCTGTAATTTGATGCTTATTTTTCCTGTGAAATATGTTCCAGAAAGAAAAACCACGCAAAGCACCTGCTACAAGACATCAATTAAGTTGTGATGCTGATGAAATTACTGCACAAATAGAAGACCCTGATGATCAGCCTCAAGCATCGTGCAGCTCAGCACAGGTAGCCACCAATGAACATAGCTACTCAATTACAAGCCCAAGAAAGCTGAAGCTTAAACTTCACAATGCTCTAGATGCCATCAATACCTGCAAAAAGAAACTAAAGACAGATCAGCAGAGGGTTAGAAGACTGAGGAAAAAAGTTGAAAGTTTGACAGCAATTGTTGAGGACATTCAAAAACGAAACTTTCTATCATCGTCTGGTGCTGAGGTACTTGAAAAGTCATTCTCCGGAATCCCATTGGATCTGATGAAACGGGTACTCACCAAAGATGAAAATAAAGCTTCAAAGCAGGAATATGATCCATTGCTGAAGTCATTTGCTATCACTTTAAGCTTCTACTCAGCAAAGGCCTACAACTATGTTCGTGAAACATTTGAATTGAGCCTGCCCCATCCCTCGACAATTAGGAGGTGGTACACTGGAGTAAATGGCAGCCCAGGTTTCACCAGTGATGTGTTCACTATGTTGAGAGAGAGGGCAAGAGTGGCCAAGGTGAATGAAAAGAGGTGGTCTGCTCAGTGATGTTGGATGAGATGTCCATTAAGAAGCATGTTCATTGGGATGGAAAGCAGATGACTGGATTTGTGGATCTTGGGACTGGAATCGATGATGACTCTTCTCCTATTGCTACAGAGGCACTGGTTTTTATGGCTGTTGGCGTGAATGCAAACTGGAAGGTACCTGTTGGGTATTTTTTCACGAATGGTCTAACAGGTGGGAAGAAGGCAAACCTTGTGCAACAGTGTATTGGGAAGATGACTGATGCTGGAGTGAAAGTTATTTCACTTACATGTGATGGCCCATCATGCCACTTCGCAATGCTGAAACAGCTTGGTGTTTCCGTTGACCTGGGAAATTTGGATCCAAGCTTTCCAAATCCAGCTTGTCCCTCAGAGAGAATTTTTGTTATTCTTGATGCTTGCCACATGTTAAAATTGGTGAGAAATACTCTTGGATCATGTGGCATCATGCTAGATGGTGATGGCAACAAAGTTGAATGGCAGTACGTGGAGAAACTCCATAAACTACAAGAGGCAGAGGGATTGCGTTTAGGCAACAAGCTGCGAGGAACACACATTGCTTGGAAAGCTCAGAAAATGAAAGTAAACTTGGCTGCCCAAACATTGAGTTCCAGCGCCTCAGATGCCATTCATTTTTGCAGGGATGATCTGAATTTACCGGAGTTCTCAGAAAGTGCTGCCACATGCCAGTTTATTGAATATTTTGACAGGCTTTTCGATGTTCTGAACTCCCGAAATCCATTTGGTAAAAATGCAAAGGCACCTATGAAAGCAGACAATGAGGACATCTTCATGCCTTTCCTGAACAAGGTTGACAGTTATATTCGATCATTGCAGGATCCAACTGGGAGGCCCATCATGTCAACAATAAGGAAGACTGCATTTCTCGGATTTCTCATTTCCCTTAACAGCATCAAGCAGATCTATCTTCGCCATGTAAAGCCTCCTGGATCTCCTTTACGGTATCTACTTACTTACAAGCTTAGTCAGGACCATCTGGAACTTTTTTTTGCTGCCATTAGATCATCAGGTGGATTTAACAACAACCCTACCGTCCGACAGTTCACTGCTTCATACAAGCGTATGCTTGTGCGACATGAAATTAAATGCTCATCTGAAAACTGCCTGCCCCAAGATCACACAAGCATTCTTCACTGTGGATCAACCGCTGGACCATTGCAAACTGCTATCCCTGATGCCACTGGTGACATGCTAGTAGCAAGACGCCATGACACCATGTTGGAGGAGCAACAACATGAGGACCACCAAGTTGTCGAAGACCTCTTTACTCTATCCACTTTCAAAGAGGCAGTTGTTGGCTACATTGCAGGTCATGTCGTCACAATGGTAAAGTCCAGAATTCACTGTGAAGATTGCTGTGCAGCCCTCACAGTTGATGTCTTTGAGGAAGGCAATGTTGCTCACAGCCTCATCGCTGTAAAAGACAGAGGAGGTTTAATCAAGCCATTGGATAGCCTCGTCCAGGTGTGCTTGGAAACAGAGAAATGCTTCCAGCGCATTCTGTGTGGAATTGAGGGAGTTCCACAGGGTAAAAACATCACCCCAACCATAACTAGAGATGTCCTTGGAATATGTGGAAGTAACATCTTTGCCAAATTAAATGACCACATGTTTGATTGTGAACCACATAATAATCATGTGTTTGCCTTGATTAAATGTATATGTGCCTGTTATAGCAAGGTGAGACTTCATCATCTGGCATGCAGCTACAATGAAGTAATCACAGGCAAGAGGGTTAGGAAAACACTGGGGAAGCTAATTTTGTTTAAAAATCAGTAGGGTATTTAATTTTGCAATGTTATTTTTTAACTGGCGTAGAACAAACACCACCAAACATACTTTGTTGTATGTCAATTTACCATAGGCAGGGAACTGCATTATATCTGTATTAATTTTCTGTGGATATGTACAGTAAACATGCAAATCTTTGAAGTTTTTTTTCGGAAGGTAAAAAGTCTTTGTATCCTTGAACATATTTGTTTCTTTATGCTGTATAGTTTATGATTCTTTTATATATAGTTTATGTTTCTTTTATGTTTCTTGCCATATTGGTTTCTGCTAATTATTGTACTTTAACATGTACATATAGTTTTACCATATGTTTATAAATAAATTAGTAGGTTAATCCACAGTGACAACTGTTGTTGTGTCAATTTACTGTTCATTCCTATGATGGGGTTCAGGGGGATACAGAGCAGTAAGATGGCGGCCTTGTGGCTTCAGGCATATGGGGTGATGAGCTGTCCATATATATAGGTCAGTGGTACCAGCTTGTTGTATTAACCAACAATTCCAAACTAACACCATATTGAAACATTTATAAACTTGTTGTGGCCTGCCCAGGCAGACGTAAAGCTGACGTGGCACATTATCTGGCCCTGTAAATCTAGGCACCAATATTTCAAATGTTTTTGTACTGGGCCCAGAATAACGGGTTAACAGGTGTGCAAGGCTTGTGGAAGGAGACTGATTGTGTGTCCAAAGAATAATGAAAGTTTGCATACATGCAAAAGCAATATCAAATATCATAGATACATCAGAAGTCATTAACTTTTGGCTACGTCTTTTCATACTCTTATTGCTTGAGACTCATAAGGAACATGCTGACCACAAGTCACTGACCGGTAGAAGATTACGAGCAGCAGGACATGATTGGATGACCACCCAAAGACACCCCGCTCTTGTTGGTGTCATGTCTCAATCTGCGCATGGGCAAAGAAGATTACGATATGACACGTATTGTGCATGCTCTGCTGCTCAGCTGAATATGACTGGAACTATGTATGCAATCATCCAGACGACAATCTTCTCCCGCAGTAATGATATGTGTACATAACCTAAAAGATTACAATGGCATCTCGTCATATTTTGTCAGTAAGACTCTTCTCACAATAGGTTATAGCTCATAAGACTTTTGTTCATTATAATGAATCGTTTGGTTTGGATAGCAGTTTAACATAGGCATGATTAGCCCCAGTGTGTGGCTGCTCCGACAGCTTTTGATATGTCACAGCCACGGTTCTGGCATATTTCAAATTGGCGATTAATTCAACAGTAAAGCCATCAAATTCACTGCTTGCTCCAAAGATCCCTCACCTTAAACTGGATCCTTTGACACTATATTGATGAGTTATCATTACGTTCAGTCAGTAAAATCTTTGCTGAAAGATCCGAAGCGAGCAAATTGATCATTGTTGATCATTGCCGCCATTTTCGTCACATGATGTAAACAAACAGTCGGCAATTTCAAAAATTAATTGCGAAACAAAGCAGTAGTTTTAGCATGAGAAAATATGTTTTTAATACTAAGTAAGCACTAATTGTTCAATTTAGTCTATTTAATGCATTAATCTAAAATAAATGGAAGAGAAAAGTCGGAGCAAGAGGTTTACTTTTGTGCAATTTCTACATCCGCCAGCTCTATAAAATTAATACACTCCGTGATTCGGCTTGGGAGAATATGGAAACATGGGAGAATTCAGAAGTAATCAGTGCTAAACTTGGCCGAATAAAGTTATGAAGTGCGTGGATTTTATATATTTTTTGCATAGTCTTAGTTTTTTTATACTTTGTCCCCAATAACAGGGGCAAAAAGCCCTGTGCCTGCTGTGGGTTTGCCAATTTAGACACTGGTCGAATTGATCGCCAGTTTTTCAATGGGTCTGAACAGTAGTCCTGCGGTCAGGAGCTAAGGCATGATAGGCATAATATGGCCTATGAGTCCCAAACAGTTGTTCGGATAGGCATTCGGATAATTAAATCCATAATAGCGAGACATGATTGTATTTGTACCATTGTATGAACAGTTCAAAAGTTGGTTTTAAATTCTTGCAATTTTAAATCCTTGTCAGCTCTTTTCTCTCCTTATGGATGCATTGGCCCATAATCGGGTTTCTGTGAATTATTTGCCAGTTTAATTTCAACTAATTGTAATTGTCTCATGAAAGGCATTTTGATATTTCACTCCATATTTCAATGCATGGTTGGCCCCATTTTATTGGAGGCATTTGTTATTTTTGTCATGAATCAAAAATCATCACAAATGAACACTCGAAATTACAAGTGTTCCACGTTCAACCATTTCTCCAACAATTATTTCTTGCTGAGCTCCTCGATGTCATCATTACCAATCTGATGAGAAATAGGATGGCCATTATTAACAGGAAGATAAACACCAGTGCTCTGCACATACCAGTGAGATGCAGCCAAAATCATGGATAGGAGGAACACTTTAATTGGTGTATTTTTCTCTTTGTAATTTGGATGTTTGTTCGGACAGCTGACACTAGAATTCAGGTAGACACTTAGTCTTATCCCAGTCAATGTGATGGTTAACTTAGCAGCGCTGCGCTGGGTTGCGGGTTTGAACAATGTTAGAAGGTTGCTTTGTCATTCACCTCATTGCCTTGGCACCTACCTGTCCTGATCAGCCCCATCTAGTTAAAAAATAAAGCTTGACCAATAATAAGCTGCTTTAGCACTGTATCTTTGCACTTTCGAATTTAATAAATGTTTAAGTATAAGATACTATTTGATTTATTTATTTCAGCAGTACATTTTGCCATACGAACTTGCTGAACATTCATCATGCGAAAGGCTTATAACGATGTTTATTTATGAGCATTAAGCCATATTCAGACATGACAGAATTCAATACAACACATATTTTGAAATGTCTTGATTTCATCAAAGGCTTGCAGATCCTGATTGTAGAGACAAGAATAGATGATAAAGGGGATTAAGGTCTTCAAAATAAATTTGTTTTAAATTTTATTTTAAGAATTAATTGAACATTGTGATGAGCATTCATCTTTTTAAACCACGAAGAGTATATTGAATTTCTTATTGGGCGCCTTGGTGATAAAGTATACTGTCTTGTTCATTCAATGCGCTCTACAAGTTATGTATTTCTTATTAAAGCAAAAATAATCCAAAGACCTATAAAATATCTATACATGTAACTAAATACATACTAATGCCTTGTTAAACGTGCTGACCTACATGTCATTTTGCGCTCCTTGGAAGTTGCGAAAGGATATCTTTTCATTGAATTTCAAAATCAGAAAAATTCACCGGAATGGGTGCACAGGAAGTTTACGGTATTCTAGAATTAAACTATGGGTGGTATTTTACTTGTCTTGGCATGGGCACTCAAGTACAATGTTATTGTGGCTTCTGATAGACAATGGTGGGTATTTGAACTCAGGTCTAATGTCTGCAAAACGCACCTTGCAAGAAGTCATTGCAGCAAATTGAGTTTGTCTTTCAGTTGCCGCTCTATAAAAGCAGGACCTCATGAATTCGTAATCCGGAGTGACAAAACCACACCTCGCGATGTCGGAACCACCTGCTGCCTTCTGCATGTAGCAACAGAAACAAGGCAGGAAGACCGTGATCTGGTTTGTTGAATAATAGCAATGTGACATTTCAATGCACAGGATGTTAACTTTCAAAGTAATCCACGTCTGCCTGGCTTGAAGTTGTCAGTTGCCACTTGTTGTGTATTCATTACACTGTAAAAAGTGTACTGTAAAATTTACAGTAACTTACTAACACAGAATGTTCGCTATCAAAGTACTCCACGTCTGCTTGGCTTAAAGTTGTCAGTTACCATTTGTAGTGTATTCATTACACTGTAAAAATTGTAGGGGGTGGGGGCCTAGCTCAGTGTTAGCTTGCTGGGCTTCCAACCACTGGGTCCCGGGTTCAATTCCTGGTCGAGCCCATGTTGGATGGTTGTTTCATCCTTTGTCTCATTGCCATGGTCCCTACCTGTCCTAATTAGCCCATCAGGTGCAGAAATACAGGACGTAAAACCCTAATCCACCACCACCACCACTGTAAAAATTGTACTGTAAAATATACAGTAACTTACTAACACCTCATTTGCAAACAATGTAGACTGTAAAATTTACAGTAACAAGTGCTTGCTGTATTTGAAATACTATATAGTTACTGTAGAATTTACACTAACACTTTGCTATTATAAATAAAATTACCGGAAATATAACCGTGTTAATTACATATAATATAAACATTTTATACTGTTTCACAGCAAACTGAACATTTTACAGGTAATAATGGCCTTACTCTACAAATATTTAGCTTTCTTACTGTGAAATACAGTGTAGTTCATTGTAATTAATACAGTGTTACATTCTGATCCTTTGTGAATTGGAAATACAGCATATACTGTGAATCATTTCCTTTCCATGCATTTCATCATTATGACCAACAAAAACAGACCAGACAAATTCAAATGTATTCAAAATTAATTTACAAATTTGATACAATATGCATGCACATCAAACTAATTAAAATTACAATAATGTCAAATAATATAAAAGTGCTATGTGCTATGTGCGTTTTCCATGCATTTGGATAAACGCATGGAAAACGCATGGTTTTTGCCTCATTATAATTAGCTTAAAACCATGCATTTTCCATGCGTTTATCGTTCTCATGGAAAACGCACGTGGCACATTTGGCCATGTACAGTCTAAAGAGCAGAAAGCACATTAACCAGTAATTATTAACTTATATAATAAAATAGAATAAAAAAATCAAAATCCTTATTCTCTTCTTCAGATTTGACAACTTTCTTAATGACAGTAGACTTAAGGGAAAATTGTTTATTATTGTTCTTATTAAGGTATACAGTACTCAGTGGCCAAACTGTCTAAGGTGCCATGCAAGCAAACTACAAGAAAGTGAATAAAACAACCCTGGCAAAAATACCTTGGTTCGAATCTTACCTGAATAGTAAATGAATGTAATCTACAAAACAGATCTACTCACCCTGTGATCCAGGCTCCACAGTCAGTCTGTGTCACAGCATATATGTTTTGACATTACATCTCATACTCTAGCATCGATATTTAGAGTTTTTTGTAGTTAGACATCTCTATATGATGGGAAAATAGGCTCAACTCAGCAGTCAGCTCCAGCAAAACCAACTCCTTCTGTCTATCTTTTTATATATCTTTCTATCTCTCTTTCTATCAATCTATCTCTCTGTCTATCAATCTATCTATCATCACCCTACGGGTCTCGGGATGATACAGAGTCTCGGGTGATGATACCAGGGAGATACAGCCTCTTGCCACTGTGATAACCTATAATTATCCCATGACTGAGCATATTTTAAAACTGCCACTTGTTGATCAACAACAAGTCACCCCTCAAGTGTGACACAGAGGCCATTTAGGTGAACTGTTTGTGTTCCTGGGCTTGTAAATGGTCAGAAGTTGTCATATTTCTTGAAATATTCCAAAAAACCAATTCACAGGGAATCCACTAACTTAAAAGCATCCAAACACTGGCATTTAGCTGACTGGAATTGTGACGTTTTTCTGACATCATCGATGACGTCATAGGCTTGTTTTGCTAAATATAGACTCAGTTGCAGTTCAGCTGAATTTAGAGATAATTTACATTTGTCCCGAGAGCTATAATAACAGTCCTGGTCATCCAATAATTATTGAATTCTAGCAGTGTTCAGGGGATAAGTCTTGAAGTTTGTGAAGTGTCATGCAAGGGAAAATGTACTTAAGCCACAGCGGTTAATTGAAGTGGAAGAGTCAATTAAGCTACTGTTAGGATAAGTGTATCATCAAGACAGTTTTGACCTTCGACCTGTATCATCCCTCGACCCTACGGGTCTCGTACAGAGTCTCAGGTGATGATACCAGGGAGATACAGCCTCTTGCCATGTGATAACCTATAACTATCTATCCATCTGTCTACCTATCTACCTATCTATCTGTCTATCCGTCTATCAATCTATCTATCTATCTATCTATCTATCTATCCATCTGTCTACCTATCTACCTATCTATCTACCTACCTACCTGTCTATCTATCTCTCTACCTATCAATCTATCTATCTATCTATCTATCTATCTATCTATCTATCTATCTATCTCTCTATCTATCTATCTCTCTACCTATCTACCTATCTACCTATCTACCTATCTACCTATCTATCTATCTACCTATCTACCTATCCTTCTATCTATCTATAGAGAATGAGAACAATGTGAATCAGCTGTTCTTTGTTTACTTTGTCACGAACAAGATTAAAGGAATTCTGATAGGCCCAAGAGCTTTGATCTGTTAATTACTTGTTAGTAGTTGTAGATATGAATATGCCAGAACTTGTTCCATTACATAATGAAGATATGCATAACCTGCCTGTCATCTGCTTATTTTCTGGTTACCACATGGCCTTAAAAAAATTGCCCTTAATTGATCAGCAACATTGCTCTTTGTGTAATTAACTAAGGGGGATGGCTGAGTGGCGATCTATAGTCAAATATCAGCACCAATTAGTAACCAGGGTACAATGTTTTGATTAATGACAATTCAATCAATGTTGATGCTATATATAGACATCCCTGGTCAATAAATGTAGCCTTAAGAGACATGATGAAAATCATGGTGAAATTCAATAATGACTAAAATATTACCTACCTAAGAAAAACTTCGTTCATTATAAATGGGATTTTGTTTTATTCAAATATTGAACGACTTTTTCGTTTTGTTTAACTAACTTAAAACAAAGCTGAAACCGTATTTAGTTTAGAGAAATCAGTTCACAAACATTGTGATATTTTGATTTTTTAACATAAAGTACCTCATTCATGATTGATAATTCTGCAACAATATTTACTGTGATATTGAATTATCTAACAAAATATGATTTTAATCCCATCAAACTTAAGTGTTTCCATTCTGTTCATGTTTGCTGACAATTAATTTACATTTGAAAATTGATTTGATACACAGATTGCATGCATAGCTGCAATTTGAGTTTGGGTAAACAAGTAAATGTTATAAACTAACTCTCTTGTGGTTTTTAAGAAACAAAGAATATTTGGTTGAACTTGTGGATATACATTGAGAAGTCATGATATATAATGTACAAATCTCTGAGAAAAAAACACAGAATGATAACCATGTTTTAACAAGACAATTTCCCAAACCTCTGTCTGTCTGTCTAATTATCCATCTATCTATCTGTCTATCTGTCTATCAATCTATTTATCTATCTATTTATATACCTGTCTGTCTGTTTGCCTGTCTGTCTGACAGACAGCCAACAGCCAGACAGGGTGTGCCCAGCTGAACTGAAAAACACAGAATGACAAACATGTTTTAACAAGACAATTTCCCAAACCTCTCAGGTCTCAAAGACATGGCATAATTTAAGCAAAGGATTCATCAAATCTGAAACTTAATTTCCTAATTGAGTGTCTTGATGATGAATAACCTGCCAATGCCTTCTTGAAACGTGACAACTCATTCATACCGTGCATAAACACAGTGTTGTCCGACACATTCTTCTTTGCGTGATAGGCAGATGATTAATGCTAATGAACTAATCAGTTAATCAGGGCAAGTCTATCCGTCTCTGTAACCAATGACAAATGATTCTTCATTCACCATGTTCGGGTGTTATAAATGATGCCTCTGTCATTCGGAGTGTGAATTATTCATCCGTGAACATGATGAGTTGGGCGAGACTTCGTAACGGGAGCTGCATCACTAAGCTGCTCAGTCAGCCATGTTATTGGGTTGGTTAGTGATAGGAAAAAGAAAAATATCTCGACATTTTCGCTAGAGATCCAATTGTACTTAGATCAGAACAGAAGGGTCGTCTTTCGCTCCACCCATTAATAGTCGGAACCTCCCAAAAAACCCGATAAAATGTCACATCAGTCAGATGTCAGGCCGACGTCACCCATGTCAGAGTGACATTGGGTCGACCAGTCATATTAACAGGAACAACTAGAAATGTGTAGTAATTCATTAGTGGGTATGATTTTATAAAATACTAATTCTTATACAGTGAACAACTCATAACTCATATTATGTTCAGTCACTTACAAGCCAAACTGAGCCTGACTGAGCCTGACTGAGCCTGACTGAGCCTGCCTGAGCCTAAATGAGCCTAAATGAGCCTGAATGAACCGAAATGAATCCGACTGAGCCACCTTGTTACCTGTCAATGTAAACCTTATCCAAGCCATCTACTGTAAGCTGTAAGATAGACATAGTTATTTTCTTTTAAATTCTGAGGCCACATCGTGACTGCTATTAAATTGCATCTACCTATCTATCTATCTATCAAGACTCAAGAATATTTTATTTAGACCATACATTTACATAAATACAGTAATGGACTTTAAAAACGCATAGGTAAAACATATTGTACAAACCCGAGATAATGCGTTTTTGAAGTCCATTAGTGTACATCGGTCTGATGGTACAACTATTATAATATAAATTATCATATACTATATTGTCAAGGAGGCCGTGACTAAGTTGTGGTAACAACGCTATCATCACACCCCCTTATGTTTCTGTGTATCAGCTTTATTGCAATGGATTAATAACTTAATCAGTACATACTAAAAACATAATAACAATAGACTAATTCTCAAGGCTTACAAAACAAGAGAAAACAATTTTTATGATGATATATGATGATGAGCAATATAGGATGGCTGAATTATGAATGTGCGGGCATTTGAAGATATTTTCAATTTAATTAATATCTTCTAATACATATGTAAATCTATCTATCTACCTATCTACCTATCTATCTATCTATCTATCTATCTATCTATCTATCTATCTATCTATCTATCTATCTATCATCTATCTATCTATCTATCTATCTATCTATCTATCTATCTATCTATCTATCGTTAAGTTGTTTCTTGCTTTGAATAGCTAGAGTTGAATATATTTTATGAATAGCACTGTATTACCATGATATAGAAAGTCCAATTGTCAGTGTTGCTGTTACATCCATTATTGAAATGAATGCAGAAGATTAAAGGACTCGTTTCCATCAGAATTTGATTGTCTCCTTTGAGAGATTCTGAGAGACTGAGGACCCCATTGATATCAAATTCTCAACTGAAAAATCCATCAATTTATGTCATTGGATCCCTCAGTTGCATCTTATATTTAATATCTTTTCTTTTTGTTAACACTGATATGTATTAAAACTGATAAAGACTGTGTTACATCCTAAAAGATTTAAATACAATATGTCTGCCTCTTTCCTAAGTGCATTTTAAGCTTTCTGCTATTAGTGTAACTTTCTCTTTTGGCCTTTCTGTAGGCCCACATGAATCACCTACGATAAAATGTTTATGCAAATGTTTTATTCTATGCTACGGAGGCCTGTAGCCAAGGATGGTGGGGGGGGGGGGGGGTCGAGGGGGTTGTTCGACCCACCCAACTTGGTTAATGTCCCCACATTGGTCCATATCAGCAAATGCGATTTTTAAAATTTTTATCGAGAGTCCATGCTTTTATGAAAAAAAACCCACTCTACGCTAGCAGTTTGTAAAAACTGCAAAAAGTATAACAGCATTACAATCTAAGTTTCATATTGAATTTCAAGTCACGAGTTATTTACTGATATGGCTCTACAAAAATACAATCAAACTAGAAATTTGAATATCTATAGTGCTGATATACAATTATATATGTATCAGACATGGCTAGAGATAAGTCCTTCAACTTTGCATGATTCAGTTTCTAATTAGTAAAACATGTTTGCTAAATTAGGGTTTGATCGACTCTCATTCTTCCCTCAAATTATTTTAGAAGCCAGTCGCCCAGTCTCAAAGATGCCGACTGCTACCTCTTCAAGACATCCTTTTTGGCTCCAGGCTCTCACTCTGTCTCCATTCATGAGTGGAGAGTCAATTTGTTGTGACACGGACAATTTCCCCGGGTGCCGCTAACCACCGCCTCCCTAAGATCCAATTGCAGCGTGTTAATTCCAGTGAAGAAAGTGATCTCACACTTCCCAAGGAGAGGGATTGGTTTGTTTAAACACTAGATATAATACTGTGTATCGTCGCCATTAAAACCTACCTCGGTGCTGATTTACTGGTCTTAATGGTGAGGTAGTCTGAATGGGAGTTAAATGCTTTGTGAAAGTAGAAAATAGTCTTACGTGATTCATTTTTAAGAATGTCAACAGTTGGAGACACTTCATCTTTAGTATAGTTACATTTTAAAGTTTCATTATACCCAGTCTAGATAGCATTAAAAAAAAGTTATGCTCTTTTCACAGATCAGTCATTTTTGTCTCATTGTCGTCTCTAGACATGGCCATGTTGAGGTCACAGAGTGCAAGAACAATGGAGTAGTAATGATGTCATAATATATGACGTAATTAAATTGAGGTCAATGATGCAAAATTGCCAACATGGCTGCTGCGCAAAAAGGGTGTAAATTGGCTACCATCTGTACAACATCTCATCGGATTGACTTTGGCCCAACAATAGCTTCTGCATGATAGCCAATGTTGGAATAGTATTGACCATATCTGGCATTCTATCTGGCATAAGGAAGTAATAAAACCACTTTAGAATAGCACCTTGTAATACACCATGGTAACAGGCAGCTGGGTGGTCTAGTGGTAAGATGCTTCCCTACTCCTCTGAAGGACCCGGGTTTAATGCCAGGCCCGGGTACCCTTCAAGGGCAACATCCCAGCTGGATGAGACCTAAAATTGGGAGTCCCTTGCACTCGGTGTCTATGCTGAGGCGAGTAAAAAACCCCACCCATGGCGTAAATGTGTAACATGGTGGACTCCTCCTTCTCTCTCACCTCATAATCAACCTCGATAGTGGCAAGAACTTGCCTTAGAGGCTGCACTTTCCATATCTATCTATCTAAGGTAGTAATGATATCAGTAATGAAACCATTTTGGAGTAGCACTCTACCATTAAGACCTTAATGGTGCACAAGTACCATTCATACTAACATAATGTGGCATAATATGAATTTATCCATTAATTAATTAATCCATTAAGTTGGGGTTCCACAACTTCTATGCAGTCTAATTAAAAAAAAAAATCAACTGTGTTACTGGTATAGAAACTTTTTTTTAAACAGAAATGCAGATTTTCTAAATTCAATAATTTGCATTTCTTGACAAAGACAACAGAGCAATGAGATTATTCATAATATCCCTGACAAATCCATACCACATTTAAAGGCTTTTTTGGATATGTTTTCCTTTCTTTCTTCTTTTGTATTATAAGTAATCATTCAGTCACCCAGACAAAAAGATGAATGCTATGAAAAGCCTTGGGGATTATGCCGCCTACTGTACTGAGTTGACATGTAAAAAAATGACAATAAAAATGTTAAGGATGAAATGTGATGTATTGCAGACTTAGATTCTACATAATTCATTGCATTTTATCAGCTTTGAGACAACCAAGAAGTCTTAATTTCGTGTGTGGCATATAAATCTAGTCGATGATTTTTAAGGTCTACCGCAGATGTTAATGCGAGTAACTCTAGTTTTCAGTAACTCTGTAAGCAATGAAATGTTTTAGTAAATGAAGACATGATTATTAACTGTCATAAAAGAATAGAATAGAATAAATAAAATAGAATAGAATAAAATAGAATAGAATAGAATACATAGAAAAGAATAGAATAAAATAGAACAGACTAGAATATAATAGAATAGAATTGTTATATTTATTGCAATAAGAGAATGAGCAAATAATATAGTTTGCTGAAACAAAATGGACTTGTTACTCTCCAAAACCTTCTTTTTTTTTGACAATAACATGTTTTTTAGTGATCAGCCATTTCTGTTTTCATTCTACAAATTTTTATTGGCGATGGATATTTTTCATTATGATTAAATGTTACTTTGGCAGCTAATTCATAAATGACTAAATTGCTTGCTAGCTATCTAGGGGGGGGGGGGGCTAGCTCAGTGGTTGCACACTGGGCTTCCAACCACTCGGTCCCGGGTTAAATTCCTGGTTGTGCCTTAGGTGGATGGCTGTTTTATCCATCATCTCACTGCCATGGTCCCTGTCCGTCCTAATTGGCCCATCAGGTACAGAAATACAGGACATAAAGCCCTAATCCACCTACCAACCCTCATTGCCATATGGTCCTTGCCCATCCTAATTAGCCCATCAGGTGCAGAAATACAGGACGTAAAGCCCTCATCTACCCGCCCACCACTTGTTAGATACCTGTAGAACAATATAAACTTCTGTATTAACAGCCAGATTTGCCTGGCAACGTGTAACAACCTGGGAAAAATTTGTTGTGAAGGATTCACAAATAACCTGTCATATTCTGTTATAACTAAACTGAATCTGACTGCATAAAATTTTGATAAACAAGCCCCAGTTTGACCCTTCACCAGGTTTTCATGCCCAACAATAACCCTGACTGAGAAATATGCCCTGCATCATAAATTTCAATCCAATAACACTTAGTGTGTCAGCTGTGGTCAACATGATGACCAGTGGGCAAGCATGGTCCTTTCTGTGGTCAGTATAGCATCTTTATTGCTCTTGCGTGAAATGTATCTAGCAATATAGGCTGATATTGTGTCTATAAACGACAAAGAATGTTTCTACGCGGGTATGACCGGGGTAAACATACTCAAAGGCTACATATAATCATATTTTTGATTCTCACTACATGGCCAAATGTGCTAAGTGTGTTTTCATTGCGTTTGGATAAATGCATGGAAAACGCATGGTTTTCATCTAATTTTAATTAGGCAAAAACCATGCATTTTTCCTTTTCATGGAAAACGCACGTGGCACATTTGGCCATGTATGATCTCGTAATTTTGCTATGCACTGTGTTGTCACCTATAAGCCAAGCGACCTAATTATGGACTTTCTTAATCTAGTTTACCTTGATAAATAAATGATTGGTTAGCTATGTAGCCGATAGGCTGAGTGTAGACTCTTAAATATACAAGAGAAATTGATTCATATTTTTTGAGTTTAGGCCATTTTTCTGACTTTTTTCATATACATTTGTAAACAATAGAATTTTACATTCACAAGAATCTTTCCAAAGGTAAGCGAGTCCATTTGTCCATAATTTCCAGCAATAAAGATGCTATACTGAACACAGAAAGGACCATGCTTGCCCACTGGTCATCATGTTGACCACAGCTGACACACTAAGTGTTATTGGATTGAAATATATGATGCAGGGCATATTTCTCAGTCAGGGTTATTGTTGGGCATGAAAACCTGGTGAAGGGTCAAACTGGGGCTTGTAATAATTTCAGCCACCTGCACTTTATTTCAGCTGTGGGTGTCCCTAATTTCAGCCTACCATTATCCTCAAGTCATATCTGTGCTAATAAATGGTACAATAAGCAAGTTTTAAACAAAATCTGTACCATAGAAGTTGCCATGCTAACAACCACCAGGCCACCACCTCCTATACTAGGCCACCACACCCTATATCTTGTTTTAAAAAGAAGTGCAGATGATGCATGCATTGTGCAGTTTTTTTTCCAGAGAGGCCAGATGATATCAGAGCAAAACAGCTCAATTACTTACACTGAAAATATAATTTGAACATATTACTAATATTACTATATATATAGATTTTATTGACATGTAAAATATCATAAATGATACATATGTCATTCAGTTAAAAGATAACATGAAAGAGACATTAATGTAAGTACAGAAAGCAATAAAATTTCAATAATCAAGGTTCCAGCCACCAAGTTAACTTATAATACGTGTTTAAAATCCACATACACAATAGAAAAAAATACAAGCCGCTAATAAAAACATTTCACTCTCAAAGTCCAAAACATGACAAGCACATCATAACTAATAAACTAATAAACTAAATTAATAACTGTGTGGATACAGGAGATGGTTTTCTCTACACATCAGCTTGAAGGAGAAACTTTCCTAAACTAATCAATAACTCAGGTTCCTTGTTTGTCATTATTGCTGTAAACTTAGTTATATCATCTAGAGACAAGAAGTTGTTAATAAATTTAGTTGCATTCAAAAAAAGGTTAACACGGTGTTGCTCATTACCAGGACAGACAATCAGACAGTGAATTTCGTCTTCTACAAAGTTTAACGTACACTTTTCACATATTCTATTTGGAGCAGGAATTATTGGTTTATGGTGTCGACCTGTTTCAATCTTCAGGCTATGTGAACTTGTCCTAAATCTAGCTATTTTAGTTAACACTTTGCGAATTTGTTGCAATTCAAGATAAGGTTCTATTCTACAATCAGTTTTAATTAGTTTATATGTCCTAAGTTTTGGTTGTTGTGAACTGTCATTTATTGCATTTATAAGTCGCTCATGTTCGCTCATTACTACATGGCTAAATGTGCCACTTGCGTTTTCCATGCTTTTGGATAAATGCATGGAAACGCATGGTTTTCACCTCATTTAATTAAGCAAAAACTATGCGTTTCCCATGTGTTTATCATTCGCATTTGGCCATGTACATGTACCTTCCTTAATTTCATTAGAGGAATGCAGATCAATCATGTAATCCATACACGAGTATTTTCTGAGATTCTGATTTTTTTTAAATTCAGACTTGAGATTCATCATGTCAAGAACAAAAAACAACTTTAAACAAGGATGGTGAACCAGAGATTATCTTATGGTATTATTACCGTGATTAATGGGTTATACTTTAACTTATATATAATTTTTTTACTACTAATCTGCTAGTGGTTGATAATTAGTATTTATCTTATCTTATCTTATCTTATCTTATCTTATCTTATCTTATGATTAAATCCAGCTGACCATAGGTGGATTTGTTCTGGAAATAAAATCATAATTGGCAATTTCAAACTCCGATCAAGTTCTAAAACAAATGTCCATACATGCCTCTCGAATCATGTTGTTATTTACACTGATGATGTCAGGTTGTTGTAACAAGCTCAAGGGATTACGGATTACACGATCAGGAATTCTAAAAGCGTCTGATCTCCATCGGATTAGTGATGGATGTTTGTTAGGCAGCAGCAGCAGCAACAGCAGGAATGATCATTTGACTGATCCCTCATCCCGAGTCATGACCTCAATACTAACAAGAAACCATCCAATCTCCCAGGAGATTGTTCAACAGACAGAATTAGCCGTGATCTGGCAACTAAGATTGGTATCATTGTTTTTATGATTGAAAACTGGCTGAAACTAACAAGAGGCAATCAAATTTGATTATTAATAATATGCTAGATATTCACATATTTCAAGTGACGGAGTTAGCCGCGATCAAATCACAGATTCTCATGTCCGACAGCATTGTTATGGATGATGCAACCAGACAAGCACATAATATAAATAGCCTTGCGAGTAAGTGCTCCAAAATTTAGCCAACATCGGAGTTTGTTACCAGCAGACTGATGCCGGGTGCCCGACATCAACCTTACGACATCGGGCAACGTAGGGCCTGATTTAAAATGCTATTTGGGATGCGGTGTTTCGGCCGGTGATCTCCAACAAAAAATAATTTCTTTCATGGCCTCACTGCCTGATTTAATTCAGCCAATAATCCAAGTATTCATGGACACTGATCACATTCTTTACATTAATCCACATAACACAGATGATTTTTTCAGGAGATTGGTAAATTATGGTCCGTGTGAGTTTAATTTTTAGGCTGAGTGATCTTCTATGAAAACGATAAACTCTTCTCACATCGAATCTAATTACCAGATTTTGACAAGGAGCTACTTTGGGACTGAAATCCCTTACAAGAAGAGTTAGCAGCGCAAATTTTGATGAATTAAATCAATATTGCCATAGAGTTTGAGGTGATGAAAATTTTATAGTTATTAATTTATTGATGAAGCATAATGAAAGTTCTTTTTTATGTCAAAGTTTGTGATACCCCAGAAAACATAACTCGGCAGCCATGTTGGCAATTTTGCCTCATTAACCTCATTTTGCTCACCTCGTGTATATTATGACATCATCACTTGACCATTATTATGCACTCTGTGACCTCACCAAGGCCATTGTCCATTGATGATGTCACAATACTATATTAGGTAATTTCAAATCTTTTTATGGAGTCAGAGCTAGCTGGATATTTCAAAACCATCCTGCCTAAATGAAGCCAACATTATGCCAACACTATTGTGGTCAGGCCATCATAAGCTAACTTGGGGCCAACGTTGATGATATTTAGGCCATTTTTGACATGCCGTCTGGGTCAGAAAACTTCATTTTATTTGAGGGACAAAGAATTAGTACAAGAACAATACACACTGAACTTTTTGGTCATATAGCTATTCTTTAAGGGGTCATAGCTGTACAATCCAGACAGTCTTACATATAGGGCCAACATAAGGCCATCATCGGATCAATATTGCGATCGTCACACCATCATGAGCTGACTTCTGGCCAACGTTGATGACATCAGGCCATTTTTGGCATGTCGTCTTGGTCAGAAAACCTTTCTTTTTCATTTGAGAGACAAAGAATAAATACAAGAACAGAGCACACCAAAGAATGATGGGACATTAGTCTCAGTAACAAGCACTGAGGACACATTGCCCGAGGCATTTAACGTCTTTCCTGTTTGAAATGAAGATAATTACAAGCCTCATTACTCCACTTCCAGTACAATGGATGCTAATCAGCCTGTCAATTAGGTTAAAAGGAATGTGGTGACAGATAAGGAAACTTTCTTGTCTCTTCTCTAGACAACAAAGGATTCTATTGTCTTATATGGGCAACTGAACGAATATTACGTTGTTCTTAACCCAGATAGCATTCCAAATTGGCCCAGCATCGTTTCCATGTAGGTCACTGTTGTTACAACATCGTATTAACATCGCCGACATCGCCCCGATGTTGAAACGATTTGGAATGCCATCTGGGAAGCAGGAATCATGCATAAAAGAGGGTTAAAAATATAAAGAAATAGTTTATTATGAGCTTCTTTATAATTGACAATTTAATTGAATTAAATTCAAAGTGAATTTTACCATAATATTATTACCTAGTAAATTCGATATATGGCACCAGCTTTGATAGGCCTCAGGACTTTCTGGTATCCACCTTATGTATGATTAACTAAACTTTCAATTTGATTTTGATTCAATACAATTCCCTTCAATAGAATCAATGCAATTCAAGATTCAAGAATTTATTACCAGATATTAATTACACAATTTTATGAATACATAATATTACATTAAATGAAAAATACAGGGAAGCTTACACCATCTGATGTGTTTGCCTTTATAAATATTACATAGGGAATAAAATATAGTGATAATATATAGAAAATCTTATTTATATAGTAAGTACTGTTACTGGTAACAAAAGACACTTAATTATATAGATAAATAGAACAATATACAGAAATTAAACTATTGAATATACAAAAATAGCTATTTGGAATAGCCTTCATATACATGTTAATTATATTCAGTCCAATAGAATCAATGACATATATATCATGGATGATATTTTACTGTCAATAAAAATTATATATATATATATATTATAAGAAACTCCTACCAAAATATCGGAACCCTGTAAAAGACGTCCTTTATTGCAGATACTTAAATTGCGAATGTAAGAAATTGATGGAGATTTGGAGCTTCAATGATCTTTTTATTGAAATATTTATTCATATTTTAATATATTTCAAATTGGGTTGTCCTATTATTGTAAAAGTTTTGCAGATGGTCCAATGGCAACAAAAAAAAACAACTTTTAAAACTGTATGACATTAAACCTGTCTTAACAATATTTGTCATTGTAACAGGAATAATGGATATTTTTTTGTATGCCAACTTTTCCCAACCTGAGCCGCATATATAATGAAAGACGTTTATAACGGAAAAAAAAACTATTTGGTAATCCTAAATAGAACATTATAAGTGGTAGATAGTTCATGAATTAGGTGTACGTGACAGTAGCGGATTTAAGGAGGGAGGTGGCTTAGGGGGTTTCATTCCCCCCCCCCTTGGCATAGTACATTTTAATTTAGAAGAATTGTCTGGATCCGCCCCTTCGTTAAACTCTTTATTATATATTATAAATTACTCAGACTTATAATAATTGTTTTGAGATACTGGTGTATACGTGGAAGTTTGGACCTACCATTAACTGCATAGCAAGTAATGGCAGAAATGTGTTAATAGAAATTATGTAAATTACTCATTAATTAAAGCAATGACTCGTGAATGCATTTGCATTACATGGTAAATGAATCTTTTATACAGAGCCTGCCAAGCATATGGGCTTAATGAGAAATTCAAGACTCCCTGCATCATTATGAATGATAAATGCACCCAACAATGACCTTTTCGCACTTCCATAAATAAAGAGAAGAACGCAGATTAATAAGAGGAAAATACACTCTAGCTCCCTACTGAAAAAAAAAGGGTTTGTTTTTTTGGGTTTTTTTTTTGACAGAAGAAAAGGTTTAAATAGAGCAGTACAGTAATACTTACTAATTTCATCTATTGATATCATTCCTTTCAAACTAAATGTAAACATTCACTTTAAATAGATAGATAGATAGAGAGATATATATAGAGATAGAGAGATAGATAGATAGATAGATAGATATGGAAATTGCAGCCCTCTAAGGCAAGTTCTATCGAGGGTTGGTTGATGAGGTGAGGGAGGAGGAGTCCACCCATGTTACACATTTACCCCATGAATGGGATCTTTTACTTGCCTCAGCATAGACACTGAGTACAAGGGACCGCCAATTTAACATCTTATCCAAACGACATCCAGCTGGGATGTAGCTCATACAATAATTTGTAGTGCATAATACTAGTGACTTGTTTACCTGTTAGCGTTAAGACTGTTTGTCATAAAGGTAATTGGTGTTCTATAACTTAAGCTGGATTTAAGTGCACTGAACTCACCAGCAGACCTGTTCAGGCATGAGTCTTTCTCAACACCCTTGGGAGTATACAGCCCGTTACACATAAATACCTTCACAGGGCTAATCACTCTACAATTGCCATCACTTTCCATAGCCAGCTCCCCATTTACACCTTGGTGGAGTGGAACAAAGTTCGGAGGATATGCTCAGTTCCTCCATGCCATGGTGAGGACTCGAACCCACAACCTTGCAGAAAGCAGGCAAACACCTTAACCACTGGGCTAATAAACGACAAATTTATCAAAGAAAGTGCACTCCAATAGTTTGATTTATTGTTCTTAAATTGACTTTAAAATTCACCGGAGCAAGGTATTAAACCTGTGACGTCAAAGGAAAATGGTCAAGTAAGCTAGATACCCCTCAGATACCCATCATTACATCTGCCTCTGGCAGCTGGTATCCAGATAGCATTCCAAATCGGCCCAGCATCGTTTCTTACTGTCGTTACAACATCGTATTAACATCGCCGACATTGTGCTGACGTTGAAACGATTTGGAATGGTATCTGGGTAATGTAAGCTGACTAAGCTTCAGACCCAGTAGAATTGAGACATAGACATAGACATAGCAGGAATAGTTAATACAGAACTGAATTGAAGATCTAATGTCCACAGAGAGCAAAAAACGTCAAAATATGACCTATATAGATCATTGAATAGCAACCTTGAATTTTAGTATAATGGATAGTCACCTTTTGATCTAGATTTTTTGCCATTAATGTCAAGTTTTCATCATTTTAGGCAAGGTTTTCCAGATTAAGAGCAGGGTCATTGGGTACAATGGCTCATAAAATGAACATAGGACACAGAATTACTTTCAGAGGCATGGGGTAATGGGCGATAGAGGTCAAAGATATTGTCTGTAGAAGTACATATAAATAATCAGGAAGACTTCTTGTAGCTATAAAAAATAGACACAGTCATATAATATTGTGTTGGCACGCGACGTTAAATTGGCCTTACCGTGTACTGCATGTCTATGCTTTGGCAGGTAAAAGAACCCACCCATGGAATAAAAGTGTAAAATGCTGGACTCTAAGCCTTTTTAACTCATCTTTATGTCTGCCATTTAGTTGTTTTCTGCTTCCTATCTTGGTCAAGAACGATGAAAGTAAAAAATACATTCAAACTGCTAGAAAAACAAAACTAAACAGATTAGACATAGAAGTATGTGACACAGCGCTAAAATTAAACAAAAAAGCACAATTTTGTATTGATATTTTTTCCATTTATATATTTACATATTTTGTGTTTTTGTAACCTTTATTTTCTACTATTTGTACCATAAATGGTAAAATATGTAGTTGATTTAGATTTAGAGTGAATGTAATCATGATAATACACTTATTTCTGTTTCAAATAGTTAGTTAGCTAGTGTCCATGCAACACTTTCTTTGGAATCAGCCAAGATATTATCTAAAGACTAACAGTATCTTGACTGATTTTAAACAAAATTTCCAGCTAAACTATAATTTCTCAGAGCGTACAGTTCTGACTTGAAAAAGATTAATTCCAATGTGTTTTAACAATAGTGTATTCATAAAATGAAACATCAAGGAAAGCATAGGTCCACAATCAACCAACAAACCAGGTAGGACAAACAAAGCTGTCCAATGCAACGGTTTATTACTGCATCATGACATGAGGGATCAGCCAAATAACCACATTCCTGCTGCTGCTGCTGCTGTTGGCATGACCCCATCTAGTGATAAAGGTGTAGGTGCTGCTGCTGCTGGCATGACCCCATCTAGTGATGAAGGTATCGGTCCTGATTATATGTGGTGAAAAACACAGGGTTGCGATTATTACACTAATCTGTGCTGCTTGAATTCATGACGTTGTGGCTGGTGGAGGGTCATGGACTCATGGACCCCTACACATAAGGTTGTGGGTTCAAATCCAGTCAGCCCAAGGATGAATTATACATTAATGTGACATGGTGGTGGTGGATTAGGGCTTTATGTCCTGTATTTCTGCACCTGATGGGCTAATTAGGACAGGTAGGAACCATGGCAAGGAGTTGAAGGATGAAACAGCCATCCAACTTAGGCTCGACCGGGAATCGAACCTGGGACCCAGTGGTTGGAAGCCCAGCGTGCTAACACTGAGCTAGGACCCCGCCCTTAACATGACATGGTTGAATGACATGATTAGTTCCAAAATAGAAACAGTTTTGTTCAACCCATGCAGTTGTTTGGAAACTCAAACTTTGTTGCTTTGGCAATTAGTTTCCATGGATACCCAAATGAACAACACATGAAATTAAAGCCCATACAAAAAGCTTTCTAACGACACCCAAGTTCCAATGATCTCAAGCAGTGTCTTATGAGAATTTGAATATTCTCGTAATAACGTATGGACAGCGTCATTTCTCTAATTCAGAATAGAGGGTACATTTTCTCATATTCATTTTGGTTTTGTGTAAACTATTGTACAGCATATCTATTGTTAATAGTGCTTTACACAAAAATAGACATAAAATTGACTTCTCTTTTTCATTTAATCGGTTTAGGGATGGTACTAAATTGACTTTAGTGACGGCCGGGGTTGTTGCTCGCTTTTGAAATGATATGGGCCGGACCATCGAGTGAGCTTGTAAGGTACTACACAACGATGGAGTTCGAACCTGGATCTCTTAATTAGTATACAAAAGCCTTAACGATTAGACCAAATTATTAGACCATTGCATACACTCTTTAAGTTTGATGTTGCCTTGGTGTGATCTGTCAGAATCTGTCAGAACATTGCATTCATTCACATCTTTATCTTATCTTATCTTATCTTGTCTTGTCTTCTCTTCATCATATCTTATCTTATCATAATTTCATATGGTATATCTTATCTCATCTTATCTTATCTCATCTCATCTTATCTTATCTTGTCTTGTCTTGTCTGTTATCTTTTATTATCTTATCTTGTCTTGTCTGATCTTATATTCTCTTATGTAAGATACAATATAATTATCTTATCTATTATCTTATCTCATCTTTCTTATCTTATCTTATCTATCTTATTTATCTTATCTTTTATATCTTTTTTTTTATCTTATCTATCTTACTTATCTTATCTTATCCCATCCCATCTCATCTCATCTCATCTCATCTACCCAGACTACCGTTTCATCTGTAATACTACATGATGCTGATGAACCTTTGGTCCTACATCCTAGTGGTTTCTTGTGGTAAATGCGGCCGCTATATATCCAAGGCTATTATGTCAGAAATAAACTAACTATGACAGCCCAGATAATTCAAGAAATCCTCACATAGCCGCACACAGCATGAAGATTGCAGAAACCAGTGCAACTCGGTGCATTATTCACAATGATGGCTTCGCAATGGAGACTTTGATGTTTGAGAGATTCTCATCCGCTTTCAATGAAAAGTGACAATCATGTTACAGAGTGGACGCAATCTTTAATCTGCTGCACTTGTGAAAAAGAGGGAGAGAGATATTTTGATGGATACTCGCTGAAAATGCAAATGAAAAAAGAGAAAGAAAAAGAAAAAAGGAAAAAAGGATAAGAGAAAATAAATAAGAAATTCAGCATCTAAATGATATTTTGGATGATAATAAATACTTACATCAATATATATGTAGATTGTCACTCATAATTTGTACTACCATGCATACCCAGCATATTATTATTATTCTAGTTCATACCCATATATAAGGTATTTAGCGTGAAAGAAATTAAGTAAGATTAAGTTAGTATGATGTACAAAATTATGAAAAATAAATTGTCAGTCAATTACAAAGGCAATTCTTGCCTGTAAAGTTTAAAAACCTGAAAAAAACAAAAAAAAAAAAACAACAACATGCAGTTTAATTCATAAATAATGTCTGAATTGAGCTATCTGGAGCCAGCAACAGCCACCTTATGCTAAAAAGATTTTAAGTATATGAAGTACTTCGGTTAATTAGCTTAAATCGCAACTGTGTCAAGTAAAAGAAAATATGTTCTCAATGAAAATATTGAGAATTTTAATGGGAAGTACTTACTCTCCTTTATTGAATAATGAAAGAATTGATAAAAAGCCATCTGAAACTTTCCCTGAAATTTGTAAACATTTCATGCAGTGGCTCCCTTGCATTATTGTAACCACGTGATCAAACGATGGCCTTAGTGTGTGAGGCAAATTGAGTTGTATTTACGAGTTTTGGAGTGGGCCAAAAAATTGGCCAGTTTATTCTGAATCAAGTTCAATGATGTTTTTGGCAGCTGTTCAAGTCTTTGACAAAGTCCACACAAAGTAAAGTTAAATGAATTCTATGCTACTTTTTGGGAGAATCATTATGCCAGAAAGTGAAATTTGAATAACAAAACAAAGAAAGAAAACCCCTAAGAAAAATTTCACAGACTCTAATTTCATGTCACAAAAAAATTGCTTGAAAAATGTTTCGGTTAGGACAGACTCTTAAGGAATGTATTTAAAAGAACATGGTTAAAATGTTTAGATAAAAAACTTGAAAAATACAATATCTTTGTACTTTTTTATGACAGCTATAATTAGATTGTGTGGTAATAGACTGTTTAAACAATGGTCCAGCTCAGTCTGGATTGTAAAAGATTGAACGTTTATTTACAGGCAGTACTGTGCACAGTTTCCCTATAGAAATTTTGATTCTTTTCTGTCTGTCATAAGATAATTGGATGTCTCATTATTTCAAAGAAATTCGTTTCATTTCTTTAAAGGTGGAAAATGTAGGGTAATTGGAATCAGGTAACTGATATGAAAAATGCACATACCACGCAGCGGTCATAATACAAGAAATGAATGGTTTTGGTAACCTGACTTGTTGGCCACACCCTGCAAACGCAAGCTTATTGTGACGATCTTGTCACAGCATTGTACAATATTGTCACAATAGTGTAGATCACATCGTCGCATTATGAAAGTGTGGACCCTAGAAAAGTGTGCGGCAACATTTCTGATAATATTCCCAACATAATTAATATATTGTTAGAACAATCAGATTATTTTTTTTAGTAATCCTTCCAATATAATATTGTGAGAATATTTTCACAGCATTTTTAGAATATTGCAGATCATATTGTCACCGCATTAAAGTGTCCACAGTAGAAGCATTATTGCACATGTTTCCCTGAAACATGGCCAGTAGATACTCATGACATTGATATTATTTTATTGAACATACTGTGACTACTTGCAGAACATATTGTCACAAGATTGAAGTGTGTATGGACCCTGAACATTTTGAAGCAATATTTTCGAAATATTCAGAAAAAAGATTTTCACAATATTTTATATCATGATTCAGGTTTAATATATGAAATATGAATCAAATTAACATTCGATCAGTATCTGGAAGTTATCAACTTCAATAAAATTGCAATTATTTCTTTTGATACTGAATATATAAATGGCAATAGTGGGTGAGCATTCACAGTGATGTATTTCTCCATGTCATGTCTTGTTGTCAGCCAGGCTCATGATTAGGTCCACTTCTACATCAGTATACACCTCTGAAAATTATAATTTAAAAAACGAACTGTTTAAATTGAAACTCAGTGACTGCGTTGCCATCCATTTATGATGTTGCAAATTCTTTAGGGGCTGACTGGGCAAACACAAATCACATTTCAAAGGGAATTAATCTTCATATGTTTTCTACAAAGACTTATCACTGACAACCCACAAAAAATAATAAAAATACCAACCTATTTCTCAGATGTTTCTGGATTTTGTTGCTGACTTGAAAACTCTCTCCATATCAAAATGGCTACCAGATGCATATATTCGCTAGATGGCGCTTTTTAATTTAAATTAGTATTTTCATAATGTGAATAAAAAATAATGCAGCAATGTTTTTAATGATATTTTTAAAAACTATTCGCAGACATCAAACATATTATCATTTACCTAATGTTGTGACAATATCATTTGAGCATAATGTAACAATATGATAGTGTGGAACTATTAATACTTGCGGCCACATCATTTATCATATTATAACAAAATACTTTGGAAATATTGGCTGAATACATTTTCATTCGGTGAATAGAATCCCTTTTTGCAATGTGTTTAATAATATATTTAAAAAATATGACACAGGTAATTTTACAACATCTACATGATTATTCAAATTATGTTGTGACAATATTTTTTGAGCATAATGTAACGATATGAAAGTGTGGACCCTAGAAATGCTTGCGGCAATGTCATAAATTATATCATCATGAAACTTTATCAAAATAGTTTAACCATGTAAATTATATTATACAATGTTGTCTCAACATTTACACAATATGTTTTGGAACATTTTTTGTCAAATATTGTCTCACTGAGTGAGTGCTAATATTATTCATAAGTTGTCGTGTTTGCAGGGGAGTAGCTGTATAAATATCACAATAAAGCAGAATCAGTTTGTATTTTTTAGTTTATGCAGTAATGTAACATTCTGTGATGCTTCAACAAAATAAAATAAATAATTAGCAGATTTTGCCCAAATATACCTAGCATAAATCCATTCACACTTTTCCTGCAATCCGCAACAAACAATCCGCAATGCTCAGATAGAGATGTGACTCTAACAAGAGGCAAGGTGATTTAGAGGTCATCCAATCCAGCCCGTGTCCCTAAGTCTGCCTTCTGGTCAATTGCTTCTGCTTTTATGCACTTCTTTATGACTCCTCGAGGGTGAATGTATGCCGAAGAAGTAATCAGGGGACGTTATGTCCATTCTTATCGTGAAATGACATCATTCTCCTATATTGCGAGTGAGTCTGTATACTAATGTTGTTTGTTAAGCACAAGTTTTTTGGCTGAGGAAGACTCTTCCTAACATTGGGTGGCATGCCGTTTTGTTTTTTCATCAGTGTCGCCAACACCGCTACACGACCAATTGTGCCACGTGCGTTTTCTATGTGTTTGGATAAACGCATGGAAAATGCATGGTTTTGGCCTCATTATAATTAGTTAAAAACCAACCATATGTTTTTCATGTGTTTATCCTTCGCATGGAAATGCATGTGGCACATTTAGCCATGTACTTAACATTGAAAGATGTAGATTCAACCCTTGGTCAGATCAAGCAGCATGGGCTTGATATCAACTGTACATTTAGACTAGGGCCGTACACCGGTTCTCGATGTACGGTTTGTACCTGTACAAGGATAACGATACAGATCATTATTCATAATAACCATACAATTAAATGATATACTGAGCGGCGTTTTGTGGATACTTTTTGTTGGGAGTTTGAAGAAAAATGACCGCTGACTTCTAATTAAACTGACATAACACAAATGTTGACAGAAGGCATAAATTTCTCCTTTCTTAGAAGGCCCCACAATCAGATCCGTCTATTTAAATATTATAATCATACTTTATCAAATGTTTGCTTATATGTGTAATCATGTCAATACACTCCTAGAAATGACTGTCTGTTTCAGACAAATAGTTATTTAGCTAGTGTTCATGCCAAATTTGGTTTGGAATCAACAAAGATATTGTGTGGCCTTATCTAAAGACTAAGAATATCTTGACTAATTTTAAACAAAATTTCCAGCTAAACAATGATTTCTCAGAGCAAAGAGTTCTGACTTGAAAAATATTAATTCCAATGTGTTTTAACAATAGCATATTCATAAAATGCAAAATCAAGGAAAGCATAGGTCCACAATCAACCAACAAACCAGGTAGCTTGGAACTTTTTGTCCCAGATAGCATTCCAAATCAACACAGCATCGTTTCCATGCTGGCCACTGTCGTTACAACATCATATTTACATGATTGCTGATATTGCACCGATTTCGAAACGATTTGGAATGCAATCTGGGATGTTCATTATACCAAGAACATCTCAAATAAGAGCAATTTCACCACTACTGCAGACATTATTCTGAGAAGGTTCCACCTGTGTTGAAAGTAAATCTTAGAAATGAAACATAACACTTAACTTTCACATGTCATGCAACTTTCTAAAGTTTGCTTATTTTAAGCAACTTTTAACCAGAAACATGCAAACTTCGTAGATGCATTTGCACAAACAACAGATGTGACACACAATCGCATACGTATCCTGGATTTGGATAAAAATAAAACATAAAGAAATCAATTTTGTGAGACCAAAAATAAATTCCCATGTTGCTTGCCACTAAACACAACAAATACATCAACGAAGACATCTTTACATTTTTTGAAATTCATAAACATATTTTTATTATATAAAAACTAAACTGCAGACACCACTTATATTGACACTTTGTGCTTTTACCTAAAAGCCCAGCAACCTGTGTGTGTGTGTATGATTAGGGCTTTACGTCCTGTATTTCCGCACCAGTTGGGCTAAGTAGCACAGGCAGGGACCATGGCAATGAGACAAAGGATGAAACAGCCATCCAACTTAGGCTTGACCGGGAATCGAACCCGGGACCCAGCGGTTGGAAGCCCAGAGCGCTACCTCTGAGCTAGGCCCCCCCCCCTGACCAGCGACCTAATTATGGACATTCTTTGCTAGTTTAGGTAAATAAACTGAATGGTTAAACTATGTAGCTGATAGGCTGAGCATAGACTTAAGAAATCTTCTCTTAAAAATACAAGAGAAATAGATACATATTTTTATAGTTGAGGCAATTTATCTGAATTGTCAGCTTGTCAGAACAAGAATTGCGTAAACTCAGCACATGAACATCTAATTATTCTGTAATTTCATTGTTAGACCTTTCGTACCATAAGCCAGCCTGTATAAGACTATAAGAGACTATAAGAGAAATTGATTAATTTACTTCAGATGAGTAAACGAGCAAAACATGTACATAATTAGGTCGCTGGGCTGTGAGGTGATGACACACAGTGTTGATGGCATGTTATTTATGTAAAATGTTTTGTTTCATTATGAATATAAATATTCAAATATATATACACATTAAATTACAGTATGCCTCAACATGCACGTAAACGCACACTTTCTGAATGCTTTTCAGTAAATTGCAGGGAATTCGTTGGCTTTTTGATGTTATGCAAATAATATTTATTAATGCGATTTTGAATGTTAGAATTTTGTGCAGAATGTTGCAGGAAACTTGGTTACAACCTCAGTGTTACCCAGATAGCATTTCAAATCAGCCCAGCGTCATTTCCCTTATAGGCCACTGTCGATACAACATCGTATCAACATCCCCGACATCGCACTGATGTTGAAACGATTCGAATGCTATCTGGGTAATATCATTTGCTTAAGGACAACAATAAAAGTCTCAAACTAAAGGAGCAGAATTAGGGGTAATTTGTTTCCATAGGCTATCCCTTCATCGAACCTTTTACAGTGGAGACTAAAAATACCCAATCAGATGCAAAAATCCGATTTTTTGGTGATTTTCATCACTAGGGACTTTATTCAAGTGAGTTTGCTCATGAAATAATATTTTGCAGTCTGAAACATCTGTTTGCACTTGCAAATCTTAATATATAGAAGTGAAAATTGATTATTTTAACTACCTAGGCAGATATCCGAAAATTTCATAAAATTTTATTGACAGACATCGGACAAAGTATGCGCGTAATTGTACAAGCATTAATGAACAAGTAATGAAATTACGAATCAAGCATATTTAATCAAAGATTGTGTCCCAGTACTCATGAATTTCAGTGCAGTTTTGTTAATTTACAATACAGTTGGACATTTTCATAGTTTATTGTTGTCTTTTTAAGTACAAACAGACATGCATAGTGTTTTCTACAGTTGGCAAATCTCTAGAAAAAAGTTTTACTTTTCTGTGGGTGATTGGGTTTTTTGGCCTCCACTGTATATTGCAACCCTACAAATGCAAAAAGGTTTCATCACATTATACATGGCATGTTGGGGAAATATTTATAAGCAAATTATGCCAAAAATATTGTATTTCAAATGGTGAAATTATTTTGACAAGCTTGTTTGGTAATATCATTTATAGTATTTCTGCAGGCTTTTCGAGGGTCCAAACTTTTATGATGTGACAATATGTTCTGCATATATTTACATAATAGTTAATTAAAATATTGATTTAAATATTGTGCCAATATTTTGACATTATCTATATATCATCTCAAATATTGCTGAAATGTTTTGGGAGTCCATGTTATCATCTTGTGACGATGTGTTCTACAATATTGAATGTCATCAAGATGTTCTGACAATAATTTTTGGGAATATTACTTGAAAATATGATCGGCAAGTTTCTTTAGAGTCCACACTATAATTTTTGTGACAAAATTAGTCAAATATTGTGGCATGAATGTAACAACCTATTCGAGTTTGCCGGGATATGGGTGGGTGGATTAGGGCTTTACAGGACAGGCAGGGACCAATGAGATGAAGGATGAAACAGCCATCCAACTTAATCTCGACAAGGAATTTAACCCGGTATCAAGTGGTTGGAAGCCCAGCGCACTACCACTGAGCTAGGCGCCCACTCCTCGTGTTAGCAGGGAAGAAATAACAATTTTGAACAAACCACTGTCAGACAATATATATGAAGCACAGAGATCAATCATACAATCACGAAGAAAGATATGATATCCTCATGACGGACGACCATAATTTTATAAATCTATTATATTTTTATAACATAACCTACGTTGTCCTTTATCCCATGGAATATTGATCCACAAAGGCATCAAAAGATGAAAGAACGTGAAAAATGACAATCTGAGGGAAGCCTTTTGTTGACTCTTTGGAAAAACAGGATAATAGAAATCTCATTAGTTATAATCCTATGAGTGCTTTGATGTAGTGATTCTACTTTATTTGTAGATTATCAAATCACTCCATTGTGACTAATTTCATTGATATACAGACCATATATTATAACAGTCTTCTAGTAAATAAGATGCTGTAGGGTTTTGATGTCATGAACTCTTAACTCATACACACTACCCACATAGCATTCCAAACCGGCCCACCATCGTTTCCATTTAGGCCACTGTCGTGACAACATCGTATCAACATCGCCGACATCGCGCCGGTGTTGTTCCGACTTGGAATGCTATCTGGGTAGTCATTTGTAGGAAACATCGAACTATTTTTTTGAATTGAAGGGGGAAAAAAAGAAGAAAAGTATGGTGGCCTAGAAGTACAATGTTGCCACGATGCTCTGTTTCGTTGCTGTGGGGCTGCTGCGTTGCTGCTGAGTAATGTTGTGTTGCTGCTGAGTAATGTTACTTTGCTGCTGAGTAATGTTGCGTTGCTGCAGAGTGCGTTGCTACAGAGTGATGTTGCGTCGGAGTGACGTTGCGTTGCTGCAGAGTGATGTTGCGTCGGATTAATGTTGGGTTGCTGCAGAGTGATGTTGCATCGGAGTGATGTTGCGTTGCTGCAGAGTGATGTTGCATCAGAGTGATGTTGCATTGCTGCAGAGTGATGTTGCATCGGAGTGATGTTGCATTGCTGCAGAGTGATGTTGCATTGCTGCTGAGTAATGTTGCGTTGCTGCAGAGTGCGTTGCTACAGAGTGATGTTGCGTCGGAGTGACGTTGCGTTGCTGCAGAGTGATGTTGCGTCGGAGTAATGTTGCGTTGCTGCAGAGTGATGTTGCATCGGATTGATGTTGCATTGCTGCAGAGTGATGTTGCATCGGAGTGATGTTGCATTGCTGCAGAGTGATGTTGCATAGCTGCTGAGTAATGTTGCGTTGCTGCAGAGTGATGTTGCATTGCTGCAGAGTGATGTTGCGTTGCTGCTGAGCAATGTTGCGTTGCTGCTGAGTAATTTTGCGTTGCTGCTGAGTAATGTTGCGTTGCTGCAGAGTGCGTTGCTGCAGAGTGATGTTGCGTTGCTGCTGAGTAATGTTGCGTTGCTGCAGAGGGCGTTGCTGCAGAGTGATGTTGCATCGGAGTAATGTTGCATTGCTGCAGAGTGATGTTGCGTTGCTGCTGAGTAATGTTGCGTTGCTGCTGAGTAATTTTGCGTTGCTGCAGAGGGCGTTGTTGCAGAGTGATGTTGCGTTGCTGCAGAGTGCGTTGTTGCAGAGTGATGTTGCGTTGCTGCAGAGTGCGTTGTTGCAGAGTGATGTTGCATTGCTGCAGAGTGCGTTGTTGCAGAGTGATGTTGCGTTGCTGCGGAGTGCTGTTGCTGTGTTGTTGCAGACTGATGTTGTAAGCGTACCCAATGTGCTATTAATAGCTTGTTGAAGGAGCTGGCGCCAAATAATAGGTAAATTTGGGGATTGTGGTGGCAAACTTTGTGGCCAAACAGTCTAAGGTGCTGTCTAAAAGGCGTATTTTGGTTCGAGTCCCACCTCTGGCAATTGGTCTACCTGTTCACCTGTTCACCTGGCTGCACTGAGCCAATGAGTGATCACAAACCCCCAGTCAGTATAATAACAAATAACTTTTTGAACCTATATTTTATACTACTCTATATGTCATATTTACGTATGATGAGTGATTAGCCATGCCCGAATCAACGGTCATCACTTGTCACTAAACTGTTCATTTCTTAAAGATCTGTATCTAGAGAGGTTGTGAAAATAACAAATGTCCAGGCCATTTACTAACAAATGTAACGTTACAAGATACTAATAAATAAAAAAATGTCAAAGGTTTAGTGGAATTATATCCTCCTGGTATATTATAATGCCCTCGGCCCATGTAGCCAGGTCAGAAGGGCCGCAAATGATAATGCCCAAAAACCGAAATGGCCACATTGAAACGGTAGCAAAAACAAAGCATTCAGCCGCAACAAAAACAATTCCGCAGCAACAAAACGATTCCACAGCAACAAAACAATTCCACAGCAACAAAACGATTCCACAGCAACAAAACAATTCCGCAACGCAGCAACGTCCTGCAACAACGCAGTAACGTCCTGCAGCAACGCAACAGAGCATCGTGGCAACATTGTACTTATGGGCCAGCGTAGAAAAGAGAACGCTTGAATATTGGTCCATCTTCTAGATGATTTAACATTATGACGTCACAATGACTTTGGCGTCTCTACAATTTAACAGTGAGAAACTTCAAAGTCTTTTTAGGGTGTATTCTAGATATCTAGGTTACACTGCAGAATATAGGGAATATCTCATGAATTGCATTTGACCATTGTGACATCGTAAGCTGACACTGCACATGTTCCCACAATACACCTTCAGGATATCCATGGCATTCATATTCATTACTTATGCATAGGTTATCATGGAGCCTCGCATATACAGATTTGCTTTCTTGCAAAATTCTGGGCTGTATGAACAAATAGAGTCTTTTCACCGAGCAGCCCTGAATTCAGCAAGAAATAGGTCTTTCTTCTCCTCTCATTACTCATTTTGCTTTTAAGACATAGTAGATCATGCCGAACTGATTCCAAAAATATTTATTTTCTCTGGGAAATGACAGAAATCAACTTAATGATAAGATGTCAAATATACATTAAAATGCACTAAAATACTGCTGCTAGGATGCACCTAGCTTCAGCCAATCACAGTCAAGGGTGGGAACTTTTTCAGCCAATAGAATTGCAGTATTCTGTCTCAGCCACCTAGTGGAAATCTAGAGAACCTTCCGTGAAAATCAACTATTGTATATGGTCAACTGGCCTAGTAGTCAGTATGGTAGCTTCTAAGGTAGGGCATAGGGATTGTTCGTGGGTTCAAAACATTGGGCAGCTCTGATGAAGGTCCTGGGTTCGATCCCTGACCCAGGAACTCTTCTATGTCTCAATGCTACTGGGTCTGAAGCTTGGTCAGCTTATATGACCAGCTGTCAGAGGCAGATGTAATGATGAGACGATAAGCCTGCTTGGAGTCCACACCATGTTACACATTTACCCCCGTGGGTGGAGTCTTTGACTTGCCTCTGCCAGCTGGTCATATAAGCTTAAATTAATTGTAGGCCTACATCTAGATTATAATGATGCGGTCCTGAGAAGTGTGTAATATGGATGACTATAATGGAGATGCAAATATATGAAAGATTTGCCAGTGCTTCATTCAAATTTCACTAAATAAATTCAAATATTCTCAAAAATGTGTGTTTAGGAAACACATATTTTTTAGAAATACTTGTATTTGTGGTTCAGGGGTAGTTCTTCTCATATTTCAAGCTCGCAAAAATATGACTTAACAATAACAACAAACACAATGACGTCACTTCCGATTGCCGTGAATGTGACGTAATATAGCAAAGTACATATTTTTGCACAAAACACACCCTAGAATGGTGGCTAATTACTTATATTAATGAAGAACTGTCCAATCTGTGTATATCTATCTGTGGTGACAAATCAACAATTTTATGTCTCTTGTAAATTAACAATATAAGACACACACCTAGGAACTGTGAATTGAATGATATGCATCGTTAAATAATTAAGGAAAGTATTGGCTTTTATTGAAATTTGGTGATTTTTACCTGGATTCCTATAGTTTACCAACAGCTTATATTGTTAAAGAAAAATTATATTTATTAGATGAGTCCATCAAAACTGAATTTTGATGCCATCTCTGGGTTTATTACAATATCATATTTTTGTGAATAAGTGATCACACTTATTATGCATTGAACGAAGCATTACATCAGAATTACAAAATGATGCTTTTATAAGGTTAAATAGCCAATATCTCAAACCACGAAAGACATAAAAACAAATCCTATTGTTTGTGCTTTCACACAGAATTAGATTAATTGTCACAATTTCCTTGAGCTATCAAGGGAATAAATTGGGCTCAATTCAGGCCAATTCTGATGAAGGGAGGCAGAATGCTTCAGCGTTTTGGTTACTAGGCTACCAGAAGGATGCAATTATTCAGCTCTCAACAAGGAGACAAATGGTAGCTGCACAGCATTGATAAATAGGTGATGGAATTGTGAATTAAAATATGCACACACTCTAAGACCAATGCTTTTTATCAATAAAATGCTGAGCTGGGTGGCCTAATGGTTAAGGCATGAAACAGCTCTGCTGAAAGTCCCAGGTTTGATACCCGGATTTCATGCTGAGGCATGGGGTAAATGTGTAACATGGTGTGGACTCCAAACCTCGTCATCTCATTATTCTGGCAGCTGATCATATAAGTTGACTAAGCTTCAGACCAGGTACACTGCAGGGACGGTCACATTGTTTATGTGAAATACCATGAAGTCCAAGCTGCTAATTACGAGTGACATTTTCACAGGCTATGACACCTTTCCGAAGGTCAGGATTTAAATGGTGTTTGTGCAATCACTTTTTTGCATGTTATTCATGAGCATTATGTCATAAGATTATGCCAGTTTATTGTATTTATTGGATTTCCATTTAATTCTCAATTATCTTAATTCAACCAAAACACCCTGAGAACAGCTGTGTAAATCGAATCTGTTGACCTCCTTCCTGTCTGAATTAGTGCGTGTGCTTGTCGCAGGTGGCAGGGGTAACACAAGGCAATGTATTTGTTCCAAGTGTTTACAAATTCATGAGGTCTTGTTCGCAGCTACACGCATAGACTTGGAAATTGAACTCCAGCAGAGTACATCATGTGAATCCAGCCGGATTGGCTGAGGGAATGCTTTAACCAATGGATTCAAATGATGACATTCAAATGATGTCATCTGTGAGTTTAGTTTCCAAGGTTATTAGTTAAGCTTTAATATAATAGTATCGGGGACACTGATTTAATTCTTGTGTTGCAGTTGATAGAATTGATATGTAAACTTCTGTTCACTTGTGAAGTGAAAATAGCACTTGAAGAGTCATTAGTGACACATGGACCGTTATTTTGTGTTGAAGTTTCCTTGATGTCTCCTGGACTTCCAACCACTGGGTCCCGGGTTCAATTCCCGGTTGAGCCTAAGTTGGATGGCTGTTTCATCCTTCATCTCATTGCCATGGTCCCTGCCTGTCCTAATAAGCCCATCAGGTGCAGAAATACAGGACATAAAGCCCTAATAACCCACCCACCTACCTTGATGACTCACAGTGGCATTCGTGGCAATTTGATAATCTTGTGAGGATCCTGCATTATCTCCACCTTGTCACTAATGACAAGGAATAGCTACAGTGACGCCGCCTGCCCTCTAGTGACAGAAAAGTCAGGTGACAGCGATTGGCCTTCAATGGCCCCAAGATGAGTCATAACTACCGTATGTGTCATCGTTGGATAGAACAGCTATAATAGAACATATAGGAGTGTGAAAGAAAAGTTTAAGTATCAATTCTACCTACTGTGACCTCTGTAATGCATCCAACATTAGTTTTCCCAAGACTTGTCTATGAGCTTATTCAAGATAGAACAAGCCATGTGATCGGAACACTGGAGATGATATATACTATACAGCACTCTAGCAGCGTTAATCAGGGTCACCCATTACTCCGAAAGAGGCGGGTGGAACCTGACCCAAGGAAGACCGCGGTCACACCGCCCGGTCACAATGGAGTCTTTGCAAATCCCTTGTATGTGCTCAATATGGGATCACGAAGGTAATTGGGTTCATACGAACTTCATAATAAGCCTTGATGGAGTTCCTTATGAGAGAACCATGAGGACATTGTGGAAGGCATAAATCTTGTATATTCGTATACGGTATCATCAGGATTCCATTAGTTCTCCGAACATCAGGTTCTGTGTATCGGGGAACGTCATTATTATGAACACATTTGGTACAGAATTAGCTGGTCACAGTGATGATGTGGTCTTAATTGTGAGGTTGGCAGACAAATATGACTCATATTCAAAATATTTCATGTTAAATGATTTTAATTATGAAATAGTCTTAATAAAGAGTTGGTCTTAAAATGTAGTTGCATTGTATTTTGACTCCATACATGATTTTAGGCATAAAATTCCTTTTCTTAATCTTCAATAAAACTTCTATTGTTTTTGTTTCGGAAATGATTTTCGCTTGATGCTGCTTGGTTTCAAGAAACCTAAGATTTACAGAAAATATAGCTTGATAACTTCTGATATTGTTCTAGAGGTGAAGTGCTATTTGCTGACAAGGCACAAGCCCCAAATTTGTTACACTAGACTGAAACTGGACAAGCACATTTTTATCACTGCTTCTGAGATTTGTTTGCTGAGGCTCTTCTTAATAGATTAGGTTTATAGATAGATAGATAGATATAGAAAGTGCAGCCGCCCTCTAAGGCAAGTACTTGCCACTATCGAGGGTTGATTGATGAGGTGAGAGAGATGAGTCCACCCATGTTACACATTTACCCCATGGGTGGGATCTTCTACTTACCTCAGCATAGACACTGAGTACTACAATGGAAAACGCATGGTTTTTAGCTAATTATAATGAGGCTAAAACCATGCGTTTTCCTTGCGTTTATCCAAACGTGTGGAAAACGCACGTGGCACAATTGGCCATGTACTGATGGTTGATTGATGAGGTGAGAGAGAGGAGGAGTCCACCCATGTTGCACATTTGCCCCATGGGTGGGATCTTCTACTTGTCTCAGCATAGACACTGAGTACTAGGGACCACTAATATAATGTCTCATCTGAACGACATCCAGCTGCCGGGATGTTGCTCATGAAACGGTTGCCCGGGCCTGGAATTGAACATGGGTCCTTCAGAATAGCAGGCGTGCATCTTACCACTAGACCACCCAGCTGCATATATAAGATGGTGCCTCATTGTTGGGCAGTTGTATTTATTTCCAACCATTCCGTAATTAATGAAGTGTTCCATTAGCACAATTAATTGCATTATAGTAATATTTGGCATCTCAATTCATCTTAGTTGGACTAAGCGGCCAGGATTTTCAACGATGCGTAAGTTCTTACGATATGTTTGGTAATGCACCTGATAATACAGCATTATATCATAATGTGCATATTCTATGAAGAAAACATTTACAGCTTATCTGTTTTCTTTGAAATGTTATTAATGGACTGGCTGATCTGCATTCCATTGTATTGAAACTGGACCAATGAGACATCCAATTTGTCTTCAATAACAACGAGAAGGAAATAAATACAATGAGCCTAATTCTTTCTTACTCAGCAAGCAGCATCTAACAATATAAGAGCAGATAATTGAGTGCATTATTTAACATAGTGACAGTACAAAAAAAAAATCCCAATAGCGGATTTTCCCGGAAGGTTCTCTGTATTTCCACCAGTGGCTATGACAGAATACTGCAATTCTATTGGCTGAAAAAGTTCCTGCCCTTGGCTGTGATTGGCTGAAGCAAAGTGCATCCTAGCAGCAGTATTTTTAGTGTATTTTTAATATATATTAGACATCTTATCATTCAATTGATTTCTGTTATTTCCCTGAGAAAGTGATATTTATTGAATCAGTAATGTAAAATAAGTAATAAGAGTAGAGGAAGGACTTATGTCTTTCTGAATTCAAGGCTGCTCGGTGAAAAGTCTCTATTAAGGAATATATATATATATATATTGGGCCTATGCTCATTGATGACAACCTCTACCTGTTTAAATTAACTGTTTTATGATATGGTGAAGTAAAAATAGTCAAAAGCTGACTTATGATAATTTACAAAATGGTAAGGAAATTTACTGAAATAATAGATTGAGACATATTACAGAAATGCCACTGAATATCTCTCTGACTGACTAAGAAGTAAGTCAAACCAGCTAACTTTTTAGCCATTTTGACTGTGGCTAGAATGACTGACCCCTATGGCCGTTTTATCTGAAAGCCGTTTTGACGCAAGACCCTCGATCAGGCCTCTACGCAGGAGAGAGTCTTGGGGAAATTGGGGAGCAAGGATTCTAGTGGGGGAGTAAGGAAGTTAACAGTTTAGAAAGGTTGATATTAATCAAATGATAACAATTGGCCAAGTTCCTGTACTAAATAAGACGATGCAACGTCGTGCCTGACAAATTTTAAAGAACTTTGTTCACCGCTTAGTTAAGTTTAACCGCCAGAGTGATTGACCTACTCCATAGTGCATCCCTCCATGCTTCAATATCCATCAGACCCTCGTCGATGACGCAGCCTGAGGGTCTGCATTCAGACTGTCTATAAAAAGTCAATTAGTATGTTCTCTGTGTTGATAGTCATATTGGCTAACTAACTTGTTAGTCAAAACTTCACACTACAAGACATTGACTATAGACTGACTAACTTTTATATAAACTGACTAATTTGTTGTTAATCAAAATGGCCATGGTGATAAGACATTGTCAAATGTCTAAGGCGTATTCAAAAAGATTTCTAGTGTCTTTACATATTCGCTACTGAACAGTACATCTAATATGTTTATCTTCCAATACTTGGGCAGGTTCCAGCACAGACATACAGTTAATTTCATAAAATATGGTAGACTTTAGACGGCTGTAACAACCTATTCCTGTCTGTAGCTATTAATGGCTAAAACCAGCCGCTTCTGTTTACTTATATATGATAGTATGCTGACACCTACCAGCACTGAAAAGAAATATAAACCTTGGTGACAGTAAGAAAATTCATCTCTTATATCATAAATATGTAAGTGCAATAGACATACATCTTTTCAATAAAAAATGACAAATAATGCCTAAAGGGGCGTTCACACTATCACGGATAAGATCACGTATGACCACGTATGAAAATATTGTTTGCTCGTGGTCATCCTTGTCCATACATGATTCACCCGCCGAGCGTTTTACGTATACTCGCACTAATCCGTAGGATGCTCCTGGTCAAGCTTGACCACTCACGACTTACCTAGAGAGGGCAAACATTTTTAAACTTGTTTAAACTTTGGTGGACGTTCTACCAGTGAATTGTATTAGTTACGTAACTTGCTTGGGAGTCAGTCAGCGAGCGTTCTACGTCCGTTCTACGTACGTCCTACGTACGTCCAACGTACATCATACGTACGTTCTACATACATTATATATACATTCTGTGTTCTACGTACATTCTTGGCCATACGTAACCATACGTAGCCATTCATAGCCAATGTCCATCCGTATGTGCTCGCCATCCACTAGCGTCCCCTCGTAGAATGCTCGTAAAAAGCTCGCCAAACATCCGTCGCCAAGCCTACGTGAGGCTTATGTGAGGCACTCGTAGGTACTCATAGATCGCTCGCACGGAAGATGACGGGCAAGCAGCAAGCAATCTACGACTGCCCCACGTACGATCGTTGAAAGAATTTATACGTGATTAACAGAGCCACAAGTGAGCACGTATAGCCAATTTTTGGCATATGTGGTCATACTTTAGTCTTATACGTGATAGTGTGAACGCCCCTTAACTCTCAACTTCTGCACCAAATGGTGTTGCACGTACTTTAAAATCCAGCTATGGTCAGACAATCATGTTTCGTGGCAAGTAGCATCATATAGCAGAAGTTGTCTAGCTTTGCCCAGGTTAAATTTGACAGGCCGTTTTTAATTAAACAAACTGTAAGATTAATATCTCTATGTTATCTCATAATCAGACCTGAGACAATCAGGATCTATTGCCTTTATCATGTTTACAAGAAATTACCCATCCTTGAGATTAAATTCACTCCGGCCCTAATTCAACAATGTCCCCATAAAATCATTTGTGTGAAGTGGATTAATGTAAAGAATGGGATTAGCGTCCATGAATTCTGAGATTATTGGGGTATTCAACTGATTTTTGATTTATTTTTTTGCAGAATCAATGATCATAATTGCCTACAAGTACTGGCTTCTTGAAAATAAGATTTTGTAACCATCCACGAACTACAAAAAATTACTTATACCTCATGATTGACTCTTTCCAAGATAAAGCGCATTGAAAATAATTTTGACCAAAATGTAGGTTAAAGGGAACTTTTCGCACATCGTAGTCAATTCAAATTTGTCTAGATTGACTGGCAAACATAGCAGTTGTCACTGAAGTTAGTCATTCTTAGTGAATATCTCGCAGTCATTAGTCAGAATAACTAACTTCGTTGTCAAGAGCAAACTGAAACCTGCCTTAATGACCACCAGTATTGAAAGGTCACCTACTATAAACGACCACTCCTAATTCTCCTGAACTAAATTTAGTTTATTTCATCCTTCTATTGAATGGCCACCTGTCTCAAATGATCAACCTAATTCATTTCCTTCAGTGCCCCCAAACACAGGCTTAACTGTAATGTAACTTATTAATTATTTTTGATAGTCTGTTTTTATACCTGGGCCTAGGCCTTTATCAAGTATAGAACTTCATACTATGTTCTATGACAGACCAGGTATATGGGTCAACGCAGCAGCAGCATAGGCAGGGAGGGGGATAGCGCAGTTTCACGTAAAAGACAATTCTGCCAAAACTGTTGGGGGTACAGCTGTAAATTACACAACATTAGAACCGTAATACAAACGTGCAACTTACAAACCAAATTTGATGAAGATCCGACCAGTAGAAGCTGGAAAAATTTTGTTTATAGTACAAATTCAAGCCTGTCAAAATCCGTGATTTTTTGACGTCATACAAATCGTCAACGGGATCGCCTAAGCTCAGCAGCAGCGTAGCCATCGAAATCATGGAAAGGGATGCCTACGCTATTATATATGCTTTAAAAGGCTGCTGCTCCCCTAATATTTATCCAATTTTCGTCAAATAAAGACTGAATTGTTTAAGGAAATGTGTAGAATTATCTTAGTTCAAACGCTAGATGACGGTACTTTGTCATCTTCAAAATGGTTTGTGAAAACAGGAAAAATTGGTAATTATATTATATAGTGTATTTGGGTGGCATATAACAATGCCTTTCGTGGTCTGTTGGGCAATCCAAGGATATTGTAGTGCTAGTCTGATAGATAAATTAAATTGTAAAATTCTAAGTAAAGAATGGTAAATACAAGGCACAAACACTGGTCTCAATGAGGCAGTAGCCATCATACTGTATTAAAGTGTTTACATTGTAGGCCTAGTGCTGCTGGTATTCTACACACAACACCAGGTATCTATTCTTTTTTTGAAAAAGAATATTCTTGTTAATTTAAGCCATTAAGTCATCATAGGTTTCGATCACTATTTTACGGCTAACTCTGTCAGTTGAACAATGCTGGGAGATTGGATGGGCCCTTGTTAGTATTGAGGTCATGACTTGGGATGAGGAATCAGTCCAATGATCAAATTCCTGCTACTGCTGCTACTGCTGCTGCTACTGCTGCTGCTGCCTAACAAGCATCCATCACTAATCTGATGGAGATCAGAGGCTTGTGGAATTCCTGATCTCTTGAGCTTATTACAGCAATCGGAACAAATGTCATGTTTTTAATAGTGATAGTAGATCTACAATCGGTATTGTTGAATTTAGATAAATCCATGGGAATTCTGTGGTTATAAAATTCAGGATTGAATATGCATTGTTCGAATTGTAATAGTCAGTCCTTGGCTGTAGTCATTAATTTTAGCGATGATGTGATCCTGATGTAATCATCAGTATTTGAATGAACTACGTTATCAAATAATTTATTTTCCATCATGAATACAGTGTCTTATGCTAAGTGGTTATCGTGACCAATTTCTCAGGGCAGATAGGAAATTTGTAAGCTCAAACCTAACCCCTTCCACTGTTATGAACTCTTAGTGCTGTTGCATTCCCAAATGACATACTAGGTCAGGCCAATGTTAGACCGAATGGCCGACATTACCAAAATGTTAAGATGGTTCGTGTGTGTGAATAGGGCTTTATGTCCTGTATTTTTGCACCAGTTGGGCTAATTAGGACAGGCAGAGACCATGGCAATGAGACAAAGGATGAAACAGCCATCCAACTTAAGAGGCTTGACCGGGAATCGAACCCCACACCTAGCGGTTGGAAACCCAGTGCGCTACCTCTGAGCTAGGCCCCCACCCTGTGTTAAGATCTGGTAAAACATTCTTTGTCCCCAAACAAAAGACATAGATATATAGTAATACATTTCTACTCTCAAGTGTTAAGTGTTATGTATTACAACTACCTAAATAAATTGTGTGCATTCTAATATTTCTTAGTGCAACATGTCCATCTTATCATTGATTCATTTGACACATTTTTCTTTTCTGTGTACCACATTGTGTTGCTCGTAGACTGAATAAAGTCGATGTAATAGTTATATCCCTCACAGTCAGGAGTTAACTAACATCTTTGTTGGTTATATCCCGACACACAAGGCCAACAAAACTATTAGTTAAATCCAGACAATGAGGGATATAACTAACTTATACTCCATTAGGCATATTTACTAATTTGTTTAATTGTTTGTTTGTTTCCTTTATTAAACAAGACAAGTTCAGTTTGCACTCAGGAGGGAGTTAACTTAACATTTTAGTTGGTTATATCCCTCCTAAGAACAATAGAAAAGGTCACGTGGTGGAGCATAACTTATATTATCTTATCGTATCTTGTCTAATCTCATCTCATACAGGGACCTTGCTTGCCCACTGGTCATCATGTTGACCACAGCTGAGACAATTTAAGTATTATTGGATTGAAATTGATGATAAAAGTGATCATCTCTCAGAATCGCTAATCTGCGTTGTTGCTGGTCATGAAACCTGGTGATCGAAGGGTCAAGCTGAGCTGTGTTTATCATCTGGCGTCAGTTAATATTCAGTATTTGTGTATAGTTTTGTAAAATTTTAATCTAATATTGATATTATAATCAGTATTTGTGATTTGATCTGTGATTTTATTTGCTATCTTTTATGTACTTATATATATATACATATATATTATTTCGCCTTAATACTGAATGTTTAAGAGCAGGACTCTGTCCAGAAAACATCAAATTGTGGCAACTGGGACCTTAAATGTTAAGCTGTATATTATGTATAAAATAATGAGAACTTGTACATCAGATTTTTGTAGATGTAGTTTTAGATAGACGTAGTGAGTAGATATGTGACATAGGTATCTTTTCTGATATGAAAAAGTGTCAATAAAAGCTATATATATAATATTACTCACTTCCAATAGTACACAACCATTCTGAGATATAAATATGAAAATTATTAGTGATGGACCAAACAAATAATACGAGAATAGGACTTTGTTTCTTTCACATGAGGGATGGACCTAGCTCAGTGGTAGTGCGCTGGACTTCAAACCACTGGGTCCCAGGTTCAATTCGTGAGCGCGGATGATCAAACTTTTTACTCTTGTTCATTCTTGTCCATCGCTGAGCGATGTACAGATACTCATGCTAATCCATAGAATGCTCCTGGTAGCGCTAGATCATCAGTGACCATCCGTGGAGAGGGCAAAAATATATAAACATGGTTTAAAATTTGGTGGACATTCTACGAGTGAATTGGTTACATCATGTACAGGGATTGCTCAGAAGTCACTCTGCGAGCGTTTTACTTATGTCCGTGGCCATCCGTAGCCACTCGTGTTTAAAATTGGTTGATATCATTATTTTCAACACAACAATGTACAGGGTGTGGCCTAAAAACTTGCACCAGGCATCTCCTCTTTCGGGATAGCTGCAGGTTACACAAATGCTTATGAAGTCTTTTAAAGTTTTGCCACATTTAGTTAGGGGTATAAGCAATTGGTCATTGGGATATTTTTATTATAACATCAGACAATAATTGATCAGTATCTGGATTATTGACAGGGTTCATGCTGCAGGGCTTGTTCTGAGTGACACACATCACAGAAGTCAAATTTCTGTCTGCTTTTCTAGTTGTAAAAAGTTTACAAATTAGAAATTTTCTAGTTACTACACCTCTGGAGCCACAGAAAATATAATATTTGCACAGAATCCTCCTTCAATGTTTTTTATATGTGCATATATATATTATGGTATGAGATGATAAGAAGGTTGGTTTCAGTTTTGATTCAGCATGGTCATGAAATTAAATGGAGAAATATAATGGCATTCCAGAGGGACTTTTTGAATCTACAACTAATCTGGAAATTATCACATGATTTTCAGGAGGATGGGCCATTTAATTAGACAGAAAAGACAGAAAATTTACCAAAATCCAAAATGGCACTTTCCACCTCAAAGGTGTCAATACTCTACCTTCTTATTAATAATGAATCTATTTGCCCTATTTTTTGTGGCAAAGGTCAAGAAAGGTATCTGTAACACACCTGTATGATCAGTGACATAATCTAATGCTTGTATTGCAAAAGCCGAGGTGAAAATCATGCGAAGATGTGATAAGTGTTCACGTGCTATATTTAGATCAATATTATCTATAATTCTTGAGGAAACAAGAAATATATTTATAGATATAACTTAGGACTATTATTACTTTTGTGTGTATGATTGCAGCTGCATGTGATCACTGTTAATTGAGGTAATAACAAAATAAGTAGCATTACTGCTACTTATTTTGTACCCTGTACAGATTTTTTAAACCGAAAATATAGGCTTGGCAATCATCATAGCTAGGAAATGTAAGATTAAAAATAAAAACTCCTAAACTGTGGCTCAGATACTTTTAATTACTAAACATTTTCAAAAAGCAAGAGTTGCTATAGAAACATTATTAAATCATTTTGGAAATCTCTAATAGGCAATGAATAATGTTTCAACTCAGAATATGAAATGACTAATGACTAAAAGAAATCTTATTGCCATAAAAGAACATGAGATTTCTCATGAAATAATTAGATTTGCTAGAATTTATTCTGTCAATGGCAAAATATCAATCAATTTATATCTTGAGTAGGAAGTCTGTTAAAGGAAGCTCATTTATTTGTCCAATAGATTTCAGAATAACAATTTCCTGAAGAGTAATCTTTGCTGCCATTTCACTAACTACATAAAGATTAATAAGCAAAACAGCTTGCAATAGGTTTTTCAGGTTGTTCATCTATTTTAGACCAAGCTAAGTAAGAAAGTAAGTATTTATTTAAGTAAGTATGTAAGTAAGTAAGTAAGTAAGTAAGTATGTAAATAAGTATGTAAGTAAGTAAATAAGTAAGTATGTAATTATGTAAGTATGAAAGTAAGAATGTTAATAAGTAAGTAAGTATGTAAGTAGTATGTAAATAAGTAAGTAAGTGTGTAAGTAAGTAAATAATTAAGTATGCATGTAAGTATGTAAGTAAATATGTAAATAAGTCAGTAAGTAAGTAAGTAAATAAATAGATAAGTAAGTAAACCAATTAAACACCTAACTCCAAACTAACTAACAACTAACTATTGACTAACAACTGACTTACTGACTCACTACCTAACTAACTAACTAATTTGCTGACTAATAAGTAAGTAAAATTGTATTTAATGTCAAATTATACATAAAATCAAAAAAATTAGCGCATAGCGCTTGTCATAATGATACATAATATTTGATGATAAAGTGATGAGATAAAAACTATTTACCAATAAAGTGGAACTTAGCTCACCTCTAAACACTGAGTCGTCAAAATGACTAGTAGTAGTCATATGTGGTACTCTTAGGTAGTCAGTTTGACTACTTTTTGGAAACTGGGTGCCATATGCATAACAAGGCCCATAAGAGCAACCCAGATAGCATTCCAAATCGGGCCAGTGTTGTTTCTATATCAGACGCCATCGGTACAACAGCGTTTTGACATCGCCGACATCGCTTCGATGTCGATGCTATTTCGGAATGCTGTCTGGAAAGAGTATGTCTTGCCTGTTGATAGCCAATAAAATTAAGTTAAAGTGTGATTAACCAAGCCAATTCAACTAACACCAAATTAACCTGGATGTAGATTTGTGCAAATTTTGCTCTTTCTTTAGTATAAACCACATGTAGTCTAGTACTTTTCTAACATTTAATCCATGTATATCTAATTTATTTTATATTTATCTGTGCTTTGTGATTATTGGACATAATTTATGTCAATAAAACCTACCGCTAATAAGTTAGCGAAATGGCAGTTAACAGTATATCTGAACTGCGGATGGCTTAAATTAAATACCATTGTTAAGTATTGATACGTTCCCTCACAAAATTACCTATTTGTACAGACAGAGTACATCAGATCCGTCCATTAACTGTTTTACTGCGGTGACATGCTGCAGGTGGGCAGAACTCCTGAAGGCTATGCTTTGTTAGGAGCGTTTACAAATTCATGAGGTCCTGTTTTATAGAATAGCGTCCGGGAAACAAACTCAATTTCCTGTGATGACTTCTTGTAAGGTGTCTAGGTGCAGACAGCAGAGGTCAATCTTGATTCACAATGTCCTCGCAGTGTCCGAATGTGGACATCCTAGGAATCGGAAGAAACCCAGCTAGTGTGGTAATTGTTACCTCATGAAGCATCACTACGGTAGGATCCAAAATGAACGCTCACATGTTATTTAGTCATAAGTCTTCATGTCTTCAATATGAGGAATACTATGCATGTATTTTTTTGGTGTGGGCAACTTTAAGCTAGGAGTGGACAGAAGCAGCTGGCTTTCGCACGTTATAGCTGCAACCAGGGATTGGTCTCTACAGCTGTCTACAGTCGACCGTATTTTATGAAACTAACTGTAGTTGCGGTCTTTGCTATAGCTTCTTCTCAGTTACTGTCCCAACCAATTATTATGGAGAAAGGGGAGCAAGGAAAATATTATCTTTAGGCTTTGAACATTCCTGTTCATCCCAGCATCATTGCTATATCGGCCGCCATCGGCACAACATCATTTTGACATCGCCGACATTGAAACGATTTGGAATGCTATCTGGGTAGAACTCTAATATCGGATATAAATTTCTATGTCTAACACGATTTAAATGAAAAATGTTATTTTAATGCTATCTCACCACTTCTTTGAAACGACATGTAACAAATGTAATTCAATGAGGAATTAGAATTGTGAGTCTGCAACATATCTGGCTTCATCCTACGATTTCTCATTGTCATTTTTCATGCAGAAGCAGTCATAGGGGATTCCCATGGGCTCTTTTCAAATCATTCATCTTTGTAGATTTGAAACCATGGCTTCTCAATGTCTGGCTGAATTATTGCATTATGACAAAAACGAATTCAAGAACATAAACCTATTAAGTGTAGTGGTATTCAATTGCAAACTTTGCCATTAAGACCAGAATTGGTGGTGATGTCAGTATTGTCAGTGGCGAGGTGGTCGAAATAGCGAGGTAAAACTGAAGAGAACACGGTGGACGCCAAACGCTACACACTCTTTTCACACAGCAGCCATGTTGGCATTTTTGCCTCAGTGACCTCTCTTTGTACTCAGATATAAGTATTGTGACGTCACCAGTAGACAATGGCCATGGTGAGGTCACAGAGTGCAAGAACAATGGAGAAGTTATGATGTCATAATATATGACCTAATCAAAAAATGCCAACATGGCTGCCGAGTACAAAGGGTGTATGGTGGGGTCTTAATGGTTAGGTGGTGATAGAAGTGAAGTGATCTGTAATGTGAGTTCCACTATTCATAGGATATTAACAAATAATCTTGAATATTCCTTCACACGAGCTACTTGATAAATTGTTATTACCATAAGCCCTGTTTTATCCAATCATTACAAACAGATTACACGGAATTACTTGCTCATGAAAATAATTTGATATCTTATACTTCTAAACATTATAATTGTCTGGAATTATTTACAATTACTTTATGCTAACTCTAAACAAAAAAATAATAATTAAAATTACCAAGTGTGATTTTTCGTGTGCGTTTTCAATTTCTGTTGACATACTGTCTACTAACACAGTACTGGTAATAATTGGAAATTTTTCTCTTATATTGAAACCAATTAGATCATCTGTCTGAAATCAATCTGGATATAATAATAAGAATAACAATAACTAGAACTCTGAAACTTTTAACAGTTACTAGGCTTCACCAACTTGATTAGGTATTAAATGTTAAACAGTCAAGAACTTGTCTTGGTTTTGTTGACACAGTACTGCACCCTGACATGGACACTGTCAGAGCGTTCCTTGATAATTGACAACACCAAAATGGGCAGACGTCATTGGCTTTATGTTGATGAGTCATCAGTGACGCATATCCCTATCTTTTCTATTGTAAATGTGTGATTCAATGATCTGTATCATCAGTGGGCAGATCAGCTTGCACTCTGGTGTAAAAAAGCCAGACAGGCCATTTGACAGCTGTTTCTGGTGATGAGTCATCATGAGTCATCATCTTGATGTGATTACAGTGATGAGTCACCAAGGTAAATTAGGTCACATAGGAACATGACTCATTATGCCCACTTTTCAGTTACCAAAAAAGCAGAAGTCTTCACTCTTGCACATATCACTGTAATGCAACAAACGTGAATTTTTACACGGTACAGGAATTATGCACGCTTTTATACAAAGAACATGGCTGCGAAATCGTTACTTCAGGCGCAGTGTCATGATGCAAATTTGCATTATCATGTTTGAGCATTGAGTGTACATCACAAGTTTTGAAAGGTTCTGATCTTAAGATAATGCAAAATGTCAACCTGGAGATATTGGAAAATTCATTCACTCAAGTAGCGAATGTAACGTGGCATGGATCCTACAGCAATAAGAGCTACATTTATTTGAAGCGCATCGGCGTCAAGTTTGCTCTCAAAATCAGAATTGTGTTAGACCCAGATAGCATTCCAAATCGGGCCAGCGTCGTTTCTATATCATTTTGACGTCGCTGACATGGTGCCGAGGCCGATACGATTTGGAATGCTATCTGGGGAGAATTTGCTTTGAAGCATCTAGATTGGTCACTGCAGTTTACTGACAATTGCATGCAGTATATGTCTTCTGTCAATCCATTGGCAAACCCAATGTAAAAGTTTCATTCTTAAAATTGCATATGTGTTTATCTAGTTTTCTCTACAAAGCAACTTAAGACGTCCTGGTTTTCTCTTTAAATTTTTCAGAACGTTCATAGCACATCCATTAAGAATGTTTCTGGCAAGCGAGATAAGAACAATGGGTCTTAAATGAGAATGGTTTTGAGAAATCTTTTATATGCATATTCTTGGCAACAGGTCCTTTAATAAAACTAGAGAGTTGTCAAGATAAAAACCATTCAAAAATTTTTCCGCACAATATATGCTTGTTGGGAAAGCACAGTATTGTTTTTTATGCAATTATCATCTATTTTAGTGACTGCATTTTTTTTTAGGTCATGCCAATGAAAAAAATAAGCTCGTGAGTACAACCAAAAACATACCCATCCATTCACTACCCGTGGAAGTGCAAGATCGCTTTCTTCACTGAAATTAACACTCAGCAATTGGATCTTGGGGAGGTGGTGGTTAGCAGCAACTGAGGAGATTTCCGTGTCACAACAAATTGACTCTCCACTCTTGAATGGAGACAGTGTGAGAGCTCTGGGCGAGAAAAGTCTCACTTGTTGCGGTTGTATCAAGATAAAACCCAGAATGACAATATCCCTTAGCAATACAGCATTGTTTGATTGTCTAGGTTTAAAAGTATTGTCTATGTTTGAGTATTTTGATGGCCCTCCGAGATAGCATGCCACATCAGATGGATATCAGCTCGATGACAGGTCACGTCGGAAAAAGTTTGGTTACACTTTATCCAATTTGCCAAATAACAAATGAGTTTACGTGTCAATACATTATGCAATTACTTGCGCAGTGTTTTATATTATTCATTTGATATATCTTATTTATGTCACATTTACTGTAAATGAAACGCTCTGAAACACAGTTAAATCATCATAAATAAAATGTTCGATAACCATAAACTAACAAAGGGTGTGGAGTCATCAAACCTAGCTCACCTATCAAATTCATATGTTCATAAGATTATACACATATGGAGTGCATATATATAAACATAGTCAATGACATCTTTTACTTTGTACATATTCTAATAAATCTGCAAGTTAGGTAAGTGCACCTAACGATGCAGAAACTTGAATTGATGTACCAACCATAAAGACTTGCACTTCAAAGGAGACTGAGGTCTTCTCAGATATCTGAAACTCTTGACAATCAGATGGTAGGAAGATGGCCTTTTAATCCTCTATTGATCTGGTGGAAGTAAATTGACATTTGCTGAAGATATGAATGAAACTTAACTAGACTTACAGTTTTGAGGTAAAACAGACTGCTTGCTATCTGAGATAAGATAAGCTAAGATAAGCTAAGATAAAATCAGATAAGATAAGCGAAGATAAGCTAAGATAAGATAAGATAAGATAAGTGGAGATAAGCTAAGATACAGCTAAGATACAGCTAAGAGATAAGATAAGATAAGATAAGATAAGATAAGATAAGATAAGATAAGATAAGATAAGATTGAGATGAAGATTACATAAGATAAGATAATTTCAATGACAAACTATGCAAGATCACAATCAAGACTTCTAAACAAGACCACCTCAATATCAACCATTATACAGGGTCCCAAAATTATAATGTCATTGTTTATTTTAATCCTTGTTTTTAATGGACCGCTTGATAAACAGATTTTATACCGAAAAGTTCTACCCATGTAAAATATTCCAAAAAAAAAAAAGTTTAAGAATTATGAACCTCCAGTCTTGTGTGATATATCATTATCAGTGAGTTACTAACTATAACTTTAGCAAAACCATGGAAACCAACTTGCAAGATCACTAACCAACCCAATAACACAGCTGACTGAGCGACTTAGTGATGCAGCTCCCGTTTCGAAGTCTCGCCCAACTCATCATGTTCTGGGATGAATAATTGACACTCCCAATGACAGAGGCATCATTTATAACACCAGAACATGGTGAATGAAGAATCATTTGTCATTGGTTACAGAGACGGAGAGACCTGCCCTGATTAACTGATTGACTGATTAAGAGTAATCAGCTGCTCATCATGCAACTGCGAGAAATATCAATTAGCTATGCAAAAGTAGTGTGATGAAATTTCCCATAATGAGAATACATTTAACCCACATCATTGCGAATCTTCATTTACTAAAAAATAATATTATATCCACTTAAATTTTTGAAATTATGTTTTATTCATGACAGTGTCAGACTTACCGCTTGCCACTGCAGTTTTAAATGCTGTCAGCAAGCAACTTTCAGACACATGGCAATCTTGAAATCCTTCGAATGAGCTTATATATTTGGAATTTTAGTTTGAAATCTGTTGCCATAGCAATTTCAAATATATAATTTATCAAAATTGTCACTGACAGACATCAATCACGTTAATTTAGCTAATATTTTATCAAGGTCAAAGGTCAAGGTCATGAATGGTATTTTAGTCATGATGACTAACTCAGGCTGAGGCTGACCATAATGTTAGTCAAAAACTGCTATGGAAGGAGTGGTCAGTCATTTATTAAAATCCCCTTCATAACAGTCAATGAATTAGCAATTTGTGAATTTAGAAATAACTTATTAGACACAAACCTCAAATATTACCTCAGAAATTCTACAGATGATCTATTACCATTGTCCCCTTTTGATGAATGACAAATCTTATTGAGGCATTTCAACATTCCTTGTCAAAAATGTTGCTATAGAAACATGATTAAATCATGAAGGAATTCGATAATCTCTATTGAATTCTGTTAAAAACCACGAAGAATGACCGATTACAAGATAATTCATCATTTATGATGAAATATTTCATTTGTTGAATGAAATACTTTCTTAACCTTCTGTCAAAGCCCATCTAAACTACAATTGATTGTTCGTGATTGACAACTGTAAGAGGTATTCATAACATACTTGACAAAATATTTTAACGTGGCTGTTTTTACCTGAAGCTTACAATCCAAAAGTATCAATATCTATTTGAATCCACCTCCTGGATAAATACTACATAGTACACACTGCCAATAAAACTGACACTTTATGTCTGACATTTTTGTGTGCTGTGTGTTGGCTAAGGATTTGTAATATTATATGTACATGTTTGATCTTAAACCATTATTCATATCATACCAACTTAGTTTTTTAGCAGCTGGGTGCATGGCCAGATGGTAAGGGCATCTGCCAAAAGAGTCTTTTCACTAAGCAGCCCTGAATTCAGCAGGACATAAGTCTTTCCTCTCCTCTTATTACTCATTTTGCTTTTCAGACACAGTAGGTAATAACTAACTGATTCCATAAATATAACTTTCTCAGAAAAATAATAAACATCAACTAAATGATAAAGTGTCAAATATACATTACAATGCACTAAAAATACTGCTGCTAGGATGCACTTTGCTTCAACTAATCACAGCCAAGGGCGGGAACTTTTTCAGCGAATAAAATTGCAGTATTCTGTTTTAGCCACCTGGTGGAAATACAGAGAACCTTGCGTGAAAATCCACTATTCCACATCAACCAGCTCTGATCCCTGGCTCGGTCACTCTTCATGAGCTACATCCAGAGTGATGTCGATCGCATGAGATGTAAAATCGGAGATGCTTTGTACTCGGTGTTTTTGCTGAGGCAAGTAAAAGACCCAACCCATTGTAATGAAGTATAATATATGTTTGTAGGATGTTTCAGTTCTCAATGCTGCTGGGTCTGAAGCTTAGTCAGCTTATATGACCAGCTGCAGGCAGACGTTATGATGAGATGATTAGTCTTATCATCTCATCATTGTGTCTGCCTCTGGCAGCTGGTCATATAAGCTGATTAAGCTTCAGACCCAGTAGCATTGAGACATTGGACATTATGAATAATATGATAATGCTTTATACTTCAAAAACTTCATTAATTAATCCTGAAGGACACAAAGAACATTGCCTAACAGGCTGCATTATTGTTTTTATAACCCGAATATTCCAAATTACAATATTGAAAATGCAATTAAGTTTTCCACCCCACACTGAACATACTATCCCATCAATGTGAAGTGCTTCAATTTTGCCTGTGTTTGCTCACCATTAATTTCCATCCAAAATCCATTTGATAACCTAATCATGAGTGCATATGGCTTGAATGGCTGTGCTGAGAGCTTAAATTGATGCAATCACCAGCCTGTTAAACAAATTGGCTAGCTCTGCTGAAATTCCCGGGTTCGATACCCGGCCGGGTGGGCATTTTTCATCTCGGCTGGATGCCGTAAGCGAAGATAAATCGGTTGTGCCTTGTGTTATGCTGAGGCAAGTACAAGACCACACTCATTGGTAAATGTAATATGTAGTGGACTCCAAGCCTTGTCATCTCATCATTACATCTGCCTCTGAAAGCTGGTCATATAAGCTGACTAAGCTTCAAACTATGAGCATTATGGCAATATCACTGAACATCCGAATGTAATTTATGTCGCCCTAAGAGCCTCAATTAATCAGGTAAATTAATCAGGGCCAATACCTGCACCACTTGAACTCCAATGTACTACAATACAATATGGAACATGTACATATTTGGAGCAGTTCTTAGTTTTCCATACATTTAATTGTATCTCAAATGCCTTATTATATAACAGCCAGACAGCCAGACGTTCTTAGAGACGTTGAAGTATCAAGGAACATGAGAAGGCTGTCAGTTCTCTCTGAGCAAGTGGGAACTTGTATTCATATAGATGTCTGCTTTGTGAGGTCAGAGTAACCTTTGTGTCATTTTATTATTTTTGTAAAGTCAAACTTTAAACTTGGCTTATATTGATCTTTATAAGCTGACAAAAATGGTCAGGTTTATGCAATTTGTAGAATTTGTTAAAATCATTCTCATTTGAATTACCTTCTTTCTTTGTCTAACAGCTCAAACAAGTTTCTAAATCTGGCTTTTCCTTTCTCGCTTTTGTTAGCAAGGTGCAGAAGGCCGCAGGTGGCGAGGACATCACGAGGTGTGGATTCGTCACTCTAGATTACTAATTCATGAGGTCTTGTTTTATAGAGCAGCAACTGGAAGACAAACTCAATTTCCTGTGATGACTTCTTGCAAGGTGTATTCTGTTTGCTGACACCAGAGATCAATCACCACAGACTCAGGATGTATCCCTAATTTGGAGACGTCAGAACTGTGTACGCAAAAGTCCAATTAGGTATTTGGATTGCAAAAAATTGTTAGAAAATATTAATGGAATTAACTCATACAGCTGCATTTGCCAGTATGGCAGACTAAAGTTTGGCCCCACTATATAGAATGACATAATGTAATGGTAACTTGTGAAGGGCGGGGGCCTAGCTCAGAGGTAGCTCTTTGGGCTTCCAACTGCTGGGTCCTGGGTTTGATTCCCGGTTGAGCCTAAGTTGGATGGGTGTTTCATCCTTCGTCTCATTGCCATGGTCTCTGCCTGTCCTAATTAGCCCAACTGGTTCATAAATAAAGGACGTAAAGTTCTAATCACCCACCCACCCACCCAACCACTGGGTCCCGGGTTCGATTCCCGGTTGAGCCTAAGTTGGATGGCTGTTTCATCCTTTGTCTCATTGCCATGGTCCCTGCCTGTCCTAATTAGCCCAACTGGTGCAGAAAAACAGGACGTAAAGCCCTAATCACACACACACACATAATAACTTGTGACTGTTTCAGTAATCAATGATGCCAAGTTACATTTTTGGGTCAAACCTTAATTGAATATATTAGACAGTTCACATGTAATCTAGATTATGAGATTTATTTCTATTCGCCTTCTGAGAATGTCATGTTATATTATAACCAGATTAGCAAGATATATTTAATTTTATAAGATTTACATCTTTCTGGGTCACTGTGTCAACTGTCTCCAACCCAGATATCATTCCAAATCGGCCCAGCATTGTTTCCATATTGGCCACTCATTACAACATCGTATCAACAACGCTGACGTCTTGCTAATGTTGGTCCGATTTGGAATTCTATCTGGGTGTCTGTGTGTGAGTAGGGCTTTACCTCCTGTTTTTCTGCACCAGTTGGGCTAATTAGGACAGGCAGAGACCATGGCAATGAGACGAAGGAGGAAATGGCCATCCAACTTAGGCTCGACTGGAAATCAAACTCAGGACCCAGCGGTTGGAAGCCCAGAGCGCTACCTCTGAGCTAGGCCCCCACCCCGAAGTCTATCTGGGTAACTAATAGCTTATCCTGGAAGAAAGAGATCTTATCGAGATAGGCAAATATGGTACACGCAACACAAGGATCTCTATACCATCTTTGACAAGAAACTCTGTCAGAGCTTATCACAGAATATAAACCAAATTACCTTTCTTAACTCACCGTGACTCTGTACAAGGGATTTGTAATAGGCTCCGATACGAGCGCCTGTTATGACCCGAGTCTTCTTCGGGTCTTCCTCAGGTCATGTTGCCTGGGGCTCTTTACGAGTAATGGGCGACCCTGATTATAGGTGACGTTGTGCTCTATATATCATCTTCTTTGTTCCTGAATAGATGTACAGGCTGTTGGTTTTGAGCAAAGATCCTTTAAACTCGATATCTTCATCAATAACACTTTAAATGGATGTTTTGCAAGAAAAAGTGATGGTGTACTCCAAGGAGTAGGTCTATATCCTCAGGAGCAACATTGAGATTGCGTTATCATTCAGTTATCTACAGGTGGCTGGCCATATGATCATATTGGGCTGAAGACCAGTGGGACTGAGACAATGGACAAAACAGATTCTTTCTGTAACAATCAGTTTGACCAAAACAATGTTCTGAAGCCCTGAACATACCCGCGAACGGATGTTAGACCATATTGGCATAACCTATCCATCTAATAGAAAAAAAACTGAAACGGCCGGTACATTAGTGGCCAAATTAAAGGCCAAATGCATGGTAATAACAAAGCCAGTCCATCAGCTTCCAGGCACATCAAAAGAAGTGACTGGCAGTGCCCTTTAATCGTGGGACATTTCGGCCTCCGCAGAAAATGTCCACATGGAGCTGCCTTCATGCCTGATTTCATGGTCTCCACAACATTGAACAAAAATCTCAAAATCATACAACTGCTGCGTAGTGACATAAAATCAGTGATAATTCATTTCTTTTATGTCATTGATTCATATACTTACCATCGCAGACAGTAATTTTAACATCTATTCTGTTATTTGATCTTGACTGGCTGTACAATCCGTTTTATGACATAGCAATTGATAAAACATTAAACGGTCATTATGAGTGCAGTCACTGAGTACAATGGGCCATGAAGATAATAAACCAACTGAATAAACCAAGATTAATAAACAGAGATTAATAAATCGAAGATGAATAAATCGAGATGAATAAACTGAGATGAATAAACCGAGATGAATAAATCGAGATGAATAAACCGAGATGAATAAATCGAGATGAATAAACCGAGATGAATAACCGAGATGAATAAATCAAGATGAATAAACTGAGATGAATAAACCAAGATGAATAAACGAGATGAATAAATTGAGATGAACAAACTGAGATGAATAAACCGAGATGAATAAACTGAGATGAATAAATCGAGATGAATAAATCGAGATGAATACACTGAGATGAATAAACCGAGATGAACAAACCGAGATGAATAAATCGAGATGAATAAACCGAGATGACTCAATCAAGATGAATAAACCGAGATGAGTAAATCGAGATGAATAAACTGAGATGAATAAATCGAGATGAATAAACTGAGATGAATCAATCAAGATGAATAAATTGAGATGAATCAACCGAGATAATTAACGGACAGTCAATCAAGCCTCAAGATTAGGAACATCTAATAAAACTTACTAACTTGTGGTATTGCCACTCATGTATTCATATCCCATGACAATTACCTATCTCATACAAAGAGACAGTTATTTGCATTTTTGTCTAGATATTTTCTGATACTCATTATTATAAGGTTGCTATTCAACAACTATTGCGACTGTTGCTTTGGTTGCTTAGCAACAAGGTTATGACCTTCTACAGTATAGTTAGGGTTAGATTAAAAAGTGCAAACTTTAATAAAACTTCAGTTCGTATAGTTGTGAGGATCACAAAAATTACTTATGGCTTTGTCCTCATGGCTTTTTTATGGGGTCACAGCGAGTCATGATATATCGAGTTAAGAGTCCAACTGGTAATATTTCACTTACCAACTGGTAATATTTCACTTTTCCATTCTGAACTGCTGATTGCTTCTCTCACATCAGACCAATGCACAACGAACCTCAAAGCTTCCCTATAGCTCAGTAAAAAGAAGTCCATCATTCCAAGTCACATCAAAAGAAGCAAGCCACCATTTGCCTTCAGTCGTAGGACATTCTGCCCACACAAAAAGAGGGCCAAATGAAGTGGCTTTGATGTATGACCCTTTCACCCTCTTGTTATTGTCAGCTTAATATGATAATGCAATGTGCATGAGAGGCCGCAGGTGTGATTTAAATTGTACTTTGCCATTTTCATGCATATATGGGTAATATCACGTAGATCTACTTAATTGAAAAATAAATCTTTCTTGGAAAGGTTGTTCTGGAGGCTTTGATTGCTAAATAGTTGCAATTCACTTGAATTGACACCTAGGATATCAATACTGACAAATTTAAGGCATTAAACTACAATAAATTAGTTGCAATTCCTCTTGAAATTATGTATAATTTTTAATGTATAGAGTTTTATCCTTTATATTTTACATGCATTATTCAGCCATTTCGTTGTGGAAAAAAAAAAACCAAAAAAAAAAACACCTTTTAGTAAGGGAAAGGCTTGATTTAGCACACCAAATTTCAAGAATTACTGCAATTTATAGGCCAATTTGTTCTTAACACAATATTGTGTTATCAATATCTGATATACTGAAAATTGTAAACGCAAAATGTGGTTTGGAACTACTCAAGCTCATTGCTCTTGTTGCTTACATTATATTAAATGTGTTGCTGAATTGTGGATTAATGTAAACTTTTAAGACATTGTTTACATATGGGCTATTAGCTCTTGGTATAATACACAATTATACAATGGTTTAAATGCATAAAATTTAGTGGACGCCCAAGTCTTATCATCTCATCATTATGTCTGCCTCTAACAGCTGGCCATATAAACCGAGTAAGCTTCAGACTCAGTAGCATTGGGACATTTAAAGAAGATGCACAGTTATAAATACACAAAACGTAATTTCGAAGCGACAGTTTTCGCTGAAAACTGCATCTTTCTATCATTTTTAGAAGTAGAGTTCTGCAAGTTCCCACTTTTTGACTGAACTGATATATTTCAGGTAAATCTCTGATTATTATTAATAATTATAAGAAATGAAGGTGATAGGTCAAGTCAAGTGCATTTCCTGCAAAAGTTATGTGCAGACATTGTTTATGTCTGGCCCATTATTTTTTGTTACAATGTGTATTGTTTCTACTTTTTTGGTTACATTGTAGACAAAATAAAGTTACACAATCAGTCAGTCTTTGACATTTTAGCCAATCAAATTAAATTAAATCTGCAAGGCCCTTCCCACTCAACAGATTGGCCAATGAACTTATTAAATAGGCAGACATCAGACACAAATTTTCAACAAATGTGGCCAAATGCCCTGACTTGTACTTTTGAGATGGCCCCTCCTATTGTAAGGCATGACACTGTGACACAACGTCGTTTGTGAGCCAGCTTGCCTTGGGACCATCTCAATACACAGGAAAAAATCCCCGTTGACAATATAATAACATCCCTGCATATGGTTGCCTCGCTGTGGCACCGCCAGAGGCATTGTGACGTCATCAATACAAGTTTGTTGTGACGTTTTAGCCTATTTTTCTCGTGCCGAATGACTGCGCAATGATTTCTAACGTTCATTAATTAGGACAACATAGTTCCGATCCGGTCATTTGAGAATAGTACGTCAGTAGATTTAGTTTTTGGCCAATCTCTAAACATAAAAGCCCTACGGGCGGCCCCTATGGGGCCGCTCCTGCGGCCTATTACTTTGTGCAAATGCATTTATTTCAGAAGATACAATTGACATTATGCCTGAGGAATATTTCAGTGTTGAAGGAAATGTATCGAAATATAATCTAAATAAGTTTGTATGGTTCTTGCTGATTGCAAACAAAGCTAAAAAACTATTTTTCAAGTACAAACATAGGAATAAGTTAGGCTATTATTTGGATTAATGTGTTGTGTTGAATGTTCCACACCTCCGTTTGCCCACAATTATATCTCACTTACTGTTTTCAATTTGAAGAAACAATCTGAGTCACCAGTCGTCACAATTCACCAATCAACAGTTCCATTTCATGCTGTATGACTTCAGAAAAGTGTTATGACACGGCTCATAAACAGCATGAAGGAGCGGAATAACAATTTATGAAGGGCGTGTCAGTGCCACGGCCCATGCTACTAACAGAGGAGAGATAGGATAAGGAAATACGCAGCTGACTTGAAGATTTCATCTTTCCATATTTCCAGTCAAATCAGGTTGAGCAACAGAGCATGTACAAAACGTGTCATTTTGTAATCTTCTTTGCCCATTTGCAGATTGAGACATGACATAACAAGAGCAGGGTCTCTTCGGGTGGTCACCCAATCATGTCCTGCAGCTCCAAATCTTCTGCCGGTCAATGACTTGTGGCATCAGCCTGTTTTTTTCTTCTGAGCTGCCAATAGCTCATATATATATTCGTATATTTATAATGTATGAGTTTAGTTGACTCAACACGCAATGCCCTAATTCTTTTATGCATAGTGAATGGCAGTGTTGCAATTCCATGTGTTTGGAATCTCAACCTATTTAGCAGAACATGTCATGGAAGAAATTTTCAAAAAAGCTCATAAAAAAAAAACTGAACATGTCACTTGCATTGAGGCCTTTTTGAAATGAAATACGAGAAAATCAACTGCATTTGCAGTTCAGCCGACGGCGGATCTAAGCTTAAAAATGAAATCAACACGAACCGTTTGCAATGAGAAGATCTTTCATGGAAACCAGCTCAAGCAATTTTTAAGCAGCACAGTTTGTTTTTAACATGGCAGGTGCAATTCCAGATATATGCCACAACTGTAAGAGCTATTTAATATACTTCAAAGCATTTTACTTCAGTATTAAATCTTTTGTTGGTTGAAAATTTTGAGAATTTCTGTCTCCGTGAACTGACATCAAGTTAAATTGAACGCAGGATGGATTGGAAGACGTTGCTAGGATACAAGCTTTTGTATCACAAAGGGTATTCTTAAAGAGCAGGAACCTGATGCACAGATATGTTTCGTGGATATACCTGATGTATGTTAGACGGGTCATGTGACACATGTGTATGTGAAGGCAAGAGGGCTAAGATCATTGTAGCAACTCTTAGATTGACTTTCAGATAGGTGTTGAAATAAATAACCGTAATTACAGACATATATTAGGTATAACGTTTTCTTAGCATTTTATCTAATAATGTACAGTATTTCTTAATAAATAGCAGGTATAGGGGGTTTCCCCAGTCAAAGTTAAAAATGTCCACCCGCAAATAATCTGATTGAAGGCCTGGGTCCAACATTATACCCTAGTCTGTCTGTTGTAATCAGTGTTCCACAAGTTGTTGTAGTTCTCGAAGCAGCTCTTAGTCTTTATCCTCATGTTGATCTGTCCGCCTATCCCGTTTGCTTATCTCTCTGCTCCCAAATCAAATTCTTTTCCAGATTTTCCAGATGTTAATTTGTCTGGGTGCCATGTTGAGCCAGCTTGGGAAGTAGCCATGCATGTTTGGAACTGATAGTGAGTTTGGCAGACTTCGCAAGTTTACCCACTAACTGAATGTAAGTTGGAAAGAGATTTCCAGAAATATCCATAACAGGTTTCAGCTATGTTTGGCTTCCGTATTGTAGTCACTGTGGCAATTTAAACCTGTTATGGCATCTTTGTGTGGCAATAGAATTCACTAGAATACAAAAAAAGTAAATATTAACCCTTATTCAGGTATTACGCAGTAATATTCAAAAGCCTTTATTAATATATTGCAGTAAAGTCTTCAATTTCAATTGTGTAAGAATGAAAATGACAACATCTGTCTTTCTGGTACTAGATTAGATGTAAGACCAGTTCTGTTCATGAAGTAATGACATCGTCATCATACAGAAGATCATATCTTAAATGAGAACTCACATACGTCTTTTCTCTTGCTAACAGAATAATTACCTTGTATGCCTTGTATGATTTTGCGTTTCGTGGATTTTCGAATAGCAAGTTCTTCTTGAAATTGTAACTTATGTGTCACTGAGACTAAAATGCTTAGCATCTTTGTTGCAGGCAAATCTGTTCTATCCGAAAATGCTATATAGATATATGTTATCTTTATTCATACTCTTGGTATACTAATACAATACATGGTTTATACTGTAATAATAAAAATGCAAAGATTAATTGAGACACATGTCCTCAATAATTGATATAACTTCATTAGAAGTAAAGTCTAACTCGACCAGTCCATCCCTCACCATTGACAGAACAAAAAAAAAGCTTTTTAGGAGTCTTGTCAAATATTTAATTCTAATTTTTGTCCATGAAAATTGTTCCATGACCAGAAGTTCAAAGCCATGCACCTATATTCAATACATATGAAGCTGCACGGCCAAGCAAAACAATTGTGACCAGCTGCCCACATCTCCACCAAGCCAACAGGGCAATTATTACCCTGCCGCTCCATCAAGGGTGGTTTAAGTGGGTGTTAAGTAGAGCCAGGTTGATCTTGGTGTGTCTGCGGGTCATCTCTTGTCTGTCAGAGCTATAACTGTCCATCATTGAGGGTGTGAAAAGGCTCTATTGTGGCTTTTCTCTGAGTCACACAGAGTAATCCCAGCAGAATTAGCTTTTCCCAGGAGTCTCAGTGATGCCATAAAATGCTAGTGATCTATAATTCATATTCTGTGTGATAAGAGCACTCAGCCCGTCAGCCACTTGGTACCTGCTCAAAAGCAGAGAGCTGTTGTTCTCGCCTGCTCAAAAGCAAATGCCCCAAAATGCACTTTACGACTAAAAAACCAAAATTCACTTAAAGCCAATGCTTCCCTTTCAGCTTTTCCCAGTACGCTTTAAAGAGGTTTGAATAACCAATGAAAAGATGTCTAGAACTTTGTTATTGTAGTAATTGCTACATCTTTTCTGTATGATGTGTGACACAGACAATTTTTGCTAAGGCATGTTATTTTAAAGTGATATCTTACAAATTTCATAACATTCAATATGCAAGTTATTAATCATATGAGATGTACACTACAGAGATTCTAATCTTAGCATAACCAATATTACTTGTAACGTATGTTATGTTTTATTAATGTTTTGTAGCATATGTTTTGTATTGTTTTGTGATGTATGTTTTGTATTATTATTAATAAACGTGACATCTAAAGGACAGCTTATTACGCATCTACTCCGGGCTCGGTACATTTACCATAAATGGTCTCAGCTGCTGTCTTGCTGTACTTGACAATCTTATGACCTTTTCTGTCACCAGCTGATGGCAGCGTTTGTCTTCTTTATGTCTCTTAGTTATTGGTCACTTAGTTGCACACTTTCCTGGAGCAACCGTTTATTGCTTGGGATTAGACAGTCTATTCTCTTCAGGGAAATGTCTGGGGAGACAGACGACCCCTTGCAAACACCACGCACATCATTTATTTAAGCCTGTGCTAGGATAATGGCACCATAATTTGACACCTTGCCGCCCGAAGCTACAACATGTCAGGTGCTACTATCCTGCACATGTGTCAGGGCATTCTACATGCATGTGCACCTGCTCCAAGCCAACTTCATCAGCAGGAAGTTCCCGATTACTATCAATGTCATTCAAAGCAACTTGGCTGTATGTCTAAGGTCCTGACCTCTATCTAAACATGAAAGCTTACATTCACTTATTCATGCACTCTGCGGTGTATAGTACAGCAAGCACTAATATGTAATGTATGCTGACAACAAACTACAGTGGCTCCCACTTTGATTACTATGTTGTCTGATTTGTGTAGCAGCCATTGTGATTTTCTAAGAACAAGTTTTATCTGTAATACAAGCATATAATAGTGTGTAATTAAAGTAATGGATTTGGCTGCAACACATGCAGTTCTAAATGACATAGGATTGGTTACTTTGGGTATTGAATATACCATTTCTGATATGCAATTATTGTGCCATTGGTATTTAATATACCACAGACACATAATTATGCTGGGTAGAATGAATGAAATTATCCCATTAATTGGACACGAAGGTATCTTCAGCTTCACAACTGCAATATCAAAAATGTTTTTGGATATCAAAATAACTAAGTTGGCAAAATGAGCAGTACTAAAAATATGCAATCTATTTGTCCAAATCAGTTTCATGTAAAATAAGGCCATTTGCATTTTATCTACTACATTTTATTGTAACTTAACATGCATACAATTATGTGCGGGTTACTATCCCAAATTACATGCCAATAATTGGACAACTGCTTGTCAAATTCTGAGACAAATCAAGCTCTTGCAAAGCTGCTATTTCTTGCCTCATCACTCGTATTATATTTATATGCATTACTTATATTTCCTTCTACTCACTTCGAAGACCACTCCTCCATTTGCTTCAATTGATATGAGGTAGACTGAAGTTTGTGATCTTAAGAACATCCTGGAAAATATTAAGGAATAACTTTCAAGTTTCTGGGCCAAAATTGTCACAAAATTTGCATTTTTCCCCTTTTCTGTTTTCAGCTCATTTGCCTCATCAACCTCTCGAAAACAGATAAAATGATGGAATTACATAAAAGTACAATAAAATACGAAGCTGAGGATGTACATACAATGGGGAGAAAAAGTACAAGAGGTCACTGACACCGTAGCGGAGAAGTATCATTTGAGGACACCATGTACAGTGTGACGTCATCCATGCAACAGTGGTGTAGGGCTGACACAGGGGCTTCGATTCAGGGGGGCGGGGGATGTCAAAGGCTGAAGTCTCCGGCAGAACTCATAATCATTTATTCACATTACATCAAGTAGGTTTATCATATAATATACCAAACATTTATCCATTATCCATAGAGAACTTGAACTTGTGAGGTACGTGACCTATTCCTGATGAGACACTGAGATGCCCCTCAGATTTCGCAGAGATTCAAAAAAATTTCCAATGCCATGATAGTGGTGGTGGTGGATTAGGGCTTTACGTCCTGTATTTCTGCACTTGATGGGCTAATTAGGACAGGTAGGGACCATGGCAATGAGAGGAAGGATGTAACAGCCATCCAACATAGGCTCGACCGGGAATTGAACCCGGGACCCAGTGGTTGGAAGCCCAGCGCGCTACCACTGAGCTAGGCCCCCACCCTTCCAATGCCATGATAGACTTTATTAATTGTTTAAGTAATGAAAAAAAAAGAACATGATAATGGGCGTCTGAAGCATTCGGAACACAAACAAATGAAGGCAAAAAAACTTGCATACTTGGATAAGTTAGTGCGGTTGGGGTAATCTGTCTATCTATCTATCAATCTTTATATGAAAAGGTTTTGGGCTGCGCAGATGGTCTGTAAATGCATTTTTTACTTATACTACATATTCTCACGCCTAAAAGCTCTTTGTTATCAATATATTCTAGTTCATGGCAATACACCTGCTACAGCATCAGAATCCTATATAGTCAAACAGGTGACTGTCGAGACCTACAACATGTGAACTTCCTGTGACTTTCTACAGGACCTTTAATCAGCAGATTGATGGATCCCAGCTCTTTGATCAATTCTAGATGGGTAACCGCACCACAGTTTCTGTCAGATCACAGTCACTGAGCCTTTCTCTTCCATGAAACAGACAACTCCCGATCACACGTCCATTAACTAATCTATCCATCAAGTTACAGAACTAGCAGAGCAGGTCCAATTGGCTGATCCATTAATCACACTGTCACTGTCCCCAGTTGCTTCTTGTAATGCTTCTTAGATGTGTTGTGATGAAGAGATGTGATGAAAGAGATATAATTTACTGGCTAATTAATTTGGGCAACAGATTATACCTTGACAACAAAATATGGCCCAACCAGGTAATTTTCAGAAGTTAACTGCACAAATCTATTGTATCTAGTTCAATTTTTGTATGGCTGGACTGCTATATATTTCACTGGTGTAGGTGGGCCATGTCATAACAATTCTTTGTGTATGTTCTGTATTGATGCACTGGCCCACTGTGGTTTCCACTTTGAAAGGATGTAAAAAAGCGGATGAATAAGGCATCCACAAATCTACATAGTGTATGTTCAAAAAGATAATCTTCTTTTAGAAGTTAAAGTGTCATACTCCAGCTAATACAATATTCATGTCAAAGGAAAAATTTTTACTGCATCGGACATTATTATAAATTAAGCTTTGCTACACATGCATGAGGTCACGTGATTCTTTGTCATCTCAGTCTGGTCTGTTGATAAATCACCAATTTGCCTTGCGCTATGATAAATAGGATAAACGCCTGTGCAATAATCCCTGCCTAGCCGTATAACTGCGACACTAAACAACAGTAAACACAATATGGCCGGAGTGACCAACAGCAAGAAAATATGGAAGATTCTGTGTGGACGATTTGACCAGATCATAGAGGTGGGTGAGAGAGAGAAGCATACACAAACATGAAGGTACAAAATGGAGAAGTACATGTCTGAAAGATGGAGAGTTAAGGTATGCAGACCGAGCAAACAAGGTTAAGAAACATTTACAGTTGCAGTATACAAGTATTAGACTCGTATATTGTTTCTCCTTCTACCACAGGCAACCACCAGGGTCACGTATTGTCTTTGTAAAGAAAATACATGATACAACATTTAAGTCTGAACCTAATGTGGGGTTCTCATCTGAAATGGTGCCTTAACAGAATCGTAGAACATTCAGAAAATCTTACAAGTCAACCGTAAAACTAAAAAAGTAACTGGCTTTATGTTTTAATAAAATTGCCTTAAATTCTTCATTGATCACTCAAGCACTCAACCTTCAAAGCGGTGATAAATCTACAAAATAATGGAGACTTCTGCCATATTTGAAGTTTACGATCATGGCTTTTATAAACGGTCTTAATCTTGATGCGGAAATTTAATCTTCTGTCCTTGATTTCAAATCAAAATGATCACCATATTTCAAAACATTGCCAGGCTTCTAGATGCATTTAATTGCTTTCTCATCTTCATGGTAGTATTTTGTCAAGGATGGAATATCTTTTCTTTATGTAGATTCCTCATGTCATTGCTGTTTAAGCAAGATAATGGCTTCATAATATCCAAGTTTTAGTACTGATCATTATCTTATATTAGCAAAGCTAAAAAAAACCCTCAGATGAGTTATATATTCATCAATATTTCATTAGTTGTGAAACATTCAGTCACTTGCAAAGATTTCAGCTTAAGCTCCTCAGGGAGGCAAAAACGTGGCAGAACAAAGTTTCTCTTGTCCCTCGAGCATAAAATATTTAAAATGCTTCTAAGTTCCATTTGGTGCTTTCAGACTTACTTGTATGGAAAGAAAAAGACTGACAAGAAAGAATGGAAGTTAACGAAGTAAAAGCTTACATTTTCTAACATTTTCTTTCAGTGAAGATGGAAAACCAATTAGTGCATTAAAATGCTGTTGTCTGAGGTAATGAAATTAAGGTATATAGCTTAATTAGCCAAAGAAACCATTGTATGCATGTCATATATTTTTCATTATCAAGTAGTAGTAGTAGTAGTAGTAGTTGTAGTAGTAGTAGCAGTTTTAGAAGTAATAGTAGTAGTAGTAGTAGTGGCAGTGGCATTGGTGGTAGTGGTAGTAATAGTAGTAGTAGTAATAGTAGCAGTAGTAGTAGTAGTAGTAGTAGTAATAGTGGTACTAGTATGTAGTAGTCATAGTAGATGTAGTAATGGCAGTAGTAATGGCAGTTGTAGTTGTTGTTCAACCAGAATTTAGGAGAAAAGTTAAAATCAAACACTAATCCTTAATAACAACTATTCTATTGTATCTAATTTATATGGCCAAGGATGAAATACCATGTTTTGCCATAATAAACTGACAGCATGGTGACGGTAGGGCAATGACTCAGGCATATAAGTGTCCCGTCAATTACCTCAAGACACATGTTGAAAGCTTCAGAAGCCTTGCCAATTTCTTTCAAACTCCACACAATTGCATTGTCCTCCAGCACAATATGCATGGCACACTAGGAGCCATAAGTCTAGAAAAACAGTTGGCTCATTGGGATGATAAAAAGACCAACTAATTTCCTGGTCTTTGGACCAAGCCCAGAACTAATGACGGAGGAGCGAAGCAGGTGTCAGAACAACCAGCCAAGTGAGACTTAGAGGCCTCCTGGGAAGATTTTTCACCATCTGCCAAAAGCAATCTGGCTGGTGCTTCAGAATGATTTTGGTTCTTGTTGCAGCAGCAGGCAGCTGATTGTTGGGTCTGAGGCAGTTGTGAGTAACGCAAGTAATTGTTTTAAATATATTGCACTCAAATAAAAGATATTGCATACATTTCGTGTAATTGTAGGCAATTTATCTGGCTGTTGAATTATATTGTACTCTATTATGAAATATTTCTACTTTTTTACCTATAGAATTAGAACATCAAATTTATAAACAATTATATATGAGTTATTAGTGACGTAGATTAAATACGATTTCTATGGTAGGGCAAGTAAAAGAGGGGTTAAACATGCACCAAAGTAAGAATTATCATCTCATCATTACGTCTGTCTGTGGGTATAACTGATCATACCCAGATAGCATTCCAAATTGGAAAGACATCGGCGTGATGCGACGTCGGCAATGTTGATACGATGTTGTTACGATGTTGTTGCGATGTTGTTACGATGTTGTTACGATGTTGTTACGATGTTGATACGATGTTGTTACGATGTTGTTATGATTCAGATTCAGATTCAGATCACATTTATTTGCTCTATTTTCTTACGTACATAATTTTTACATTAAAACAGAAAGTCACTAATTTAAGGAATTAAATGATATAAAAAAATATATAATAAAAAAATAAAAATAATTTAAAAAAGATATATATAATCAATAAATAAATCAAGTATTACATATATATAGTCTGATCTAATGCATATTGATGAATAACTATTTACGAATTTAATTTTAATAAAGGTTTTAAAGGAATTGAGAGAATGTGTGAAAATTTTGCTTTTAATGTCATCAGGCTTGCTATTGAAGGAATATGGAAATTTTTAACTAATAGTTACGATGCTGCATCAATGTTTGCTGGGCCGATTTGGAATGCGATCTGGGTATCAGCGGACCCGGATCAGTACAATTGAGGCAAATATAATTCAGATAATCTAACATATCATAATACACTGTCCTGTAACATGATGTTATCATAACAGATAAAAGGTGCTGTGTAAATTACCGTGCCACCATTGGAGCATGCATCATGCTTTAATGGCCCCTGGATGTGACCAGCATATGTTTCCTGACACTCCAATTCATCTTTATAAAAGACATTGTAAATGTGCATCAATACATTATCCACATCCCTCAAAGCATGCTTTCCTACATTATTGATGTGTACAGCATCCCCCAGTCCTAATGAAAGTCATCAGTGTCTGCGAAACAATATTAATGAATCTGCATTTACTGTGTGTTGAGAGAGGTAGAACATGATGAATTGATAGGCAGACTTATACGGTACAATGCACTCTTATGTTCAGTCCTTTCTAAGCCAAACTGAGCTAGACAACTACTTAATTTATACACAGTATACACATACAAAGATACCTGTAACTCTGCCACTAAAATCAAACGGTCCAGCTACATCTGTCTGGAATGTAAACTAGTGTACCCCATAATGATTAATACCTTTAACTAAATTCACTGACAGATAGATAGAGAGATAGATAGATTGATAGATACCGTAATGGAGAGTATAATTGACATTATAATGTTAAACAATTTTGTTAACAAACTAATTTAAGTTTCGAAAATACCCGCCCTGTCGCTAATACCCTCCGTTACGGTAGACAGATAGATGGATAGATAGATAGATGGATAGATGGACAGATAGATGTGTTACACATTTACCAAGTGAGTGGGATCTGTTACTTGTCTCAGCATAGACACCAAATACAAGGGAACACCAATTTAATGTATTATCCGAACGACATCCAGCTGGGATGTTGCTCTTGGAGGGTGCCTGGGCTCTTAGAGACACTTGACATAAAAATGAGACGTTTCTCAGGCAAATAGACAAAACCAGGAATGTTTTTACAATGTACAGGACAAAGCTTAAAGGACACCTAGTGTGGAATTAAAATTATTTGAAATTTCAATATAGGTCACTGCCTTTCATTGTGAAATGTCAAGTCATACCAGTCGGTAACTCATACAACAGTTAGCAATTAAAAACATTTTTTAGATCTTTATTTCAATGATTTATGTCAAATTCAATAATCACATACACTTGGCACACTGGGAGTACAATTAGCAACCTTTAGTAAATCTTAAATTCAATTTGTCAAACCTCATACATTATTTACATATATGATTTGTATAGGTTTAAACCATTATCAGAAGCACTAATTAAACCAGTTAATTAGTGAATAATCTCATGGATGGTAAAAACAAGAAAAATAAGCTATGCTCAACGTAACACAAGTTCAGAGTTAAACTTCGCCTAACGAAGAAAGCAATATATCACATTATTTTACAAATAACAAGCAGCAACATCATTTGGTAAGAACGGCATGGGAATTTGATGCATTTACGTTGAGCAAAGAATATGTCGTTGATTAAAAGGGCCCAAGATATTATCATCCAAGATACAGCGGACCCACACGCTGTAGTTTGTATGTGGCCGCAGACCCGCAGTGAATCTATAGGATGTTCTGCTCATGATCCAGGCGGTATAATGCTCCAAGCTATGTTCCTGGATCCACACCTCATATTTCACGGAATGCGAAGCCAAATACTTCACATTCCAAGGCGGCTTCCATGACAGTGATATGGAAGGTGGCAAGGAGTCAAGATCCTGCCATGAATCATCTTGCGCTGCATTGCAGTGTATGTTCTCTACTTTGCCGGGATGCAGTTTATGAAAAGGCAAATCTGCGCTGCTACGGTGTTTCTGTGATATATCAGGCAATAATTCATCCCGTTCAGACACCGCTGCAGACTTTATTAGAGACACGACATTCTGAACGTCAACGAAGGTATCTTGGTAAATGCGATATAACCACTCCGGATCACGACAGCAAAGGTGACGAGGGACTTCCGGGCTGTCCATAATGCGCTTCTGGTCCTCTTGAGAGAGATGGATAATCCCTCCTCTGTCCCACTGACGATCTGGATGACCTACGCTGTGAAGGGGATCCATGTTACGCCAAGATCTGTAGATAATGCCCATTCCAGGTAATCCGGCCAGTGTCTTGTAGGGCGTGTAGTGCTGGGGGTTGACGGCGTATGGAAATAGCTCGACCATTATTGCTCCGAATGGCAAGAACATTGCCAGAGAAAGCAGGGACCCATGCATTCCTATTAGGACAGAGGCTTTACTTAGCATTGAGACGATCTGGCCCAGGCTGTGTGTTTCTATCCCTGTGGCCATTACCTTCAGTTTGAGCTGTGTCGCGAGCACCACGCTTAGGTCGAGGTCATTCAGGATCAATCTATTATGCTTCCTTGTTAACAACACAGCGTATTCTTGATGTGTTGGCACTGCTTCGTCTCCCACGTCTGAATGGAGCTGCTTCTTTAAGTATGCAGTGAATTGCCTAATTTCGTGCGCGGTGACATGTATGGATGGCAGGGGCCCCTGGGGCTGGCGGAAGCCATATTGATACCAAGTAGTTGATTTGCTGATGCCTACAAAGATGTCTTTAAAGCACGTAGTACTTCCGGGGGATTGTAAAGCAGGTTTGTATAAAGAGGGATAAATGGAGAACAAGTCATATAGAAAGGAGAACTCGTTGGTGTGCGAATTGCCTAGGTATAAGATTTGCACATCAAAAGGCTGATTCATATCTCTGCTGTTGTTGTTTGAAATCAGTTGTAAGCTATGAAATAATGGAAGCAAGTCATCATGCATTACATGCATTACATTTTCAGGATTAAATTGTTTAAACATGAGTGTTGGTCTATTGATGAAATGTACAGTATCCCCGATTATAGTCCGTACGTCATAGGCTGGTAGGTCAATGTAGTTGAAATATTGGCCATTATGATCATGGACCGAGGACAAATCAAGAAGGGTGGGGTCAAATCTTGATAAAGGAACACCAGAAATAACACTATGAACACCGTGAAAGAAGACAAAGTCATCGTGGTCCGAGATGTAACACAAATTCTTAAAGCGGCACATTCGCGACTTGTGGTCAGCGCCCCAGCACCAAATTGATGACCCCGTAATCCCAAGGTCCCGGAGGTCAGTATTATTATCACTTCCGGTGACGTATTTCCGCTCGTCATATTCCATTGTTTCCACGTTTACATGGAAATGAGATTTGTGAGTTAAATCCCTCTCAGCTCCGGCCCACATTATCGCCATGTCTCCAGTATTATTTTCCATCTCATCATCTGAAAGAAGAATAAATCGAATGTTTCAAGAACGGTCGTCATATGTCATAGTTTGAACAGAAAACTTTCAAGTTAAATTTTCTTGTACATTTTAAAGGTTTTTGTTGGATAATGACTTACATATGCAAAGTTCTGTAACTTGGTGGTTTATGATATATATATATTTTATATGTTTTGAAAACAAGTCCTACGCGATTCCTCGAAAAGACTGCTGTGCAACAAATGACTAAAAGGGGCCACCTGATGCTGTCATTTGATCTCAAATGTTGCATGCAAACTATCAAGAGATACATAAAGTATCAAATTACTACATATGATGTAGTCACGATTCAGTAAAATGCATCCTATTTTGGCAGTCTCACTTATCTAGTCCTTCCTTAATCTTGTATACTTATAGTTTTTTTAGTCTTGAGTCATTATCATTTTACTTATTTAAGCAAATTCAACGTATTTGTTTTAACTTTAAACTTTGACAAAAGTTTCTGACTTTCATGCTTAGTTATGAATTAAGATAAGAGTTTTGATTTGATTTTATTGGTACCAAATTACAACTACCAGTACAAGTAACATGGACCCTAGATTTTTGCAGTAAAGTATATATACGAGTAACATGGACCCTAGATTGCGCAGTAAAGTATATATACGAGTAACATGGACCATGAATTGCCCAGTAAAGTATATATATGAGTAACATGGACCCTGAATTACGCAATAAAGTATATATACTTGTTTTCATTGCAGTCCAGTGGTATGAGGCATGAATTGGTAGTGGTATACTAAATGTAATAAAAAATGTAGATATATATACTATATATATAAATGTATTTTTGACTGTAGTAGTATAAGAAATTGCTATTGGCTCTAGTGTGGGTTTGTGTTTTAAGAAAGGTTTTGATGGCTTTTTTGAAAATTAGTTTTGATGTTGATAATTTAATATTGTTTGGTATGCGATTCCATTCATTTGATCCAATTGTATTAAAATTACTTTTGCTCAGCCTTTTGATCTCGGGATGGTAAAAACTGTTGTCTCTAGATCTAGTGAAATTGTGATTTCTGTTTAAGGTGAAGCAGTTGCACAGATATTGTGGTGCTGTGCCATGGAAAACATCATACATTCTGTGGAGGATAAGCTGTCTTGCTCTATCCTCCACGCATAATATGCCAACTCCGTCAAGTTCTTGCTGACCTATGTGAAGTGACTGTGACATTACTGAACAATCTGCTGTAATAGTGAACATTCATGGACATCATAAACTTAACCGCCATACAGATTGGGTGAACATAAGCGAAAAAAGCTAAATTATTTTTAAAAATGAGAATAACCAAGATAGCATTCCAAATCGTATCAACGTCGGCGTGATGTCTGCGACGTCAAAACGATGTTGTACCGACAGCAGCCGATATAGAAACGACGCAGACCCGATTCAGAACGCTATCTGAGAAGTAATCTACGTATGATACATGTTTGAAGGAGAACTACAAAAATTTGCCTCAGCCCATTATTTCCACATAATTTGTGGCAAATCATCCCATTATTAGGGTGCACACAATATCCATTACTGACACAATCTCACAGCAATGTCAGCAATGCCTGGAGTAATAGCTTCATATGTAGAATGACCACTCGAGTGGGCGATAATTGGTTGACATTCCGGGCATTGTTATTTGACATGGAAACTGAGCAAATATGATAATATGATGATATTGTGCATTGGGGCCCAATGTTACTGCAGCAACTTCTGTGTCAGTTCAGCGTCTGGCCACTGTCGGTGGTCGGCCGGTCTTGTTATGGTATCGAGATCATTTCATTTCAAACCAAGCGAACATATACAATGCAACTGGATTTTAAATCACCCTTGTGTCGCACCAATAGATTTAAAGACAGTTTTATCCCTTTTTGTAATAATGAACTCTTTAAACATCAATAACCAGCATAAAACGCATTGTTTTTATTTATAGTAATGTAATTTAATTTTGTATGATGCGTATGATAGGTATTTGATATCTATTTAATCATCAATTTTCAATTTTTGTACTTTGTAGCAATTTAACTGACAGTGTATAGTTACAATTTAATAAAGAATATTTGGTTATTATATTTATTTATATATATCTGGGTTGGATAGATCAACTCTTAGAGAGAGATACATTTCCCATAAAACCACCAACAAAAAAGAGGAGATCAGAAGCAATAACGTTGAAAAAACAGCATGACACATTGGGTCGACATCACTTAAACGTTGACTGTCACTGGATAGATAGAAAGATAGATAGATAGATATAGATCGATCGATAGATAGATAGGTAGACAGATAGATAGATAGATAAACAGACAGCCAGACAGATAGTAATCTTTATAAAGAGGATCTAACGTGGATAGTTGAATAGATAGGCATTTATCTTACATTTGGTTGCCATGGTAACCTGCCCTCCTTGACAGCAACCTTGATAGTGTGATTTCTTGTGATGATGCTGGTTACGTAATTCCACATCAGCAGGTGCCAGCCTCTGCATCTCCGTGCATTTTTGAATCAAAACAGTAAAGAAGATGAACCCCACTAAGTGCAGCCGCCCAGGGAAACCAAACATGCCGGCCATGATTGATTTCAAGATGGCGTCCAAGATGGCTGTCGGTGAGGCATCAATCTGCAAATGACGACAAATCACAGTATTACCAAAGTGGCAAAGAGAAAAAGGTTGAATAATGCGGAGAAAAGGGGGAATTGATAAAACAAAATGTTAATAAAACATTAGAAACAGGAAAATGTATGGTTCTCAAAAACCTATCTGTAAGCTAATGAATCTATCAGGCATTAATTACAAAAACACTAAATGATCAATTGAATGAAATCGAGACCAAAACATTAGAAATACAATGGAAATGGCATCATCACTCATTGTTGAGTATTGTGACGTCATCACTTGGTTTGTTTACATCTTGGATTTTTGATGGCATGAGAAATATAAATACTAGGTGAAGTTTATTTATTTCATTGAGAGATAGTGAATCCAACAAGGCTCTGGATGGTAGTATATGGAGTGACAATACAGCTTTAAACATGATTTAGCAGGCTATATACTGTGAGCATTGCACTCGTGTAAACAACATTTAACAATCAGTAAGATATGATACAAAAAAACTGGATATAAAAAAGTAACAAAGCAATATCAAGATACTCCAAAAATACCTCATGTCATTGAATAAGTTATAAGACACTTGATATCTCAGCAAATATAGTTTTACATTAATTCCAAGGGTGTATCTGTTTTACATATTCTGTCCTTCAACAATGGAAACTAAATAAGCCTAATAATGAATATTGACATATTGATATAATATATTTCCCAGATTGCAAATGTCGCCCACGCCGGTTCAATGTAACGAATGTTGCCTATGATTTACTTTTCAGCTGAACTCATAGACTTTGAAACTAAACTGCGGATGACGTCATATGAATCAAGGACTCCCATTGGCTGAGGGGACTGCTTTAGCCAATGGGAGTTTTGGATTCACATGATATCATCTGGAATTTTAATTTAAAAACATTTTTTAATGATGTTGTGATTATTTTTTTTAATAAGAAACACATTTTTTGACTAATTATGACTAGTGGTCTCAGAACTTAATTCAAAGATTTTTTCAAGTTTATAATTAATTTTGTCTAAATCTGCCTGTGACGTTTCACTTATGTTTATTTTGATAATATTATGAAACACTATGTAAAGCTGTTTATTATTTCGTAAGTTAGTTAGTCAATATTTAGTTAGTTAGTTAGTCAATTTCAGTTAGTCAATATTTAGTTAGTTAGTCAATATTTACTTAGGTAGTTAATAACTTACTTACTTACTTACACTGTAAAAGCTTCATATATTTTTGTGCTTTTTAAGATTGCTTCATATTTTTGTGCTTTCTATCATACAGCATCAGTGCAGTGTTTACTGCAACCAAGGATGCTGGTCGCAGGTGCATCTATAGGACAGTATCACCTGCCACTTCATCACATCAAAGAGTGCATCATATACAGTCTGACGTTTTATGCCATTTGTGCCTGTGTACCATCCTTCAGGCCAGCTTGTACCACGAATTGTATGGCATTGCATTATATGGCAACCAATGCACTATATGGCAACCAGTGTATTATATGGCAACCAATGCATTATATGGCAACCAATGCTGTATATGGCAACCAATGCATTATATGGCAACCAATGCATTATATGGCAACCTAAAAGGAACTTAGGGTGATGTATCAGGTCTTTGTGCTAATGCCAATGGCCTGGAATACAATGGGAAGCAGATGGGGCTGTGTAAGGAATACGAAAAAAGCAATTAAGCAGTGATACTAATACCATTGTCCACTGTTTGAGAAGATTGCGTTTTCAGCAGATTTTGTGCACTTGGAAAATAACTCCAGATGATGGCATGAATCTTCGGGTTTCCCATTGGCTGAGGGACTGTCTTATCAGCCAATGGGATTCATGGATTCACGTGACGTCACCCGGAGTTCAGTTTCCAAGTCCGTGAGTTTGGCTGTCTTATTACAGGTAGTATCATTAAAAACGGCCCGTCAAATTGAACCTAGACAACTTCTGCTATGCAATGCTACCTGCCAATAAATAGAACTGTCTGGCTATAGCTGGCTACTCAAAGCCAGATCTAAAAGAACAAGTGGTGGTAGGTGTAAGCCAAATATTAGATAGAAGTAGACAAAATAATTAAATAATAATAAATCAAGAATTAATAACTTGGGGATTGATTGTCGGATTACTGACTGACTGACTGACTGGCTGACTGGCTGACTGACCCAGTCGACTGGCTGGTTGACTGGTTGACTGACTGACTGACTCACTGACTGACCCACCCACTGACTAACTGACTAATAACAAACTGCGTATCAATACTTGGCAGAGGGCAGAGCGCGCATTACCATATTTAATGGGAGAAAAAAGATCTGATATGAAAGGAAGCTTTCCTTTTGGAAGCTTATGAAAAAGACCAAGCCTTGATAAAAATGTTTGATAGAAGTTTAGCTCTTAAATCATTTGCTCTTGATTGAAGATTATAAGCTGGCTCAAAGCTCATCTTATTAAGACTTCTGAAGATCCAAAACAAAATGTGCTGCATGTAATGAAGTCCTATAAGTGAAGGGGGATCACATTTCTAAGGCTGGAGGCAGCCAGGAGCAAGGGAAAATGTGTGAGATGGAAGCAGATACAAAATGGTGGTGTTTTATCATATTATGAACACATTTAGACTAGGAGTATTTCATTTACAAAATAAGAATGGATACAGTATTTCTTGTAAATATTGATCCCTAGGAATGTTTTGGTCATCATCCATCGTCAAGCATTAACCATCATTCCCCCCGCCAAACTAGCAGTTTCTGCACTATAAGCATTTTTATATATTATGATCTATGTGCTTTTACATTCATGTATATAACTGTTGACTATGCCTTGTTGTATATACTCCTAATTCAAATGTAGTTCAAATTAACATTGTGATAAGGAACAGTATGGTTACTGTATAAATGTGATATATGTCTATATATATATATATATATATATATATATATATATATATATATATATATATATATATTTAACAAATGTATGTAAACAAAACTTAATGCTCATATTACCGTGCTATTGTTCAGCGACTGGGACCATGGATGTGTATATAATCTATTGATAATGTATACCTTTAACTTTTATACCATGTATATATATATATTGAATATAGAAATAGTGAGTAGAAGTAGACTGAGTACATGTTTTTATCTGTTATTTTTGACAAATACATCATGTATGATATTACTGTGTCAATAAAAGCATATATAGTATTAAAGTGTATGCTAACATAAGGAAAACAGTTATACAACATGCAACATCACTTCATACAAGAGATTTAATGGACATTTATACGTTATATGTCATTCATAAATGATTCATATTATTTATCAGTTATTTGACATTGTATTTAAAATGCAATGGGCCTCAATAAAACATTTTTTATCTACCCTTTTAGATATGTATCAGCTCTACTGAAGGTCCTTGTTTGTTTCCTGACCCAGGCGCTCTTCATGAGCTACATGTGTGTGTCCCCGACCCGGCACTCTCCGTGAGCTACATCCCAGCAGCTGGATGTCGGTCGGGTGATATGTTAAATTGGCGGTCCCTTGTACTCAGTGTCTATGCTGAGGCAAGTAAAAGATCACATCCATGGGGTAAATGTGTAACATGGGTGGACACTCTCTCTCTCTCTCACCTCATCAATCAACCCTCGATAGTGGCAAGAACTTGCTTAAGAGGGCTGCACTTTCCATATCTATCTGTTGATTGCATGAGATGTTAAATTAGTGGTGACTTGCACTCGGTGTCAATACTGTGGCAAGTTAAGGATCCTATTCATGGGATAAATACAGACTTCAAGCCATTTCATCATTTTATCTTTGCATATATAGAAAAAGGCAGGGTGCAATTCTAATCCACGACCTTCAAAGGAGCTACATGGCCAAATGTGCCACGTGCGTTTTCCATGAGAAGGATAAACGCATGGAAAACGCATGGTTTTTAGCTAATTATAGTGAGGAAAAAACCGTGCGTTTTCCATGCAATTATCCTTCTCACGTGACACATTTGGCCATGTAGTCTGCCTTAATTAACCACTGCACCCCTCAGTGGCAATGTTCAACAGATTATTAGGAGATAAGATTCAATGATAAAGAACAGACAGAACGGGGAAATTAAATTACAAAGGAAGTGTGGTTAATTAAATCCACGCTCTAATAGAAAAGAAATCTGAATGCATGTCTGACACTGAGATTTGAGGTGATTTAGAATACTCTTGGTTGAATCAAAGCAACTGATTAATTCAGCCAATGAAACTTGTTGGTTTAATTTTTAATAGCCCCACAAGGCTTTATCCGAAGTGAAAACATGCAACCCTGTGAAATATCTCCACCTTCCGTGATGTAATTGATGTGGTGCCTCGGTTTTTTGCCCCATTGATACTGTTGGTACTTTAAATGTATAATTAATGGTCTCTTAGCCCTGAGAGTTTGTGGTGATTCAGGAAACGTTTGATGACAGGGAATGATTGTGTTTGATATATGTTTGATACAGCATGCCATGGTTTTTCTGGTTGAATTCAAGGAATTTCAAGGATTAATGGTAAAATTGAACTTCGTGCATTTTAGGTTGTCTAAAGGATCAATTAAATTTATATTTTCTTTAGTTAAAAGCATGATTTATATAATCATAAGTTGATCCATGTATACCACTTTGATATTTGAGTTTTATTTTATCTTTTTTGCCCATAAAGATGTCACAATATGCGATTGAGTTTTAAGAAGCCAGTTTATATGACCATAGCAGGCAGAAGTAATAATGGGATTATAGTGTAATGTATCAATAAAATACACATGCAAGGTAATGCCTTGCAGAGAGGGTGCGGCTGTTTCATTGTGTGCTGTCACCTAACAGCCCAGCGACCTAATTACGGACATTCTTTGCTAGTTTACCTAGTTAAACAAAATGATTAGTTAAACAATGGAGCCGATAGGCTGAGTATAGACTTTAGAAATCTTCTCTTAAAAATACAAGAGAAATGGCTTCATCTTTTTTTTAGCTTAGGCATTTTTTTAATTGCCTGCTTGTCAGAATAAGAATTTTGTAAATTCAGCACATGAACATCTAATTATTCTATAATTTCATTGTTAGACCTTTAATACCATTAGCCAGCCTATAGAATATAAGAGAAATTGATTAAATTACTTTTAGATGAGTAAACGCGCAAACCATGTCGCTGGGCTGTGAGGTGACGACACACAGTGCTTTATTCCAGTGTTGAAAAGTAATGTCAAGCAAGAGTGTCCAGAACTGTCTACAACTGGCATTTCCCTTATTCTTATTGATACCTTTGGCCAATGGCTTAAATTTACTCTAGCTTCCTATTGGCTGAAGCTGCCAGGTGGGGCCAGCCCCCTGTTCAGCTTGGTGTCACTAGATCGATGATCTTCTTAAGTTTACTATCTTAATTACAAAATAACTTATATTAAGTATAATACAGATTTGAAATATATCACAATAGGGCTGCTTGGAGTCTACATCATGTTACACATCTACCCCATGGGTGGGGTCTTTTACTTGCCCCAGCATAGACACCAATTCAGTACAAGATACATTTTAGTTATGTAAAACATTACCAGCTGATGGTTGAACCAAGTTTACACAAAACAGAACATTGTGTCTGCAAAGTCTGTGTGATGTTTCTGCATTTTGTGGACACGCCCAATTTTCCAACCTCAGAAAGAATGCAAAAAAAATGTTGTCTTGATTATCAAGAGATGGTCTATTCTTTGTACCTTAACAATGCAGATTAGGATAGTTAATATATATATTATCCTTTATCAGCCATTACATCAGAATGAATTTTCCCAATTCCTAGTAGTGTATAAATAGAGACATTAACTTTCAGCCAAAAAACATCCATATACTATAGTATTACTATAACCATGATAACTGTCACCATAGCTATGCCGATGATGTAAGAATCGCACCATCTATACTTATATATAAAGGTTTTGTAGCAAGTAAGTAAGTGAGTAGGTGAATAAGTGAGTAAGTGCGTGAGTAAGTAAGTAAGCGTTGTTCTGGTGTCTCAGCGATACTCCTCTCAAGCATGATCAGTGATTGTGGGTGCATGGGTTTAAAGCCCACTTCCTGCACTGTTTATGAGCCACATCTCAGTCCCAGTCCCATCACATGGGATGTACTCATCATCATCTCATCCATGGTAGTGACTGTTGGTGCATAGGTTCAAAGCCCACTCCCTGCACTGTTTATGAGCCACATCTCAGTCCCTGTTCCATCACATGGGATGTACTCATCAGTCATCATCTCATTCATGGTAGTGGCTGTGGTTCAAAGCTCCCACACTCCCACACTCCCACACACCCACACTCCCACACTCCCACACTCCCACACTCCCACACTCCCACACTCCCACACTCCCACACTCCCACACTGTTCAAGAACCACATGTTAGTCCTGCCCCATCACATGGGATGTACGGGGGTGTAGGTCTGTTTATGAGCCATATCTCAGTCCCTGTCCTATCACATGGGATGTACTCATCATCATCTCATCCATGGTAGTGCATGGTAGTGACTTTGGGTGCATGGGTTCAAAGCCCACTCCCTGCGCTGTTTATGAGCCACATCTCAGTACCTGCCCCACCACATGGGATATACTATCATCTCATCCATGGCAGTGACTGTTGGTGGATGGGTTCAAAGCCCACTCCCTGCACTGTTTATGAGCCACATCATCATCATCTCATCCTTTACCCTTCACACTGATAAATTGATCTGAGTGGTTTTCTATGGTAAAAGCAGCGTGCACGCGGTTAAACTAACCAATACCGATAGCCCTATTTAGACGTCAGTGCCATTTCCTATGCTGCCTTTGCGGTGAGCGATCTGTCTCTATCAGTCAACGCAAAAAGCCTGGTGCTCCGGCTGATTACCTCCACTAGGACACTGTTAAATTGGAGGGCTTTAACAAAGCTAACTTCGGAGACAAGAACTGAAAGATCGGAATGAAGCTCCAACTTCTATGACACATGCACCGTCAACACCAATTTGTTACTTTAAGGATGGGCTCGTCTCGAATCATCTTTGTAAACTTTTTTCCCAATTTTCTTGTTTTAAAAAGACTGAAAAGAAGCTATTTTTCTCTGCAACTTGATATTTGTTTCAAAAGTCTGCCTAATGATGTTTGTATAGCAGCATCTGAACTTTGGCATTTATGCACTACAGGTTGGATTGGGTTTCATATGCAACGTAATTGTGAATATATTGCATTTAATCCAAGAAATAAAAATGGCATTACTAAAGTATCATGGAGGAAGATTAGGAGAGGAGTTACCGAAAAGGATAATATTTTAAGGCTTTTTTTATAATTTAGAAATTTCAAACGCCTCCCTAATATTGGCAAAATTTCCAGTGGAAAATTATCGTAGGTGGAGATGTCCTTTGACACCAGTGGGGATTTGTGTGGTTAAAGAAAAGTTTTTTTTTTTGTTTTTCATGACTCATAGTAGACAGATAGATGGCTAAAAATAGACAGACAGTTCTCCGAACTACGAGACAGACTAACTGGTCCAACACACAGCTTGACAGACATCCCCATAGCCTACTCCGAATGAACTGACAGCTAATTAAACAGAAGACAATGATATGGCAGACAGACAGGCAGCTAGACAGATGGACAGACTGCTAGACAGCTGGACGGCTAGATGGCTAGACAGCTAGACACTAGATGGCTAGATGGCTAGATGGCTAGCCAGCTAGACAGCTAGACAGGCATCTCAAATGGACAGACAGCCCAAAAGACAACTTAAATGAACACACACAGACCACATGCCATATTTTCACGATTAAAACCCGGGTTAAAATAAAAGCCAGTCTTGCAGTGTCCTCGAAAACAATAAATATAACATATACGCTTTATCTCAAATAAACACCGGTCTCATTTAGACACAAAGGGAAGTCTCGATCTAAAATAAAAGTGGTTCCGGCACTTTATGGAGTAATATGATAACGTAAACAACTAGATGAAAACGACAATACCACAAAGTACTTTCTATTACCTTCAGTGGGTCTGAAATCCCATGCAGGCAGTGTGCTTTTAGTAATCACTGTGATGTCTTTGGAAGAAAGTTGTAATCCTCTCAAGAAAGCATCTTACAGAAGATTTCTCCAAGGCTCTTCTAAACCCTCTCCCATCCTAAATGCTGTTGCTGCTGCTGTTGCTGCTGCAGCCCATTCTGAGATGAGGAAGTGAATGTAGACACTGAAAGGGCCTGAAAGTACGAAATAAGGATTTGCTGAATCATTTCAGCGAGGCATTGTGCAAGTATTAGAGCATAATCTTCTCTTTCGATAAATAAAATCAGAACAGATAAGTTATAATATTAGCAAGAATAACTGAAATCTGAGAAATAAACAAGAGACAAACATTAATGAACACGAAATAACTAGAATCGTTGATGAAATAGGCAACGAAGCATAAGATACACAAGAAGACGATTGTTATCAAGCTTGGATATAGTTAAAGTAGAGAGTGAATAAAGAAGGTTAAAGATATGAAACTGAAAAGAATTACGAAACGTGAGACAAACAATTGTAAGAAATGTGAGGCAAACAACTTGAAACATAGATTAAATAAACAATGAAATCTAAGAAATGTATGATAGAAAATAACAAGCCATTTGATATCAAGGTTTGATAAATCTAGATCAAAACATGAATACATAGAATTGGGTCTAACAAAATTTTTAAAAAAGTGAACTAAAAACATGATTTTTGGCAAAGTAATATACTCAAAAGTTACAATTCACCCAATGACATGAAGAAGTCACACACAGACACAAACCTTAGGAACTGTGTCATCAATGATGCCAGCCCTGCCTCAGCAGCTCAACTGATGCTCCAGCATCCCTCTGCTGCCTTTTATGGGAGAGATGCGGCTGATGCTCCTGGTGCTGCTGCTGCTGATGACGATGGCTTCCTGGTTGGCAAGCACCAGGCATTTGAGTCATTGGCACAGGAGTCACAATGGAGATGGGTTAGATCGTAGGAAGCTAGGAGGATGCATTTTACAGAGTATGTTGGTTTATAGTAGGATTCAAGATAAAATTCCACCTGTTAGGCTTTTGTTTTTTGTCATATTTTGGTCATATATTGCATGGGACAGCACAGAATGAACAGTAGAAACAAATCACACCCCAACTTTCTAGCTTACACAAACCAATCTGAGACAAAATTTTAAAAACTTAAAGCTATATTCATTGTAATTTCTGATGCTTCCCTGTGACCATGACAAATGGCCACAATGATGACAAGATCGCCGAAAGTTGTTATTCCAAACTTGAAGATAGGGAACCTAACGTTAATGTGTAAGAGAGGAGTTTTATGATCAGGAAGTTGGGGTTCGACTCATTAACTCCCGTTGCATATGAAATATGATGGTTAATCGGAGAAATTTAGAGTAAAAAAGAGAAGAAAATGAGTCCATGCGTTTTGTCTCTGTTACTGGTCTGGCAGAGGCAGATGTAATGATGAGATGATAAGGGTTTGGAGTCAACAATATGGTACACATTTAATTTAGATAGATTTTCAGACAATATCAATCAGGAATATTATTCACTTCACTTTCAGGGCTACCTCGCTATAAAGGACAGTAAATATTACATAAGGGCAGTGCTCTTAAAGTCGAATTCCCACTGTATCAGCTTTAGACTACTGTCATAAATTCCATCTTGATGCTGTAGGTGACACTAAATCTATCTCGATGTGGCATTAATGTACAAAAATCATGCATCCTGGCAAAGCTTGAGTGACCAGCACACCTGAGTTGCTGGGACATCAAAGAGATGTGCATTAGTGCTGCTCTGACCAAATGTACAGGTCTAACACACCTTAACACACATACTGGGAGCACAACACACACTGAAACACATTACTCCCAATGTGCTGTGCTCTTAAAACACAGAATGAATGCAAGGCTCGCATGCCTGAGTCACACAACTGGATTCCTCTGTAATCACGAGAAGGCACTGTGAAAGCCAACACACATAAGTTAGGTAAACAAGAGGAGAAAGGCAATGTTTTCCCAGCCATTGTGACTGTCTTGTACTAATTTCATTGGTAGGGCACATCTCGACATATTAAGTGCTGCGTGTCAGCTTGATGGGTTATATAAAAAGCAGGTTGAGTGTTTCATCAAAAAAAAAGCTCAGCTCAGGGAAATGACTGTTGACAATAGTTTGTGTTATGCCATTTAATCGGCAGCCATTATTTAATATAGTTTGTCTGAGTCACAGAAGGGGTAAAGGCATAAAGGATGGAAGAACAGACATCAGCTTCAAACTGAGACTGATTTGGCGCATTGTGATGGTAACAACTTAGCTACAATGTACTAACAAGGCATTGAGCAGGGACTGGGGTTTGAACCCATACACCCAGAGTATCTGCCACATACACTAGCGTCAAATCGAAAGGGAGGCAAAAAAAATAAAAATAAAAATTACTCAAACTGAGATTCAGTATTGTGATGATAACAACATTTAAAACATGGTATTGAGCTGGGAGTGGGGTTCGAACCAATGCACCCAGAGTATCTGCCACATAAGTTCTCCCTTTTATTGTCCATAGTGGAGAAGTAATCAATTTCAATGTTGTTTGTGCATGCAGTGGGTGGGTGGGATGGCGTTTACGTCCTTTTTTTTCTTACTAGATAGGGCTGATCAGGCAATGAGGTGAAGGATGAAGTAACCTTCCAAAAGTGGCTGGATTGGAACCCAGGACCCGGTGGTTGGCAGCCCAACTGTTCGTTATGCCACAAATCGTCAACATGACTGATCATGCAACTTTGCTCAGTTTCCAACAGAATTAGGCCTCCTGTAACCAACTGAGTGTTGATGCATTGAGCTCATATGGGTTGGACAACACTGGTAAACTTCACTGCTTCAGACAGCAACACTTGACCACAGAAAAATTCTCCCCTCAAAATGAGTAAAGCATGAGTGGGGTAGAAATAGATAGAACTTAAAACAGATGTCAAGGTCGTGACAATGAAATCTTGAAGGTAGGAAATTAACTCGGCCAATTTTTTTCAAATTCTATGACAAATTTGGACACTCAAGTTTTATCCAAGTGCAGCAAAGTGCCATCAAAATGTTGAAAGTTTTGCCTTTTTTAACCATAATGCCAATAGGATTGTCCTTCACAAGAATGTAAATCCAAAGATTCTGAGTGATTGATTTCCATTGTCTGGCAGGTAAGTTTGTCATCTTGCTGTCTGACTTGCTGTGTGGCTGTCTGTCTGTGTGTCTGATGTTGCCATTGGGTTTTTGCCTTTTGTTTAAAATTAGAAATGGCAGGTTTGTGATATTATATAGGAGTGGTGAAAACAATGAAAGCAAACAAAGTACTGAAAAGCACGGAAGCAAAAAGTAATTTTAGGCACCACTCCCTAATATTTCATTGTTATTTTACTTTCAGAACTTGTGCCAAATGAGATGCATATTGATCTTTGGCCACACCACATTTCTTACGGCTAATATAACCATCCTATTCCCCATGAACTGTGAGTTGCTTGTGCATTCCTACTCTGTCATATAGAATCCCAATTGCTGCACCTGAGCCCAACAACGGTAGATTTAGCCCATAGCATGATGCTGTACCATTCAGTATGCAACATAAAGAATAGACATACAAAAGTATAATGCATCAATCACTCATAACAATTAATGGACCATGCTGGTTTGCACCTGGTTCATGGCTCAAATGGCTCACATCATTAATGCCACATTAATGTAATAAAACCAAGTCTACTATAACAAATATGAGATTATCATTTGCTGCTGTTTTAGTACTCTCCGGTTGTGTGAATAATGTTGACAGTAGACGGCTGTATTAGTATTTTATTGTACAATCTTCAAATGTCTCAGTTGTACTGGTCTGAAGCTTATTTTTTCTAACAGTTTAAATAACATTCGGGCATTTTTTTTTGGTCCGTTTTAATGTGGCAGATTCACCAGAGGACGTCGATGAATTCAGTATTTACATTGACTGAGGGACTATTTCTTAAGCCAATGGGAGTTCTGGATTCACATGACATCACCTGGATATGGTTTCCAGGTCTATGAAATCTACTAGAAAAACATAAATAAAAAATCAGGAAGACTGAATACCAGTTAGCACTGATACTGAAGGTCCTGAGTTTGACATGATTCTATACCACTCTTCTATGCTGAGGATAGACAAAGTAAGTTAAGTAAGTGTGTAAAAATTATTAATTCAGTGAGCTTGGTAATAAGATTAACAAATATATAAATTAATATGAAACATCACTCTTGGCAGCTTTCTGTTTGACACTGCATGATAGCTATGGCATATTCTGATGTTGATGTATATAACATTATTTTTTATTAATGTTCAAGACATTTACCAATAAGACACACACAATATATGTGGGTCACTGCATTATCAATCATACACACACTAATATAGGGGACAGGCTGACTCCCTGGGATACACCTAAACACCTTTTGCATATCAGGATGCTAGTCACTTTTTAGATGAGAATCTCTACTTTGAGCTAATAAAGAAGAACTCTGCTCTATATAATCTTTGTTCAATACAGCTTCACTATCGTTTTTTGACAAGAGTTTTCAACATAATGATGCTTATGCAGACATACCTTGTATTCTATAATATTGAAGTACTTATGAAGTTAGTCAGCCTTAATCAATGCCATATGAAGTGACATTTTTGACAAACAATTCAGTCATTATGACTAATGACATGGACTAACAACATACATGACATTCAGGCTGATTACCTTGTTAGGTTTAAAAACAACTGACCTGTTATTATTATATAGGGGATTTGCAATTTGATACACCATCAAAATGGCTAAAACTGAGTGAAAATGTCTAAATGGTTATTCAAAGTGTCCAAAACTTATTGAAAATGTCTAAAAGGTTAATATTTACTGAGTAACATGCAACATGATACCAAAGCAGATTTCAGTGACCATTAGACCTAGATGTGTGTCCTTTGTAAAATGTTCTTATGTAGAATAACATCTCCAAGGCTCAAAACTTAAACATTGAATATGAAAAATTAACCTAACTTCTATAGTTTTAGAATCCTTAGCCAGTGACCACTATTATGCAACAATTTGCTCTATGAAGAGTGTAATTATGGTGTAATTATAGATTTCCAAATTACACCTTTTGGCTACTCACCCATTTGGACAAAACTTTTGCTGCAGTTTGACAATACAGCCATGATAACAAAGCTTGCAGGCAAACAACAAAATGTGGTTTGCATGCATTGTCAACAGCCAGAAGTAATTTTATCTCAGCCTTTCCAATCACTGAGCTAGAGTTCTTGTGTTTCACAGAAATGGAGACTTCTTTTTGAGAGAAAAATGCAAAATACGATGGTGTTATAAAAATTCCAAACACGAAAGATTTATCATACAGAGGATTATATTTATTCGTGTAATGTTATGATAAAGTATAATGAAAAAAGTTTAAAATCATATGTTTACGTTCAAGTTTTGACATATTATTTTATTTACTTGTAGTAATAATTTGTCAGACAATCACTGAGCAAGAGGTGTTGCGTTTTACATCTTCAGAAATGCAGATTTGTTTTTCTTTTCAGTTAGATTAGAACCCCCTTATTTCAGTTTAAGAGAAATGCCAAACACAAGGACGCCAGCATACAGTAGATTGTGTATTATCATGGTCAGTGCTATGGGAAAGTGCAATAAAGAATAGTTTAAACTCACTAGCAATAAAAAAACTATCATCATGTTTTGACACATTATTTTACTTACATGCAGCATGAATTTGTTTAATCAAAGTTTTTTTTGTGTGTTCTATATATTTTTTGTCATAAAATTAGCATTGTAGTAAATCATATTAATTTCCTAATAAAACTATTGTATTATATGTAGGAAACATTCAGGTACAAAAAAAATTGATTAATCTTTAAACAGCATGATTAGTTATTATATAAGCTACTGCAAACATATGATGCTTCAAACATGAAACCATTTAGAATATCTACACTTGTCCTGCAATTCAGATCAATAATTATCTGTGAAATCATATCTAATTGGTATATGGTTCATACGTAACCAAGTGTGTGGATGATATAGCCACTTGGATTTAGGATGCTATGTCTGAGCAAGGCACCTGTATTATATGTTCTAATGAAATATTTGGCTAATGGTGTGATCACACACATGCCTATTATGGCAGTCACTGTACCTGGCAACAACGAGGTGTAATGCACCAGTGAGTCATAATGGATATTAAAGAGTCATATTGTGTCTGTTTTATGGCTATATTGCATTAGTAGCAATGGCTTAATCACAAAAATGAGTGCTAAAAGTTGAGAAATAATAGAGAGTATGCCTTTATATTCTTCGATAGGGAAGGTAAGCATTAGGAATAATCAAACTTTTCTCAGCTTCTACTAGTCAGATCTTCACCAAATTTGGTTTGTAAGTTGCGCTTTTGTATCAAGGTTCTAATGGTGTGCCATTTATAGCTGAACTTCCAAAACTGTGAAAGCACAAGTTAAATAAAGTGTTTACATTGTAAGCCTAGTGCTGCTGGCATTCTACACACAACACCAGGTATCTATTCTGTTTTTGAAAAAGAATATTCTTGTTAAAGACAGTTTGTCAGACCAATGTTGGATGTCAGACTAACTAACTAACCAATATCACATGTTATCTGGATCAGTCTTGTCACTGTTGGCCCAGCATCAGCGAAATTTTGGTTCTATTGGTCCAATTTTGCCTAGTTTGCCCTGATACCAGATGTAGTAGTAGCGATGTACCCATCTTCTTGCTGAAATCTTCTGATAATTCCAAAAACTTTTACAAGCAGGCTTGAATGATACTCCCACTGAATTAGCATGGCATTCTCCAAGCAAATGTTTTGTCAGAGGAAAGAGAAGGAGACCATTGTTCATATTGAACAATCACAGAGAAAGCAGATGTCCCTGAGGTACTCCCACTCCTGCTTGTGCAAAGCAGTCACGTCCCACACAAGCACATACAGACATCTCTAATCCACTTCCAACACATAAGCTCTTCTTATCAAATTTGTCTCCTCTTAACAAAAATTTAGCACCTGGTAGTAATTATGTGTGGGAAATGTTGCTGAATTTCACAACATATAGACAGATTAGAAAAATTTTGATAAAATACACAGAAAGTATTTATGTCAGATAACTGCCATGACATAACTTAAATATTCTTAAATTTCATATACTTATGTGCTGCATTCTTATTTTATGCGAATAAAATCATATATATATATGTAATGTACTATAAAGCAGTATATGGTCTGTATGTGAAAAGGTCCTCAAGATCGAAGAAGGTCATTTCATTTTTCCATTTTTGACCTATCCCATCATAACAATATCTCATCATATAAAAATTACAGAGAATGTTAAGCTATATTCACAGCACAGTGTATGAACATGTTCAAACAGCATTTCAACACTAAACATTATGAAGAAATATGGATAATATACTGTATTCAGTTAGCACAGAGACAATATAATATATATTTTATCAACACACAATGCTGGAGAACATAAACATCGGTGTAATATCAAGTTAAATAAAATAAAAGTAATAGACAGCATATACAGTAGATAGTACATATTATATTTCTGTGGAGATCCTCATTCATATCACCTACATTTTTGCATTGTATTGCATTGTATTGTATTACATTGTCTATGCAGTGTCTATTTTAATAACATGTTATAGCAAAGACTGACTTATTTATTTTTTCTGTCTCCCAAGACATTTCTGAGGAATACTTGAAAACTTTCATCTGTACTGTATAAATCTACGTATTAAATTCTCAAGAATTGTGTTTGACACAAACACCTGGAACCAACATACTAAAAATGATATTAAAATTGCAGATGGCAATAATTTTAGGCATCGTGAATGTAAAACTGATCTCATTTTGAAGTTAACCTGGTACCATACCAAGCTAATCATTATGATTGGTCAAATTACAAACACAATACACTAGATTTGACTTAACAGGCACCTGAACTTGGATGAGTTTTGAGAAGCTTTCCTAAGAAAATGAATCACAATGAACCATACAGTGATGCAAGGTTATAGCATTTTGTGTCAGTTGTAAACATATATTCTAGCCATGTCGGTGAAGATATATTTGGAATATGAACCTTCATTCGAGCTGTGGTTTGATTGACAAGATAAATTCAGACTAACTTTGAATGTAATAACATTTAATCATCTTTCATACCAATATTATGTCGAGTGACTCAACTTTCATCTTTTGAAGGCTAAACACGTGTAAGCTGTCATGTAATCGGGTAAAAAAAGCTTTAAATTCTCTGTTATTTATATTCGATGAGATATTGTAATGATGGCATTGATCAGTAAATAATGGAATTATGAAATGACCTTTTTTTGATCTTGAGGATCTTTTCACATAAAATTACCATTTTCTGCACAAAAGCTGTATTATGATAACTTCCAAATATGGCAATATAAGTGCCCATTCACTTAGTGTACCCATATATTCACAATCAGATCCATACATTATTTTGTATATAATATAATAAAAACATCTCCACTCCCATAAAACCATCCATGGAAGAACCATCTGTCTTCCAGCTGTGCTTTATTGACCATCAATCACAAAGAACGTCTCTGTCTTAAGTGGTCATGCATTATTAAGCTGTTAATTCCTGCTTTTTATCATTTCCTGCATTTGCAAAGAATATGAGTATATTTTCTGTACGTTCTCTTTGTTCTCCTACGACAATTAATTGCAGGAATGGCGATAAGAAATCTGTGCAGTATACTCTTAGTGCTAAATCATATGTAGAAAACTGATACAACATTGAATATCTCAATGTTTTCTATGCTGTTGGACTGAAGCACAGCCAGGTTATATGACAAACTACCAGAGGCAGACATTATGATGAGATGATCAGGCTAGGAGTCCAAACCTTGCTACACAATTACCTCTTGGGAGGGGTCTTTTACTTGCCTCAGCACAGACAAGGAGTACAAGGCACCTCCAATTGAATGTCTAAAATAAATGTGGTTGTCATCCAGCTGGGATGTAGCTCAAATCAAGTGACTGAGCTGGGGATCAAACCTGGGACCTTTAGCATAGCTAGCCAATGTGGATGTGAATGCCTTAACCATAGTCCACCCCGCTGTGCCAAAAAGTATTGTACTGAAACATATCTTCTCAATTTATTTTGCAACAAGGAGTTGGAGGAGGATGAGTTTTATGTATATCCTCAGACATATGATGCCATAATATGGCTTAGTGTTCACACTATGTTACCTTACATAAGATAAGAGAAGAAAAAATGTTACTTATCGCTGGAGGTGATACAACAAACAACATAAGCTATGAAGCTGTTAGCCGACAGTTAAAAGTAACAAAAGCAAAGGTGGAGCTATGAAATTATCTACAAATATGCAATGAGATGATGCTGGTTATGATAACTTTAAGATGTAAGATTATATTTCGCTATAGACCATGTAAATCATGGATATTATTTACTCAAATAAGGTTACCTTACTATCAAGGTCTCTATGTCTTGCATCACACATGCTCTTAACAGTGAGATACCACTGTATTCATCCTAGACTTCTGTCAGTAAATTGTATCTTGATGCTTCAAGTGTCACATTAATGTACAAAAAACATGCATCCTGGCAAAGCTTGAGTGATAAGCTCACCTGAGTTTCTAGAATATCAAAGAGATTTGCATTAATGCTGCTCTGACCAAATGTACAGGTCTAACACACCTTAACACACACACTGGGACCACAACACACACTGAAACAGATTACTCCCAGTGTGTAATGCTCCTAAAACACCGAAATGAATGCAAGGCTTGCATGCCTGAGGCACACAACTGGATTCCTCTGTAATCACGAGAAGGCACTGTGAAAGCCAACACACATAAGTTAGGTAAACAAGAGCAGAAAGGCAATGTTTTCCCAGCCATTGTGACTGTCTTGTACTAATTTCATTGGTAGGGCACATCTCGACATATTAAGTGCTGCGTGTCAGCTTGATGGTTTAGATAAAAAGCAGGTTGAGTGTTTCATCAAGGAAAAGCTCAGCTCAGGAAAATGACTGTTGACAATAATTTGTGTTATGCTATTTAATCTGCAGCCATTATTTAATATAGTTTGTCTGAGTCACAGAAGGGGTAAAGGCATAAAGGATGGAAGAACAGACATCAGCTTCGAATAGAAAAGCAAAGCAATGGATACAAACTAAAGTCAGAAAGAGTTACTGAGACTCAGATTTGGTGCATTGTGATGGTTACAACTTAGCTACAATGTACTAACATTGTATTGAGCAGGGAGTAGAGTTTGAACCCATACACCCAGAGTATCTGCCACATAGTTTCTCCATTGTTATTTTCTGTAGTGGAGAAGTAATCCAGTTGAATTTTGTTTGCACATCCGGGTGGTGGGTAAGACGGGTTTTATGTCCTAATTTCTTTTTACTAGATAGGGCAGATCAGGACAGGCAGGTACCAAGGTAATGAGGTGAAGGATGAAGAAATCTTCCAACAAGGGCTGGATTGAAACCCAGGCTCCAGTGGTTGGCAGCCCAGCTGTTCGTTACACCACAAATTGTCAACGCGACTGATCATGCAACTTTGCTCAGTTTCCAACAGGATTGAGCTCATATGGGTTGGACAACACTGGAACCCTTTACTGCATCAGACATCAACACTTGACCACAGAAACACTATCCCCTCAAATTGAGTAAAGCATAAGTGGGGTAGAAATAGATAGAACTCAAAACAGATGTCAAGGTCATGACAATGAAATCTTGAAGGTTATTAAAATTAACTGGGCAAATCATTGTTGAATTCCATGACACATTTGCGCACTAAAGTTTCATCCAATTACAGCAGAGTGAAAGTCTCTCCTTTTTCAACCATAGTTGTCCTTCACAAGAATGTAAATCCAAAGATTGTGTAACCATGGTAACACACGCTTCTAAATGATTGATTTCAATTGTCACTGCTTATATAGCATTAATAATATGTATGCAACATAAATAATAGGCGTACAGAAGTATTATGCATAAATCACTCATAAAAATTAATGAACCATGCTGGTTTGCACCTGTTTTATGACTCACATAATTAATGCCACATTAAGGTAATAAAACCAAGTCTAACGTAATAAATACATGATTATCATTTGATGCTGTTTCAATGCTTTCCTGTTGTGTGAATTATGTAGATAATAGATGGCTGGATTAGCATTTTATTGTACCGTCTTCAAAGGTAATGTCTCAGTTGAACTGGTCGGAAGCTAAATCTAACAGTTCATATGGCCAGCTGTCAGAGGAAGATATGATGATGAGATGATAAGACTTGGCCTCCACACCATATTACATATATACCCCAAAGGTGGGGTCTTTAACTTACCTCATCGTTGGCACCAGGAACAAGGCACCACCCATTTAACATCTCCAGTGGCTGGCTGAAATCCAGCTGGCTGAGGATCAAACCCAAGATCTTCACAAGGATTAAAAGTTTCATTTGGAAACTATGAAATATAAGTTTAATGCAAAATTTTTGTGTTTTGCAATTTTCATGTTATGGCGGCGAGGTTATGGAAGTCATCACAGATTGCAAGACATTTGCAAATGTTTACATGCACATATGCATTGGAATGAGTGGTTTTCTTTCAGGTTACATTCTTGTGCTGTGATATACATTGTAGCTCTGTTAAAAATGGTTAATGTTAGGACAAATTTCTTCCGAGAAAAAAAAAGCAAATTTCTTCGGATCTCAGACTCAGACTTCTGATAATATAAACACACAATGCTAGCAAATGACATCAAGCATACTTTGTTGTCCGTTTTTTTTGGGCCAAATTTCTTGCATGGAACTAAGCACCAGAGGACGTCCATGAATTCAGGATTCCCATTGACTCCCAATGGGAGTCCTGGATTCACATGACATCATCTGGATTTAGTTTTGAAGTCTATGAAATCTACTATAAAAAAGAAAATGACAGGCTTCAATGATGTCCAGAATTTTACCTCACTCTAAAGTATTGTTCTATGCCGAGGATAGTCATAGACCCCAAACATGAAGTAAATGTGTTAAGATCAAATCAGTAAGCTATAAGATAAAGAAATATATAAATACAAACTTAATATGAACAACACTATTGACAGGTTTTTGTTTGACATTACATGACAGCACTGTCATATTCTTAGGGTTATATATATCACCTTCTCTCTTACTAATATTCAAGACATTTACCAATAAACACACAAGCACTATCTATGCACTGTGTTATCAATCATACACACACTAATACTGGGGACAGGCTAACTCCCTGGGGTACACCTTTTGCCAAATCAGGATGCTAGTCACTTTCTAGATGAGACATACTCTGACATTGGTAATCTCTTTAAGCTGACATAGAAGACTCCTACTCTATAAATTCTGTACTTCACTATCTTTTTCAGAATGACGCATAACGTTGTATTCTATAGTATTGATGTACTTATATTGATACATTACTCCTGAATATTATGTTTGGGTGGAATATGCATAACATATCTTTTGCAAACAAGTCTAGACTTTTTTTACTTAAAAACCTTTTGTTCTCTACCAACATCTTCATATTTACTTTTCATTGTGTTACTTAGCACATTTTGACTTCTTATACTTGTATATTCTATTTCAACTTAATTTTACTCATTAAACATATAATTAACAACCCAAAAACTTGTTTGTTTGCTTGTTTCCAAAAAACAAGTGTTTGGGACCCCAAACATATCTTTGCACCAAGAAAACAGTGTTGGGAGGGATTGTCCATTCTCCCCCAAAAGCTAAAAAAAGATTCCTCATCAGCCAATCACACGCCACTTTCTGTGTAATCACTTTGTTATATGAATAAGTTACCTAGCTTTGAAGTTAGTCAGCCTTAATCAATGCCATATCAAGTGACATTTTTTACGAACAATTTAGTCATTATGACTAACAAAATACATGACATTGAGGCTGATTAACTTGTTAGGTTTAAAAACTGCTGACCTGTTATTGGTAAAAGGGTATAGGGGATTTGCAATTTGATACACCATAAAAATGGCTAAAAATGAGTGAAAATGTCTAAATGGTTATTCAAAGTGTCCAAAACTTATTGAAAATGTCTAAAATGTTAATATTTACTGAGTAACATGCAACATGATACCAAAGCAGATTTCAGTGACCATTAGACCCAGATGTGTGCCCTTTGTAAATGTTCTCATGTAGAACAACATCTCCAAGGCTCAAAACTCAAACTTTGAGTATGAAAGATTATCCTAACTTCTATAGTTTTAGAATCCTTAGGCAGCGACCACTTTTATGCAAAAATGTTTGCTATGAAGAGTGTAATTATGGTGTAATTATAGCTTTCCAAATGACAACTTGTGTAGCATGTAGGCTACTCACCCATTGCGACAAAACATTTGCTGCAGTTTGACAATACAGCCATGATTACAACAACTTGCAGGCAAACACCAACATGTGGTTTGCATGCATTGTCAACAGCCAAAAGTAATTTGATCCCAGCCTTTCCAATCACTGAGCAAGAGGTGTTGCCTTCCACATCTTCAGAAATGCAGACTTGTTTTTGTTTTCAGTTAGATTAGAACCCCCTTATTTCAGTTTAAGAGAAATGATAAACACAAGAATGTTAAGAGAATGCCAAACACAAGGACGCCAGCATACAGTAGATTGTGTATTATCATGGTCAGTGCTACGGGAAAGTGCAATGAAGAATAGTTTAAACTCATAAGCAATCACAAACTATCATGTTTTGACACATTGTTTTACTTACATGCAGCTTGATCACAGTTTTTTTTGTGTGTTCTATTTATTTTTTGTCATAAAATTAGCATTGTAATAAATCATATTAATTTCTTAATAAAATTATTGTATTATTTGTAGGAAACATTCAGGTAAAGAAAATTGTTAAATCTTTAAACAGCATGATTAGTTATTATATGAAACCATTTAGAATATCATCACTACAGATAGTTGTCCTGCAATTCAAATCAATAATTATCTGAGAAATCATATCTAATTGGTATATGGCTCGTACGTAACCAAGTGTGTGGATGATATAGCCACTTGGATTTACGATGCTATGTCTGAGCAAGGTACCTGTATTATATGCTCTAATGAAATATTTGGCTAATGGCATGATCACACCCATGCCTATTATGGCAGTCACTGTACCTTGCGACAAAGAGGTTTAATGCACCAGTGAGTCATAATGGATATTAAAGAGCCATATTGTCTGTTTTATGGCTATATTGCATTAGTAGCAATGGCTTAATCACAAAAATGAGTGCTAAAAGTTGAGAAATAATAGTGGGTAGGCCTTTATATTCATCGATAGGGAAGGTAAGCATTAGGAATGCGAATATACGACCAGGAAATATACACTGAGTTCAAAGTAAGTCACATTTAGGTTAAATTATCATAAGCAATTTCATATGTATTATATGGCCAACCCAGCTAGCAAAAACATGACTGAGTACTTAAGGTTATTAAATTTGAAACATTTCATAAGTATGATAAAGATGTTAGATTCTATTGCACATGTATATCTAAAAAATATCGGAGAAACCCAAATCCTAGTTAACATGGCTGCTCTTACTATCAGCTCAATGTTGACTAATGCTCATAATAAACAGATTCAAAGAACAAATGAATAAAAATTAAAATCACAGGTAAAGAAATTAAGTTATTAGTATGATTGATTGACATAAATATTCTAGGCATGCATTTCCTTGGCTACAGCATCATTGCCTTACTGAATACGAAGATGTTACTCCTACCTCACTACCTCCCCTTTCCTATCCATTAATCTATGATTATTACGAGCAACAAATTGGATGATCCAGCACACCTAACATAAAGTTCTTCATGGATTATTCATAACTTAAGTGGTGCACATCTTGCTGATCGTATCATGAAGAAAGATGGTGCAGAAACAGTTTGCAACATGCAGTTCTCATGAGGCTAGAGTTCTGCCACTTATGGACACATGCCAACTGCGCACAGGACTGGGCACTCTAGCACTTTGGACAGGGCACTCTTGAGCAGTTGCATTGTTTAGTGGTTAAAGGCATAAGTTTGGTCAGGATTCAAGGTATCTAGTTCTCAAAGTTGATGCAAGTGTACCTTTATGTTGCCAATGTAATGTGTGGCCAATTAATTTCCCAGTTGAAGGACTGACTGACTGACTTACTGACTAATAAACAAAATATTCATTCCAAATAAAGTGCCACATTGACTAACATTATTTCTGCAGATAGCAATAACGGGTCAACGTTGGACCAATGTTGGACGTCATAAATTGCTAATGTCTGGTCAACATCAAGCCAATGTCATCCAAGTCAATCTTGTCACTGTTGACTCTATGTTGGCCCAGCGTCAGCCCAATGTCAGAACTATTGGTCCAATTTAGGAACATTTTGGCTTGCAACCATGGACACCCAGCATTCTAGCTGAACATTCCAGGTAATCCAAAAAACGTTCACAAGCAAGCTTGAGTGATACTCCCACTGAATTAGCATGTCACTACAAAATTCTCTTATATTTCATGACATTCTCCAAATAAATGCATTGTCAGAGGAAAGAGAAGGAGACCATTATTCATATTGAACAATCACAGAGAAAGCAGATGTCCCTGAGGTACTCCCACTCCTTGCAGTCACTTCCCACAAAAGCACATACAGACATCTCTAATCCACTCCCAACAAATAAGCTCTTCTTATCAAATTTTTTGAAGAAAAGGTAAGCACCTGGTAGGAAAAAAATATATAACAATGCAGCTCTGGCCCTTTCATGTGTGGGAAGTGTTGCTGAATTTTCCAACATATAGTCAGAATAGAAAGTAGATGAAAAATACATATAGACAGTGTTTATGTAGTGTATAGTATAGAGCAGTTTATAATAAAGACAGCACAGTGTATGAACATATTCAAAAAGTATTTCGACAGTGTGTAAACATCGAATAACATTATAAAAACATGTGGACAGTTTACTGTATTAGGCCAGAATAGAGACAATATTATATATATTTTATTCACACATAATGTTAAAAATACACATACATCGGTGTAATATCACAGTTAAATTAAATTGATAGACAGCATATACAGCAGATAGTACATACTATATTTCTGTGGAGATCCCCGTTCATATTACCTGCTTTTTGTTTTGTACTGAATTGTATTATAGTATATTGCATTGTAATGTATTGTATTGTATTGTATTTTATATACAGTCTCTCTCTTAACAGCACATGTTATAACAAAGACTAATTTCTTTTTTTATCTTCTCTCCTTTTGTTATTTTGAGGCAAGATATATTCCTGAGAAATACTTGAAAAACTATCACCTGTATTGTATAAATCTATTGATTAAATTCTCAAGAATTTAATTTGACACAAACACCTGGAACCATCGTCCTGAAAATGAGGTAATATTACAATTGCAGACTGATTTATGGATCTTGCGTTCGCTGCCAAAAAGTCAAACAGATCAGATCAGGTGGAAAATTTTGTATCAAGATGGCAGTTATTTTGGCATCGTGAAAGGAAAACTGATCTCGTTTTGTAGTTAATCTGGTACAAATCTAAGCTAATCATTATGATTGGTCAAATTACAAACACAATGCACTAGATTTGACTTAACAGGCACCTGAACTTGGATGAGTTTTGAGAAGTTTTCCATGAAAATGAGTTGCAATGAACAGTAGTGATGTATGCATTTAGCACTGACCTAGCCTGACTGATTCGCTGGAAAGATATTCGGTATATGAACTAATACTTGTGGTATAGTTTTTGACATAGAAATATATCATAGCCAATTGACAATGAAAATTGAGACCAACCATAAGTGAAACTGATAATCTTTTACACAAAAATCATGTTTGACCCTATTTTCATATAATAAAAACATAAAGGACCCAGGACCATAAAACCATCATGAAAGAACCATCTCTCTTCCAGCTGTGCATCATTGACCATCAATCACAAAAAAACGTCTCTGTCTTAAGTGGTCATGCATTATTAAGCTTTTAATTCCTGCTTTTCATCATTTCCTGCATTTGCAAAGAATATGAGTATATTTCCTCTACGCTCTCTTTGTTCCCCTAAGACAATTAATTGCGGGAATGGCGATAAGAAATCTGTGCAATAGAAAATTGATAACAGACTAAGAAGAGTAATAATTTATATCACTGAATTATGTCAATACAACATTGGATGTCACAATGTTCTCTATGCTGCTGCTGCAGCTGGTCTAAAGCACAGTTAGGTTATGTGACAGACTACCAGGTGCGTGGAACCCTGGTAGCGATAGGAAATTATCTTAGGGGTGTCTCCACCTGTATATACCGTTTCTTTGTATATGTATACAGGAAATAAAACTTGTCTGAGTCTGAGTCTGATGGTATGATGAGATGAAAGGCTAATAGTCCACACCTTGTTACAGAATTACCCCTTTGGTTGGTTCTTTTACTTGCCTCAGCACTGAGTACAAGGCACCTCCAATTTAACACCTAATGTGATCGAAATTGAGCTGGGATGTAGTTCAGAGGGAGCCTGAGCCGGGGATCGAAACCTGGGACTTAAGCAGAGCTGGCCAAACTTTGAAAAGTATTGTGCTGAAATATACCTTCTCAATTTCTTTTGCAACAAGGAGTTGGAGGAGGATGAGTTTTATGTATATCCTCAGATATATGATGCCATAATATGGCTTTGTATTCACACTATGTTACCTTACATAAGATAAGAGAAGAGAAATGTTTACTTATCTTCGGAGGTGATACAACAAACAACATAAGCTATAAAGCCTTTAGCCGACAGTTAAAAGTAACAAAAGCAAAGGTGGAACTATGAAATTATCTACAAATGTGCAGTGAGATGATGCTGGTTATGATAACTTTAAGATGTAAGATTATATTTCGCTATTGACCATGTAAATCATGGATATTATTTACTCAAATAAGGTTACCTTACTATCAAGGTCTCTATGTCTTGCATCACACATGCTCTTAACAGTGAGATACCACTGTATTCATCCTAGACTACTGTCAGTAAATTCTATCTTGATGCTTTAAGTGAATCTATTTCAGTGTGACATTAATGTACAAAAACCATGCATCCTGACAAAGCTTGAGTGACCAGCACACCTGAGTTCCTAGGATATCAAAGAGATGTGCATTAGTGTTGCTCTGACCAAATGTACAGGTCTAACACACCTTAACACACACACTGGGACCACAACACACACTGAAACACATTACTCCCAGTGTGTAATGCTCCTAAAACACCAAAATGAATGCAAGGCTTGCATGCCTGAGTCACACAACTGGACTCCTCTGTAATCACGAGAAGGCACTGTGAAAGCCAACACACATAAGTTAGGTAAACAAGAGGGAAAATGCAATGTTTTCCCAGCCATTGTGACTGTCTTGTACTAATTTCATTGGTAGGGCACATCTCGACATATTAAGTGCTGCGTGTCAGCTTGATGGGTTAGATAAAAAGCAGGTTGAGTGTTTCATCAAGAAAAAAGCTCAGCTCAGCAAACTGACTGTTGACAATAGTTTGTATTATGCCATTTACTCTTCAGCCATTATTTAATATAGTTTGTCTGAGTCACAGAAGGGGTAAAAGCATAAAGGATTGAAGAACAGACATCAGCTTTGAATAGAAAAGCAAAGCAACTACAGTCAGAAAGAATTACTGAGACTCAGATTTGGTGCATTGTGATGGTTACAACTTAGCTACAATGTACTAAGATGGTATTGAGCAGGGAGTAGGGTTTGAACCCATACACCCAGAGTATCTGCCACATAGTTTCTCCATTGTTATTTTCTGTAGTGGAGAAGTAATTCAGTTGAATTTTGTTTGCGCATTCGGGTGGTGGGTAAGACAGGTTTTATGTCCTAATTTCTTTTTACTAGATAGGGCAGATCAGGACAGGCAGGTACCAAGGTAATGAGGAGAAGGATGAAGAAATCTTCCAACAAGGGCTGGATTGGAACCCAGGACCCAGTGGTTGGCAGCCCAGCTGTTCGATACACCACAAATCGTCAACATGACTGATCATGCATCTTTGCTCAGTTTCCAACAGAATTAGGCCTCCTCATATGGGTTGGACCACACTGGAAAACTTCACTGCATCAGACAGCAAGACTTGACCACAGAAACATTCTCCCCTCAAAATGAGTAAAGCATGAGTGGGGTAGAAATAGATAGAACTTAAAACAGATGTCAAGGTCGTGACAATGAAATCTTGAAGGTAGGAAATTAAACTCAGCCAATTTTTTTCAAATTCTATGACAAATTTGGACACTAAAGTTTTATCCAAGTGCAGCAAAGTGCCATCAAAATGTTGAAAGTCTTGCCTTTTTCAACCATAATGTCAATAGGGTTTGTCCTTCACAAGAATCTAAATCCAAAGACTGTAACATGCTCTGAATGATTGTTTTCCATTGTCTGGCAGATTAGTTTGTCATCGTTATGTCTGACTTGCAGTCTTTGGGTTTTGCCTTTTGTTTAAAGTTAAACGCAAGATGAAAGAAGCAGAATAGAAATGGCAAGTTTGTGATAGTATATGGGAGTGGTGAAAACAATTAAAGCAAACAAAGTACTGAAAAGCACGGAAGGAAAAAGTAATTTTAGGCACCACTCCCTAATATTTCATTGTTATTTTACTTTCAGAACTTTTGCCAAATGAGATGCATATTGATCTTTGGCCACACCACATTTCTTATGGCTAATATAACCATCCTATTCCCAATGAACTGTGAGTTGCTTGTGCATTCCTACTCTGTCATATAGAATCCCAATTGCTGCACCTGAGCCCAACAACAGCACCTGGTTCATGGCTCAAATGGCTCACATAATTAATGCCACATTAATGTAATAAAACCAAGTCTACCATAACAAATATGAGATTATCATTTGTTGTTGTTTTAGTACTCTCCTGTTGTGTGAATAATGTAGACAGTACATAGACAGTACATAGACGGCTGTATTAGTATTTTATTGTACGATCTTCAAAGGTAATGTCTCAGTTGTACTGGTCTGAAGCTTATTCTAACAGTTTTTATGGCCAGTTGCCGGAGGAAGATATGATGATGAGATGATAAAACTTGGCCTCAACACCATATTACATATATACCCCAAAGGTGGGGTCTTTTACTTACCTCATCGTTGTCTCTAAGAACAAGGCACCACCAATTTAACCTCTCAAGTGGCTGGCTGACATCCAGCTGGCTGAGGATCAAACCCAAGATCTTCACAAGAATGAAAAGTTTCATTTGCAAACCATAACTTCAATGGAAAAATTTATATTCATTGCAAGTCAGTTTTTGTGTTGAGTTTTATGTGGCGGGTACATATACAGTGGTATGACCAGGGGTATGGAGGCGACATACGTAGCCTTAATGTCCATCTAACATATCCAACATCAGGCCAACATTCAGCTGATGCAACATGTCTTATTGGTGATGCTCTCACACCATTTAGTGATCTGTGATAATCCCCAACCACAAAATGAGTTATTCTCTTTATTGTCTCATAAGGTCCACATGGATTATTCATATCTAAAGTGCATGCCAAATTGCTCACAGCATTGAAAAGATGTATAGGTGTGCAACATTTTTGTGCTGTGCAATTTTCATGTTATGGTGGCGAGGTTATGGAAGTCATCACAGATTGCAAGACATTTGCAAATGTTTATATGCACATATGCATTGGAATGAGTGGTTTTCTTTCTGGTTACATTCTTGTGCTGTGATATACATTGTAGCTCTGTTAATAATCAAATTTTTCTGACAATGATAATATAAACGCCCAATGCTACCAAATGACATTCAGACATACTTTTATGTCAATTTTTGTGGCAGATATCATAGGGGGAACTAAGCACCAGAGGACGTCCATTGATTCAGGATTACCATTGACTGAGGGACTATACATATGACATCATCTGGAATTAGTTTCGAAGTCTATGAAATCTACTGTAAAAAGTTTAAAAGAAAATGCTCCAATGAGGTCCAGAATGTAAGCCACTGTTCTATGCTGAGGATAGTCATAGACCCAAAGCATGAAGTAAATGTGTCAAAATGATCAAATCAGTAAGCTTCGCAATAAAGAAATAAAGTTAATACCATACTACATGACAGTAATGTCATATTCTTAAGGGGCGTTCACACTATCACGTATAAGATCTACTTATGACCACGTATGTCAAATTGGCTATACATGCTCACTCGTGGCTCTGTTAATCACGTATAACTTCCTTCCATGATTGTACGTGGGGCAATCATAGATCGCTTGCTGGACGGCCGTAAAACGCTTGTCGGACGTCCGTAAAACACTTGCCAAACGTCCGTCAAACGCTCACCAAACGTCTATTGTCAGGCATCCATGAGGCATCCTTGAGGCATCTGTGAGGTTCTCGTAGGTACTCGTAGATCGCTCGTAGAGGAACGGACGTCTGATGGACGTCCGCTGAGTGTTTTACAAGTGTTCTACGAGTGGACACGAGTGAATGGCAAGTATATACAGATGGCTACGTATGGCTATGTATGGCTACGTATCACTACGTATCGCTATGTATGTAATAATTTAAACATTTTACTCATAGAATGTCCGACAAAATTTTAAACATGTTTAAATTTTTTTACCCTCTCCACGTATGGTCGTGAGTGGTCAAGCACGAGCATCCTACGGATTAGCGCGAGTATACGTAAAACGCTCAGCATGTGAATTACGTATTGACAAAATGAGCAAGAGTAAAAAAAAATTCCATCCGTCATCATAGGTAGGTCTTATCCGTGGTAGTGTGAATGCCCCTTTAGGGTTATATATATCACCTTATTTCTTATTAACATTCAAGACATTTTCCAGTAAAAACACAAGCAATATCTATGGGACACTGTGTTATCAATACACAAAATATTGCTGGGGACAGGCTGACTCCCTAGGGCATACCTTTTGGCAAATCAGGATGCTAGTCACTTTCTAGATGAGACATACTATGACATTGGTAATCTTTAAGCTGATATAGAAGAATTATACTCTATAAATCAGTGTTCATAATGGCTTCAATGCCCGTTTTCTCTTATGACAAAGTAATTCATCTGTTATTTTATATCATAGTTATGTTATACAGTAAAGTAGTTAATATTCGTATGTGTATATGCATGCTTGTCATTAGGATACACAGAAAATTCTGCGTATGATTGACAGTCATTTTAGAATGACCACCCCCGTGCTTTGTCAAGAAGTTAGTCAGCTAAAGTCAATGATATGTAAAGTGATTCATTTTTTTATCAACAACTTAGTCATTATGACTGATGACATACATATGATTTGAGGCTGATTTATGTGTCAAGTAAAACAGACTTAACTTCTATGGAAAAAGTATATAGGAGGTCAGCGATTCTATACACCGTCAAAATGTTCAAAAATAAATTGTCCAAAAAGTTATTGAAAATAAGGTAAGATAAAATAATATTTACATGCGGGGATGACAATGTAAAAATGTCTAAAACGTTAATATCTATTGAATTATATGCTTTATGATGCATAAGGAGATTTTGACCAATAGACTTATTTGTCCGTTTTATATGGAATCTTCTCATGTGGGAAAACATCTCCCAAGATTTCTTTCTTGAGGAAATCTCAGGAATTTACTTTAAATATGAAAAATTATCCTTACTTCAGTAATTTTAAACGTCAATGGCCAGTGATCAATATTATACTTTAGGAGTGTAATTCAGGTGTAATTATAGTTTTCCAAATTACACCTTTTGTAGCATGTAGGCTTCTCACCCCTTCGAACGAAACATTTGCTTCAGTTTGACAACACAGCCATGATTACAAAGCTTGGAGGCAAACAACAGAATGTGGTTTGCACGCATTGTCAACAGCCAGAAGTAATTTGATCTCAGCCTTTCCAATCACTGAGCAAGAGGTCTTGTGTTTCACTGCAGACTTGTTTTTGTTTTCAGTTAGATAAGAACCCCTTTAATTCAGTTAGAGAAATGACAAACACAAGAATGTCAAAAGAATTCCAAACACAAGGGTTCATCATACCGAGGATTATATATATTATTCTAGTCATGTTATGTACTGAAAATAGTTATAACTTATATGTAATATAAAGTTAGTGTCATGTCAGGTTTTGACATATTATTATACTTACATGTAATAATAGTAATTTTTCAGATGAAATTGTTTTTTTATGTTAATTATTTTTTGTCAATAATGAAGCATTGTTATACATGATGGTATTTATTTTGGAAAACATCCTAACATAGAACTGATTCATTAATCTGCGAGCCATTTCACTAAGTGAAACACTATTTCCAGATTTCTAGGAACCATGGTATAACATGATTATTGTGATCAAAATAAGGATGTATAAACTAATGAATCCATATACAATATATCGACTGCAATTAAGATCAGTAATCTGACAAATCATTTGTACTTGGCACATAGCTCATACTTAGCCATAATGTATGCTACCTGATTGACAGACCTGTATTTATATGCTATAATGAAATATTTGGCTAATGGTATAATCACACACATGCCCATTATGACAGTCACTGTACCTGGTAACCTTGAAGTTTAATGCACCACTGAGTCACTGAGTCATATGTGGAAGAGCCATATTCTGTCTATTTTATGGATGTATTGCATTAGTATTGCACAAGCAGGGCAATAAACTAATTGCAAAATATTAGTCTAGAAGTAAACAAAAAAAAAAGGGGGTAGGCCTCTATATTCGTGCATGAAATCAACAAAGCAAGCAAGCCAATAAATATAAGCGTATTATACAATTTCTGCAACTCAATATAAAGCAACCTCACAATTAAATATATGAAATTGTTAACTTTCTTTTTATAATAAAAGATACTGTGCTGTTTCTTATTTATCACAGATATATAATATCCCAGAAAATGTCACATTGCCTTGAATTTGGCCCAAAGTTGTAGCCAAATCAGATTGACTTTGGGCCTATGTTGCAGAATGAAAATGAAAAGTGTGAGAAAGTACAAGAAATGTTTTACACATGCATGTGATTTCATCATAATATGGCTAAAAGTGTTGCTCCTACCTAACTGCCTCCCCTTTCCTATCCATTAATCTACAGTATGATTATTACGAGCAACAAATTGGATGATCCAGCACACCTAAGATAAAGTTCTTCATGGATTATTCATAACTTGAGTAGTGCACATCTTGCTGATCAAACTTTTTCTGCACCATCTTTCTTCATGATAAGATCAGCAAGATGGTGCAGAAAAAGTTTGCAACATGCATTTTTCATGAGGCTAGAGTTCTGCCGCTTATGGATACATACCAACTGTGCCTAGGACAGGGCACTCTAGCACTCTGACATTGGACAGGGCACTCTTAAGCAGTTGCGTTGTTTAGTGGTTAAAGACATAAGTTTGGTCAGGATTCAAGATATCTTGTTCTCAAAGTTGATGCTAGTGTAACTTTATGTAGCCAATGTAATGTGTGGCCAATTAATTTACTGGTTGAAGAACTGACTGACTGACTTACTTTCTGATAAACAGAACGTTCATCCCAAATAAAGTGCCACATGACTAACATTATTTCTACAGATAGCAAGAACGGGTAGACATTGGACCAATGTTTGACGTCATAAATTGCTAATATCGGTTAAACATCAAGCCAATGTCATCCAGGTCAATCTTGTCATTGTCGACTCTATGTTGGCCCAGCATCAGCCAAATGTCAGAACTATCGGTCCAATTTAGGACAATTTTGGCTTGCTACCATAGACACCCAGCCTTCTAGCTGAACACGCCAGGTAATTCCAAAACTTACACAAGCAGGCTTGAGCGATACTCCCACCGAATTAGCATGTCACTACAAATTCTCTTATATTTCATGACATTCTCCAAAGAAATGCATTGTCAGAGGAGAGAGAAGGAGACCATTATTCATATTGAACAATCACAGAGAAAGCAGATGTCCCTGAGGTACTCCCACTCCTGCTTGTGCAAAGCAGTCACGCCCCACACAAGTACATACAGACATCTCTTATCCACTCCCAACACACAAGCTCTTCTTATCAAATTTGTCTCCTCTGAACAAAAACATAGCACCTGGTAGGAAGAAAAATATAACAATGCAGCTCTGGCCATTATCATAATTATGGGTGGGAAATGTTGCTGAGTGTTGCAACATATAGAGAGTCTGAGAATAGAAAGTTAATAGAAAATACATAGACAGTGTTCATAAAACAGTATATTGTCTATATATAAACAGCACAGTGCATGAACATATTCAAACAGTATTTTGACAGTGTGCAAACAACCAATAACATTATAAAAACATATGGACAGTATTAAGCAAGTAGAGACAATATTATAAATATTTAACTTGCACATGTTAAAAAAACATACATTGGTGTCATGTTATAGTTAATTAAATTAAATTGATAGTCAGCATATACAGTAGATAGTACATATTATATTTCTGTGGAGATCCCCATTCACATTTGTATTGCATTGCATTGCATTGTATTGTATTGTATTGTATTGTATTGTATTGTATTGTATTGTATTGTATTGTATTGCCTGTAAAGTCTCTATTTTAATAACATGTTACAACAAAGACTAATTTGTTTTTCTTTTTCTCTCTCTTACAAGACATTTCTGAGAAATACTTGAAAACGTTCAGCTGTACTGTATGAGTCTATTGATTAAATTATCAAGAATTGTATTTGACATAAACACCTAGAACAATCACACACTGATTTGTGTATTTTACGTTTGCTGCCAAAAAGTCAAACAGATCAGATCAGGTGGAAAATTTTGTGTAAAGATGGCAGTAATTTTGGCATAATGAATTTAAAACTGATCTAATTTTTCAGGTAATCTGGTACAATTCCAAGCTAATCATTATGATAAGTCAAATGAAAAACACAATGCAGTAGATTTGACTTGACAGGTACTTAAACTGGGATGAGTTTTGAAAAGCACTGACCTAACCTGACTGATTCACTGGAAAAGATATTTGGTATATGAACTATCACTTGTGATATAGTTTTGTGACATATAATTTTAGAAATACATCTTAGGCAATTGACAAAGAAAATTCCATGAATGAGACTGATCATCTTTTAAACAAAAAAATAGTTTCATCTATCGGTTGTTAATAAAGTATTTGTTTTATGTATTATCTGCTTACTGTGGCTCAGTCAATATCACAATTTCCAGAAAATTATAATAATAACATTCAAAATATGACTTTTGAAAAAGACCTTTTTCTACCTTGAGGATCATTTACACACAGAAAATAATTTCTTTGATTAAGCTATAACGATTATTCCTAGCTGTATATCCATAATAAGATTCATACATTATTTTGTATATCATATAATAAAAACATAAAGGTCCCAGGGCCATAAAAAAATCACGGAAAAACCATCTGTCTTCCAGCTGTGCATTATTGACCGTCAATCACAAAAAAAGTCTCTGTCTTAAGTGGTCATGCATTATTAAGCTGTTAATTCCTGCTTTTCATCATTTCCTGCATTTGCAAAGAATATGAGTATATTTTCTCTACGCTCTCTTTGTTCCCCTACGACAATTAATTGCGGGAATGGCGATAAGAAATCTGTGCAATAGACTCTTATTGCTGATATATCACTTGTAGAAAATTGATAACAAACTAAGAAGATTAATAATTCAAATTACTGAATTATGTCAATACAACATTGAATGTCACAATGTTCCTTATGCTGCTGCTGAAGCTGGTCTAAAGCACAGTTAGGTTATATGACAGACTACCAGGGGCAGATGGTATGATGAGATGAAAGGCTAGGAGTCCACACCTTTTTATACATTCATCCCTTTTTTGCCCCAACATAGACATCGGGTACAAGGCACCTCCAATCTATTGTTTAATACGATCGACATCCAGCTTGGATGGATCGAACCTGGGACATTCCAAGGAGATGGCCAATATAGAATTGAACAATGCCTTAACCATTGGGCCTCCAGCTGTTATATTTTGCCTGGATCTCATGCTAGACTGGAACAGACTAAAACAGAGACCCATCTTATTTAGAGGCTGAGATGTATATGTGTGTAGTTCAATTTCTATATTTTCTGTTTTAATCTTTATCAATGTCAATTACAGTGAGCCACAACAGGCTCAGATATCAAATCAAATGACACAACACATCCGTGATAAAACTTTAATGAGAGATTAAATATGCTACTAGTACATTTTAAATTGCCTAAATAACTCGAAGACATTTTATACGTTCTTGTAGTATCACTATCCTTAAATGCTTTTTCAGCGTAAAACATGTGTAAATACGTGTAAAATATCACTCACTCATTCTATCTAAAATATCCTAATCTACTAATGTAAAAACCAGCTATGTATACTGATAATTCATATTGGTTTAATACTCATCAATAGAAAGTCTGAATTACTCACATCCAAGGATGTGTTTTGTCATCCTTAAGGCCACATATACGCCTAATCCTGGTATGGATTTTTAAACTGCAAACCTAACTAGGAAAGAAACAGTTACAATGCCATTGTTTTGAATATCAGAGTTCCATTGTGAAAGAAATTTAATTGTGGTGCCAGGACGCTAAGCTATTTATTCTGTGTCAGTGAACATTCTTCCAAATGAGGAACCTCATTGTTTATTGTTAAGTCAGACTGAACACAGCCTCTTGTATCAATTAGGCGATGTGACTTGTCACAGAGCGACTGGCAGATTTCGCGGGCAGCAAGAGGCACAGTGAGGGAGCAAGAAATCAACATCATAAATGATTTTATGCTAGAATACATTCATTCAGGTTTCTGTGCCAAGAAAAGCGATTCAACATCAGATTCGGTGATGATTTGTTCGCTGCAACCTGGAAATCAACGGGTGCAGTAATTTACCTACTTTCAACGCCAAAAGAGCAATGTTGCGAAATAACCTATTTGTCTGTGTTAAATATAGCTATAAAAGCACATTCAAACAGGAGCCTCATTCTTTCATAAATTGACTTAAAACTTGTCTATGTCTAAATTTTGATCTTTCGGTGTACATTTGAGTAGGGTGACATTCAGAGAAAAGTACAGTTTGCTTCACACAAAAGCATGACAGTGTTGAGTTGCTGTAACAATTAGCTATATAAATTTTACTTTTTTTTCCCCTTAAAAAAAGGAATGTTCCTTAGATTGCCTGGTAACAATAACTGTTATTGTCAACATATAGCACTGATATCATGCAAAAAGGAAGAAAGAAAGAAAAGTAGACAATAAGTATACAACTGCGCAATTTCCACATCTAGCAATGAACAGTTGGGTGAACATTTTCTGTTAGTCCTTATGTCATAATCTTTCACCACACATTAAAGCTTAGCCAGTTATACTATAAAACCAGCCACAAGAGGCAGTTGTAAAAATGAGACGATAAGGTTCAGAGTCCACACCATACTACACATTTACCCCTTGGGTGGGATCTTTTTACTTGCCTCAGCATAGACACCAAGTACAAGGCACCTACAATTTAACGTCTCATGTGACCAACATCCAGTAGGATGTCTTCATGAAGAGTACCCGATTAAAATTATTCATGATGTTGTGCATATTATCGAATTAAATGCTTTCGAGGATCAAGCGACCATGATTTGAAGTATCGCTTGGCAGATAGCTGTGCATAATAGTATATCTTCTTCAGTTTATATGCAATGCTCTAGTATATATTTCTGCACCAACTGCCCCACACACTGTACTTTGCCCTTGGCATGCCATCGAACAGAAAAAGGAAGATGTCAGGATTTAAAATGTGCGTGAGGAACAAAAAGCTGGTCAAAGAGACAGAATGTGCACAGCTGAGGCCTGCTGGGATCTAAAGGCAACATGGCACCATTATGACATCATGAAAAGCACCATTGCTGTTGAGTTGAAGCCAAATGTTCAAGGTACTAGGGCGTCATGTCATGTTTTAATAAGCTGAGATGAGACGAGATGAGATTAGATGAGATAAGATATAAGATAAGAAAAGATAAGTGACAAATAAAATAGATAGCATAAAGTTCAATTAAAACCATTGATAGAGCATATAAAAGCAAAGCATCATTAGTGGTGCAGGTGTTAACAGGGATCGTTGTACAGGTCTCATTGGTTTTCATATACGACACATAAAATATACTATATTCTAATTTCTGTGGTGTTCACCTGTTGATCATTAGGTATAGGGACGGGTCGGTCTTTGGTTCATTCAGTAGAGGCATGCATTGGGTAGGTGGTTCAAGCCATGAGGTTGTACATATAGGTATTTTGTGACCTCTACATGGCCAAATGTGCAACGTGCGTTTTCCATGCGTTTAGATAAACGCATGGATAACGCAGGGTTTTCACCTCATTATAATTAGGCAAAAACCATGCGTTTTCCATGCGTTTATCCTTCTCATGGAAAACGCACGTGGCACATTTGGCCTTGTTGTACTTGTTGAAATTAGTTGACTATAGAGGTGGTCAGAACCTGAAGTGGTCATTGCGGATGTAGTAATTATTATCCCCGTCATAATTACATGGAATGGAAATATTTCTTTGCTCTCAGTTACCAGCGCATTTCAAGGCATGTGATTGGACAGTCTCAACATTTCTTACACTAACTGAACATGACAAAAATAGAGTTTGACAAATTTTGTGTTTTGTTAGATTGGTCTATTGCATATAGTTGTTATCTGGTTGATTGTTTATAATTATTCATTTGAGATTTGTTTAAATTTTTTTGTTTACCAATTTTCTCATAAAAACTTTGAAACTGCAGCAGAAAAAATAGGGATTAAAATAGGATTAGCAGACAAGACCTGAAGTGATGTCATGCTGAGCAATATTTCAATTGAAATTCTCCGTAATTATTACTGGGATAATAATATGTTTCAAGTAGGCTATTACTTTACCAAGTAGCGACCAGAGAGTATGGAAAGGCAATACAGAGTATCTTCTGTGAAGGTAAAATTTCTCCTTTTTTCCTTTATACCATTTAGCACATTTCGATCTTTCACCAGGTCAAATGAAGCTGATCCTTACTTTCATTCATCTCACGGAGAGATCTAAAAATACAGTAGGTGGAGCAGTGATATGCCTTAGTGCCCTCTGGTGAATAAATTCCCTACAGGAGCACACAACAGACAGGCACACGGTTCAATGGTAGGCCTATACATGTAAATCTGTCACTACCAAGTTTTCTGCTCCCCAACTAGGTTTATTGCAAAGTTTAGGTGTCACAGAAAGAATAACTATTGGAAATTTCTAGAGCCTAGCATTTAAAAAGTTTCTCCTTATAATTTCTGTCTCAGATGCAAAATTTGGGCTCCTTTGAAGAAGATTTAGAACTCCCCCAAGTGCCTAATAGAATCTTTATTCTAAACCATAGGCAAAATATGATAAATCAATGGTGAAATCAAACAGATATACCTGAGAGCTGACCAGAGGTGCCTTAAATGGCAATGCATATTACAGTTAGTCTCATTAAAAATGGTGTGTCAAATTGAACCTAGAGGAAGCTAGACAACTTCTGCTATACAATGCTACCTGCCTTTGAACTGTTTGCCTATAGCTGACTACTCAAAGCTCGATCTAAAAGTACATACAGCACCATTTGGTGCCCAAGTTGAGAGTTACGCGTATTTGTCGAAAAGATGCATGTTTCACTTACATATTTATGATATATAAGACAAATTTCTTACAATTACCAACCTTTATATTTTTTCAGTGTTGTTAGGTGTAAGCTGACTTTAAGCTAGGAGAAGACAGAAGTGGCTGGCTTTAGCCAGTTATAGCTAAGGCAGGAATAGGTTGCTACAGCTGTTTAGAGTCAACCATATTTTATGAAACTAACTGTAGTTATCTACTATAATTCAGCTTCTGGAAAAGTGCAGTTGGACATCTCACACCCCAGTCATAAGAGAGAAATTAATTTTACAGCTCTTGGCTCCAAAAAATATAAAATCACATTTTCCCCTATAATGTTTGCCCTGACAACCAAACAGCCCAATAATAATTCTAATTAATTGGTCTAGAACTGGGAACACAGCCTATGTCCCAGTTAGTGTAATAGTTATTGCATATCAATTATACCAACTAACTAATGTCATTTTGACATAAACACTAACTCACAGCCTAGTGGGTGTTGTGCATTACGAGGTTACACAAAGCAGTGTTATATCTTCTATACTGTATTTAACATCAAACAGAAGTGCATTAATTTGTGTACATTCTCGGCTTGGTGCATCCAAATCCATTAATATAAATAAATGTGTTTGTTGGCACACCAAAGTCACACATCAAGTTTCTGCATTAGCAGTGCTTTTCTGTTTTATCAGGAATTGAGCAAACAATGCATTGAACAAATATGAACAAATAACTCTTGTTAAAATATATTGATGTTTTCATGGCAATGGTGTAAAACGTGCCTGGTTCACTCAAACCGGAGAGGGACATCAAAGGATAAGCTATGAAATCATCAAAGTTGATACCGTTGGATGAAACAATGTCTGACACTACACAAGATGATACAAGTGCAGTTCAAGATACAAATAAGTTTTCTGAAAAACTTAGAGCTCTTCTGAAAGTCAAAATGGATTTTGTGAATAATCCCAAGCAGTGGCCTCCAGGAGAAATAAAGCCAGGCAGGGAATCCAGGTTTGTGATCAGGCCAATTTCTAGCCATTGTTATGCTTTGAAAAGGTGTGGCTGACAAACCAGCAAAATTGAAATAGGATTTTAACTTTTTTGTTATGGGAAAGAGTAAATATCTATAATTATGATTCAAGAATTTCAATATTTGTATTACTCCATTTGTAACCTGGCTATAAAGTCTTTATCCACTTTATATTCCATCGTCCAATACTTGAAAAATCACATTGACTTACAACTTTCGGTTTCAGGTACCTGGTGTGGTTAAGACAAAATAGTGGTAAGACTACCCTGGATTGGGAAATAGTTGAATGTTGCCAAAGCAACTTGATTAATAGGTTTAATTTGGTCTGTCAAGTAATGAGAGAAAAAGGCATAAAATTTTACCTCGTTGAAGAGGAAGTTGTTGATGCAGAGAGTTTCATTGTGTTTGCTGCCGGAGCGGAGTCTACTGATGTTTGCCTTAAGATGATAGAAGAAGCTGACAATGATTTCTTAATGCACTCAGTCAAACGAAGTGAACTATACAGAGGAACGACTGCTTTACATTGTGCTGTGGTGAACAGAATGGAATCAGTGGTGCGTAAACTCCTTGAGAAACTAGATTCTCACCAAAGACAGCTGCTAATTGGCACACATATCACAGGAACACATTTTTTGAATAAAATGAATGTCAGTTCATTGGCATTACACTTGTCATGTTGGGTTGGAAACACAGAAATATTTGAGGACTTGTTGAATTGTGGAGCAGACTTAGATGCTAGGGATTTAAAAGGAAACACAATCCTTCACACTTTGGTTGAACTCGGAAAGACAGACCCAGTTAAGGCAAAAACCAATTTTGTTATGATTTTCCAAAGCGAATCTGCTAAGAGGTGGTACTCACAAAAGATTAATGAGGATTTTGAATACTGGACAACTCAAGATGATCATGACCTGAGGAAATATATGCTCTTCATTGAAAATGATGATGGGTTTACCCCACTCACTTTGGCAGCAAAAATTTGTGCACATGACATGTTACATTATATTGTCAACATTGAAGGTGTCCACCGCAAAACCCACTGGAAGTTCGGCCCAAAATCCTATGTCTTTTACAACATGGCTGAAATTGATCCAGTGGTTGCACGCCTTAAAAGGCCTGGGAAGCCAAGTGTTCTGGAGTTGATAGTCTACACTCCAATTGCAAAAGAATCTCTGCCAGTGTATTCAATTCCTGTTCTTGAAACTCTGGTCAGGAAGAAGTGGATGTATAACTGGTATAATTACATATTTTGGGCAGTTTTGCATGTTTCTCTCATGGTTGTTTGTTATTTGCAGCCAAAAGAATTTATTACAACCATAAAGTCCTTTGTGTCCAATGCTACAGAAATTTCAAGTAAAATTGTAGAAGTATCAGCATTTGAAATCATCAAGCAGTCAACAAGCCTCTTTGCAATGACATGGTATTTGCTAGTTCTCCTGTCATTAACCAGTGTAATCGAATTTTCAGACCTTTTAAGAAATATAATCTTCTTGTTTAAGTACCTGGCTAGAAAATGGAGACCTCACCTTGTGTATAAGGCTCCTTTTTATGTTATCTTCAAGTTTGATATATTCAGAGTCGTTGTGATTCTCTTCTGCATATTTCAGGCACTAACAACATACCATCTAATGGTAAACTTCATGATAGTTGATCATTACATTGTACTTGCCACCTTCAGTGGCTGGTATTTTGTGCTCTTTTTCATTCAAGGGTTCAGAAGGACTGGTTTTTTCAACATTCTCCTGCACCATATCCTATCAACAGATATTGTAAGCTTTGCATTCGTTTTCGCAATAATGCTTTGTGGGTTCGGAACTGCCATCATCTTAGTTACCTACAACCCAAGCACTGGTTCTGGTCCTGTAGGTTTTGAGAGTTTTTTTGAGGCATGTCTGTCCTTTTTCAGGATGATGACAGGATTTGGTGTAGTAAACGATGATATTTCAGAAAGAAAGGCGAAAGTGGTTGGCATTTTTGTCCTTTTTATTTGCGTGACTGTAATTTTGCTCATGAATATGCTGATAGCAGCGATGAGTGAATCTTACGCAACTCTGTCCCAATTCCAAACTGAAATATTCATTCGAAGTCAAGCAGCAGCCGTGATGATTGGAGAGAGACGGCTCGGACTCTTTTATGCTAAATTTATAATGAAACGGTTCATGGTTTATTCAATCAAGGATGATTTATATGGTATGGCCATTGAAACTTCTGAACCACCTTCAATTGCATAGATGACACAAATCAATTATTCTGAAGATAGAATTTTATCCATCAGCTCAATGTTGGCACTTTTTCAGCCATTTCGGTTCAACATCAGCCAACAGCAAACAAACGCACAGTGCATGCTGCATTCTTCCTATTGCTTGCTTGAATGAATGAATTTCATTGTGACGAGGGCCACTGATGGTCAACGTTGAAATGATGTTGACATGATCTGGCATAGCATTCAAGTCTGAGACCCTTCCTGGTAAGCAGGAACTGAGCAGATCTTCTGTAACTCTTTGCTCCACTCCCTGGTGTAAATGGGGAGCAACTGACTATGGACCGTTATGTTGATAATGGCTGCCTGGTAGGATGTTGGAAAGGCTCATAACAAACTCCAGTAACTCCACCAAGATAGTTTTACGGTTATCTATAAAACAGGAATTGCTGAAAAAACTTCGTGATCAATGAATACAAAACATTGATGAAATAAAATGGGTGATAAGAAACACCATTGTAAACCTCATGTTATGAACTGATGTTATAATGCTAGCATTTGCTGTACTTTTGCTAAAAGTAGTTGTCTTGCATTTATATTCATATCTGACTTTATCATGTAATGTATCTCTTGCTGTGTCTAGTGTATAATATGTGTTTACAAAGTAACTTAGAAGTTATGAATAATTGTGGTAAATTTGCACAAAATTTGATGAATAAATACATGTACGTGACAACATCAAATTATATGTACATTGTCGTCATTGATATATTACAATTAGATTATGTATTCTTTTCAATAAATGTATCAAATGATAATTTTTGCTGACACGGTTGTCTTTAAATTACACACACAACTTAAATCTTGAAAATTATTCCTTAAATGCAGTTATTCAATACAGGGGTGAGTGTATGGGGCATTTTTAGCCACTTTTGGCTGAATGGGGTCCCGAGGTCAGACATCCTTGGTTTTGGGCATAATGCTTTTCTTTCTGAAATGACATCCTTCATCTTGCTTACAAACGTATTCTTATTCTTACACACTTATTTTTCTTAAATCAAGGAAGTTTAGTAAGAATTAACTTTTTATCCATATGAATTATTGTCCTTGCCATAGAAAATAGATAAAAGGTTTAATTAGATGAAACTGATATTGACAAGAATGACTCTTCAGTTTTATCTAAATAATATATGGCGCCTTTGCCTATAAGTTTCAGACATTTTATGATGCAAGACCCGTGTGAATAGTTCAAATCATAATGCAGTCTGACATCAAGCAAAATACAATGAATTCGAGTCAATAATGGTTAATATAGTCTGTATATTATCATAGAATACAAAATAAACATCAGCAATGCATATCTGAGTAAAGTGAGGCCAAGCAGACTATTATGGAGGAGAATGATATAATATGAGGTTAAACAGGTTTTCCATTAACAACATATTTATTCTGCCCATAAATAACAATGTTCACCATCTAACAGTATAGGTTGCCGGTTAGAGCCTCCACTATGGCATGGAGAAACAGCAGCTCCTCTGCAACTCTTTGCTGCACTCCACCCTAGTGTAAATGGGGGGCTGGCTATGGGCAATGATGGTGACTGTGCAGTGCTTAACCTGATTTGCTTCAATGGTTGCTTAGTCATATACTCCTCTGGTTGAGAAAGTTCATACTAGAACAGGCAGTGGGTTCTGTGTAGTAGTCAATTTAAAGGGGCATTCACACAATCACCGATACAACCTACATCTGATCACGTATGAAAATATTTTTTAACTCTTGCTCATCCTTGTTCATACGCGGTTGACTCACCTAGTGTTTCACAAAGAAAATTATCACTTCTGAACAGGAATTTAAACAAATCTCCACTGACCTTGAACCTCGGTTTGGTTTAATTTCACCCAGAGGCCATTCCTTAGGATTACTTTTAAGATTTATTTCGAATTTTAATAGAATGACAACATTTGAAGTGTAGCTGTGGTTAGTTTCTTCAAAAAAAACAGTTGACAGCGGCCTATACCTGACTAAGATCTGAACATGCTCAAGCCAGCTGCTTCTGTCCACTTCTATAGCTAATAGCTGGCTTACATTTATGAAAGTGTAAAAATTGGCAAATGTAAGAAATTAATGTAATATATCATAAATATGTACTTTAAAATCTGGTTTCGAGTAGCCAGCAATGACAGCTTTGGCTAGGCTCCATTAGTTTTAAGTCATCCCTAGGAGATTCAGATGCTGTTTACATCAACTTAATGTAAATCTGCAGACGTTGATGGGTTCTGAGCTTACTTGTGTGTGATACAGGGGTAGCCAAACAAATTGATTTGTACTCATGTGTCCCTAAAATAATTATGAACCCATTTTTGATAACAGAATCAACAAGTTGTTCTCCTCTTTAAAATGTTTGCATTCAAACAGCCAGTGAGGTCATTAACTTCTGTCAAATAGACTTAGATTATTCTGTTAAAGCATAGCATACTTATTGTTGTCTGACAAATACAGGCAGTGAAAGGATTTTTCCAGTGACAGAAATGAGTCAATAAACAAAGTGTACAAAAACAGCTCAGTGCCATTAACGCCTAAATGCAAATTATTGGCAGATTAATACAATTATTTGTCTCTTTAAATAAAAAGATCTTTTCACAGAAGAGCTATCAGGACACCCTCCTTATCAAAGTTAAATAGTTTTGTTTTTTCTTCTATTTTGAGGTAAAATGATACTTCGTCATGACATCAAATGGCACTGCTATGAACTGCTGTTATGCTGTAAATCTCTTCGAGTGCATATTTGTCAAAAGCAAATTCAGATTCTGAGTTTTAATTGAAATTGTACTTGATATGATTATAGAGGAACTCTCTAAGCCAACCTATCCTGTACTTTTGATGACCCACAGGTCCCATCATTCAAGTGATAACCATGATAAATTTATCTTTTATTGTCATCTTGTGGTTTCTTGTGGTACGAGCAGATACTATATCTATGTTAGGCGATTGGAACAATATAAGGGAAAGAGTCACACCATAAGCCATGAAATAATAAAGTAATGGGACAATCACATAGGAGTATGTTTACTATATAACATCATTATTTACTGTAAACACCAAATAATGCATTAGTTAAGGTACCCCTTTTATGTTACCTAAGACAATTCATAAGTTAAGGTACCCCTTTTATGTTACCTAAGACAATGCATTAGGATACCCTTTGATGTGATTTCAGACAATATTTGCCAAACTGGCCTAACAAATTTTTAATGTAAATGTAAATGTGTGGGTTTTACATTGAGCATGATCTCTCTCAACTGCCCGGGGAGTATATGCCCAACCTGCAGCCATTAAGGCACACTTAGGGTCAATGCACTCTATAATAATACTAAATTGTGGGAAGCATTAAGGCAAACTGCTTAGGGGTGAGTTAGGGCTTCATGTCACATATTTTTTAACCTGATGGGCTAATTAGGACAGGAAGGGACCATGGAATGAGATAATGCATGAAACAGCTGACTAGGCTAGACTGGGAATTGAACCTGGGACCCAGTGGTTGGAAGCCCAACACACTACCACTGAGCTAGGTCCCCATCATATTAAGGCAAACTAACATGTAGCTGCTGACAAGATTATGTTTACTTTATAAACATCATTATTTATAAACACCAACTAATGTATTAGTTAAGGCACCCTTTTTATGTGATTTAAGACAATTACTATTTGCCATATTGTCCTTATGTTACTTAACTGTGAGAAGCATTATGGCTAACTGACATGCAAACTGCTGACATTATTGTGTAAACACCTGTCCCCATATATATGTTTGATGGACGACGGTTAGTAGGTCTACCTGACAATATTACCACAAACTTTCACTACATGCATGATGCTTTATCCATTGGCAATGGCTGCCTGTTTAACAAGCTGTCCGATGGTAATGTGTCAATAATTAAGTAGCTTCTTCTTCATCTTAGCAGTACTGTTTTATCAAGTTACTGACGTCCCAACGGCAACCTCAGATGATCTGATTGGCCGGCGATGTCAAAAGCATGATCTGATCCGCTGGTGTACATAAGGCAGCTATGCCAATTTATTACCAAGGCACTCTGTCAGCAGACACTCCGTTGTAGTAAGTACAACGGCACCTAGACACATAGGTTCTCTATCATTGATAACAAATTCTGAAAATCAAGAACAAACATTAATGTTTAGATATGAAGTGAACTAAAATTGAGCCTATGAGGACATCGATAAAGGATGTGGAAGACTGGCAAAGAGGAGAAATTCATCCTGACATGGAGTCTAGGTAGGTATCATATAATATCTACATATGCATGTGTAATATTGCAAGTAATAATGAAAATATGACCCATTGGATCCTTAAAAGTTGCATTCCTCTTTGCGCCATTATTTTGCTGTCTGTATCTGAGATGTTTATCGCAACTATCTTTTCATTCTAATTTTGTGCTGTTCAGTTTCTTCTCAAGTAATCTGTGCAATATTAATGTAATTCCAGTCAAGCTGTTAGAAGCAATCTTTGATATCCACCCACCAGCTGAATTTTATCTGGTTTAATATTGTGTGAATTATATGTTTTGTTGAGTAGGTCCAATAATTAAAAAATTTAATTCAATCCATCAAGATTACTGGCTAAGATTGAAGATAAAACTACCATTATCAATGCCTAATAATTTTCAGATATGAAAAATGGCTAGAGAGAAGTATTTCAAACAGGAATATCATTGACAAAGAAGTTGAAGAGTGTTGCAGATTCAATCAAGTGAGAAAATTCAAATTTATTTGCCTGGTCATGGACAGTTATGATATAAGTTTTCACACCAAATTTGGGATTCCAGAGACCTGTCTCAATGTTGCAATATTCTCTAATTCAGTGGATGTGTCTCTTATGCTTATTGAAAGGCTAGATGAAGACCTAATTATGTGGACTGTAAAGAAAACACCAATTTATGGTGGAATCACTGCATTACATTCAGTGGTGGCAAATGGTCAAAGATCAGGAGTGCAAGCGCACCTAGAAAAGCTTGACAAGGACAAACAACAAGCACTTCTGCATACTCACATAACAGGATCTTACTTTATTAAAAAGATTGGATGTGTCATCACTTGCTCTGAATATTGCTTGTTGGATGGGCAATGAAGATATGATTGAAGACTTGATATCTTATGGAGCTGAAGTGGATATGAAGGATTTTAAAGAGGGAAACACTGTGTTTCACATACTTTGCAAGAAAGGCAAAACTGATCCTGCTAATGCAAAGGAAACATCTGGGTTAATTCTAATGAGTCAGGCCAGCAGAAAATGGTTTTGTACAAAAAAGGGAAAGGAGTTGAAACACTGGAGTGTTTACAATGACTCTGAAATGAGAACATATTTACTTGCAATAGAAAATACTGATGGGTACACACCTCTTACACTTGCGGGTAAAATCGGCGCCTTGGAAATTGTGCAGTTCATCCTAAACATAGAGAATATGTATCTTCACACAATTTGGAGGTTTGGACCTCAGTCAATTGGCTTTTACGACATGGGAGAAGTTGACCCAATCATCTCAAATCAAATCCGACCAGGAAAACCTAATCTTCTTGAGTTGCTACTCTATCGTCCTCTAGAGAAAGATGTCCTGCCAGTTTTTTCCATTCCTGTCTTACGGCATTTAGCTGCTTACAAGTGGGTATGTTACAGGTACATTTATTGCTTTTGGGCCATTTTGCATGTTCTTCAAGCATTTGCAAACTACAAGCTGTATGAGGAGTATCATCAACTCATCTTCGATCATTCAAAGAACAACAGCAACATCTCTGATACTTCAACAAAGATAACATTTAATGCCCTGTCAAATTCCAAATCTCTACTTGTTTCAACAGTGTATGTAATATTTTACATAACACATGTTGTCCTAGTTGAAATCAATGAATTTTCAAAGATATTTAGGTTCCATTGGTTTTGCAGCCAAGAGAACAGACAACGGTACACGATCCCGCTATTGGCCATTTTCAGAGCTGATCTTCACCAAGTTATAATGGCAGGATATGTAATTAATCAATTGGTTGTTTTGATGTATCTTTTTGCATTTTCCGAATTGAATAAGCCATGTATGACGCTCTCCACATTTTACTGTTGGTATTTTACTTTATTTTTCTTGCAAGGATTCAAGTTAACAGGGAGTCTGAGTACTATGCTACATTATATTTTACTCACAGATGTAATGAAATTTCTTTCCATTTTTTCAATTATCTTAACAGGTTTTTCTGCCACTTTTCGTGTTGTCTTGATGGATGCTGATGAATCTACCACCATGGTTGGATTTGAAAATATCATAATAGGAACCATGACAGGCTTCAGGTTAATAACAGGTTTTGCAAGCTTTGATATTTACTCCAGCTATGACAGTTTATTGTTTCTTTTAACTGTCGGAGTGTTCATCAATATCACTGTAGTAATGTTGCTTACCATGTTGATTGCTGCAATGAGTGAGACTTACTCGACTCTAGGTCCTTATAAAACTGAATTGTGGATTTACAGCCAGTTTAGTGCAATGATGATCCTAAAAAGTAGCATGCCATCTTTTGTACTCAACCATTTCAGCAAGAAATACATGACTCAGGATGAGAACAAGAAATGGGGCATATTAATGGAAACCACAACCCCTGCTGAGGGTGTTCCAGAAGATTACAATAAAATTGGTCCAAGGTACCATTGAAACCAGTTAGAGACATGATGGAAGTGCCTCTTCATTTTCCGTGAGGCATGACAGTGACTTAATGCCAACATCGAACAAAATCAGATTTTAATATTTGGTGACGTGTTTCTCATTGTATCTGTTTGTTTTGTTGTGAAATATGTATCAAGACATGACAAAATAGATTCACTGCTTTAGCTACCTTGTCACAAAAGAGTTAAAAACAAGAACATTTTGTTGTATAACTTACTTAAAGTGCTATTTATTGCACATTAATTTGCAAACATGTGTGTGTAACATAATTCTTCACATAAATATTTGACTTAGCATTACAAAACCAGCCAAAACATTTTTTGATTACTCATGTCCCTCATACAGAACATTATTATGTGCAGCTTATCTCACTAAATATAAATCGCTTGTACGGTTTCATTTTTAAGTCATCTGTACTATTGTGTGTTACGTAATATTTCCAATAAAATGTATACTATTTACATGTCAATTGCCATATGTTTTATGTATCATGTTTTCAAGCTAAGTAAGGCTTAAGAGCAAGGGTTAAACTTGATTTTCATGAATATTAATACATATTTTTAAAGTATATTTTCCTTTTATTGAACCACTAAACCGTGGACTGGGGTGGCTTGGGCAGTTCTGGAACAACTTGATCAGGTTTCTTCATGTCTTTGTTTCCATAGGGCAAACCTGGTAATTCTCCAAAAATATGGGCACGAAGGACAGCCTGCAATATCAAAATACATTTTAACTCAGATACTTCTTATCCTGAAAAAGTATTTTCAATAATTCAAGATGTAAATAGACATTGGTCATTAACTTATTTAATAATTAATTTAATATTTTTTTAAGATGTAAATAAGCATTGGCCTTTATCTAATTCAAAATTCAAGATGTAAATAGACATTGATCATTATTATTTAAAATAAATAATAAAGCCCTCCTCGAATAGACGCCCTGGGTGGCTGCGTTTCCAGAAAAAATAAAGGCCTCCCTCAAATAAAAACCCTTTCTCATTAAGCATGAAAAATCCAATAAATTGAGGTGGTGAGTGGGTGGATTAGCGCTTTAAATTCTGTATTTCTGCACCTGTTGGGCTAATTAGGACAGGCAGGGGCCATGGCAATGAGATGAAGGATGAAACAGCCATCAAACTTAGGCTCGACCAGGAATCGAAACCCCAGGACCCAGCGGTTGGAATCCCAGTGCGCTACCACTGAGCTAGGCCCCCACCCCCAAATAAATAAAGGACTTTCAGGGCAATTTTAGATCCTTTTTAGGACTTTACATTTCTCAGGTGTCATTCACTGCCCCTAAAGTAATAGAAGCCCACCTCGAACTAAAAGCCCACCTCAAATAAAGGCCCTTCTGAGGTGGCCTCTAAAAAATAAAAGGGAGGGCCCAAACTATCAATTAAAAAAAGAAAGTTATTCGAGTAAATAACTTTCAACAGCACATAACCAAGTTTCAAGTTTAATGACAATTCACATTTTATGTGACTTCAATGTTATTGATTAATCAGTATTGTCAATGGCTAATACTCACAAAATAATAAGAACAAGGAGGGCAGCTCCAAGAGCCAAGATGGCAATTATGGTAGCATATTCTTCTTCACTTGTGTTGCGGAATGTTGTCCCCAGGTGTACTCACTACTCACAGTATACTGACAACAAATTTAAATTAGAGAACAAATTTATTATTACATGAATTATCATTTACATATGTACATATTGCCGATACAACTGTGTATTGGAGTTATTTGTAACACTGGTTTAGACCATTAAAGTCCATTAGACTCTCGCATAAAGTCATTAAAGTGCCTCATAAGACACATATTTCATATAACCAAGTGCTGCTGCTGCAACCACATGTTTTGATCCAACGTTTATAAAGTTGATCTTGGCAAAACGACAATGCATGAATATGCAAACTGTAGATTCAGATGTAAATTGTAGATTCCAGGCAAAAATGCTGGTTCTCTTCAAGCCAAACGAGAAGATCCTCCTTATGATGATCCCCCAAATGAAGGCATGATTCTACCTATGAGCTGAAAATGGATAAACACACATTAGGTGGTGTAAATTAAATACTAAGTGACCTCAATAATTAAACCTTTGAATAATAATATAATTATTTGAACATAATCAGAATATTTATATACTAAATTAGTACCCAGAAACATACAACCATTGAATTAACTAACTATCTCCACAATGTAAAATACAAGCCTAGCCATGTGCATGGCATGGCCACATGGTCTCGTGACCTTGAAACCATGAAGGTTAAACTCCATTAATTAATTTCATAGAAACATGTAGTGTACTGAACCTTAATTTAGACTATCATACTAAAATACAAACACAACACTCTCAATGCAAAGCATTAGCTATGAAACTACTTCAAAATATTAAATAAAGTAGAGACTACTTACATGGTGGAGTCAGGATATACAAGACCAAAGGCAGAGAGAAAGAGATAGCAAGATGCTGCTCCTCTGCAATCTATTCTGCAAGTGACAATGTGACACAAGCCAAGATCTCCCACATTGTCTCAGAAATTCACTCAAGCACGCATTATGACCCACATTGCTAATCCTCTTGTCTCCCTTAATCTCATTATTTCAATACTCATGAATCAGCTGACAGAACTGAAGGGAGCAGTAATTATACAACATCAAACCACCTAACTTAATTGATTAACCACATAATATTAATCCACCATTATATACACCACACACAAGCTATCAATATCAATATAATTGTTTTTATTGATTTACCATAGGCCATAACTCTGGCTGTGACAACTTGCAAATCGAAAGCGAGAGCGTGAAACATCTGCAACTGAAAAAGATATTGCCTTATTATTCAATTCATGCTTATATTACTGACAAAACACCTTTTATATTGAAACAAAATTTATATATCCCAATTCTAGCTTCAATGGCAAACTTTCAATGGCCTGTTTCAAAGTACACTATATTTGTAACTGTTAATGAAGAATTCGACATTTTCAACCCATCAAACACCTAATAAGAGCCAAGTCATCATATCAATCTGTGGAAAAGAAAAGATCATCCCTGACTTAGGTACTTATACTTGTGCACTTTACTGGTGCTACTATGTGTATGGTGAGTGTCAGTGACTTGTAGGTTTGATGATGTATAGATTGTATGACATTCGATAAATAAAGATATAAAACCTTCCACAGGTTCCTTTTCCACTTCAGACGGCCCGATGGCATCACCAGACAGTTCTTTCTCCTCAACCAGTGCATTGGCTTCGATCATCTTTGGTTCATCAGTGTTGATCTCTGGCACTCTGGTCACCGTGGTTGCTGCTGTTGTTGCTTCATTGGTTGGTTTTAATGTGGTTACTAGAAACAGGCAAGATTTCTATTGCAAAAGATTTCTAGGACCAAAAGAAGGTTACATGAGTGCATAAATATTGGTTATATCCCAAAACTAGTTCAGTTTGCACTCAGGAGGGAGATAACTAACTTTTTCGTTGCTCAGAACAATAGGATAACAGTCTAAATGGCGTATAATGCAAGTAATACAATAGAGAAACATTTCATTTTAATTGCGTGTACTTCACTTTCTTGTTGTGTGTGTGTATGTCTCTATTGTTAAAATAAATTGTTTGTGTCATATCAGTCTAAAAATGAAAATATGAATAAACCGAAAACATCTAATCATGAAGAAGCCACTCTATATACCATTTAGCACGTTTCAATCTTTCACCAGGTCAAATGAGTCTTACTTTTATTGAGCTCATGGAGGAAACTCCAAATACTGAAGGTGGAGCAGTGAAAAGCTTTAGTGCCCTTTGGTGAATAAATTCCCTACTGGAGCACACAACAGACAGGCACACGGTTCCATGGCAGGCCAATATGTAAAATTGTCACTACAACGTTTTCTGCTCCCACACTAGGTTTATTGCAAAGTTTAGGTGTCCCAGACCAGAAAGAATAACTGTTGGAAATATCTAGGGTCTGGCATTTAAGACGTTTCTCCTATCATTTCTGTCTCACATGCAAAATTTGAGCTCAGTTGAAGATTTAAAACTCACCAAGAGCCTAATAGAATCTATATTCTCAAATATAGGCAAAATATGACAAATCAAAAAGGGTGAACACCACAACAGCAAGCAAAGCTTTGGTGGACACCCTGTATCACATCATTTATCACAAATGACAATTAATCAAAGCCATAATTACATAAATCATTCATAATCATTGTAATAATTGTATCATGTGATGCAAAATAACTAATAAACTTGAACTTTAATAGTAAAATCAAATCATGGTTAGTGCCATTTTACAGTTAGTTTCATTAAAAACGGCCTGCCAAATTGAACCTAGAGAAAGCTAGAAAACTTCTGCTATACGATGCTACCTGCCACTAAATGGAACTGTTTTGGCTACAGCCAGCTACTCAAAGCTGGATCTAAAAGTACATGCAGCATCATTTGGTGCCCAAGTTGAGAGTTACCCATTATTTTGTCGAAAAGGTGCATGTCTGTTGTACTTACATATTTATGATATATAAGACAAATTTCTTACATTTACCAAGCTTTATATTTTTTCAGTGGTGAAGGGTGTAAGCTGACTATAAGCTAGGAGAAGACAGAAGTGGCTGGCTTTAGCCAGTTATAGCTACAGGCAGGAATAGGTTGCTACAGCTGTCTAGAGTCAACCATATTTTATGAAACTAACTGTAGTTATCTACTAAATCACAGCTTCCAGAAAAGTGCAGGTGAACATCTCACACCCCAGTCATAAGGGAGAAATTCTTAATTTTACAGTTCCTGCCCTGATAACCATGGAGCCCAATAATTATTCTAATTAATTGGTCTAGAACTGGGAAAACAGCCTATGTCCCAGTTAGTGTAATAGTTATTGCATTTTCTGAACCAGGGCAGCACTATTCTTGAAATACATAATAATTTCTTTGACTTGGGTCTGGGAGGCATGACTTTTCAGTTAACAGGCATTTGGCAATTTTATATCTGAGAATGTTTCTTATTTAGTCCTCTATCTAATATACATGTAAAATAGCTGCATTGCAAAAATATTACACTTGTTAAGAGAAATCATGTCTCAGATAATTGAAATCAAATGAATCATTATATATTTCAGGAATAATGACGCTCTGGTTCAGAAATGTGGCCTGACCATCCTCCAACTGTTTGACTTAACTATTGATTCGGCATATTTTGTCAATGGTGAAGAATACAGATTTTATTATGCTCTTGGGGGATTTCTTGATCTTCTTCAAATGAGCCCAAACTTTTTCATACAAGACAGAAATGATGGGGATAATTCTATCCCAAAACAACCATTTGTTTTCTGGGACACCTTATACATAAGTGATTTTACAGTAGGGAGAATTAATATGTTAACTTGTGTACACTTGCAAAGTGAACATTGCAGTTGATGGGTCATTGGTGACACATGGACCTATATTTGTGTTGAAGTTTTAGCTGCATTGATGACTGACAATGGCATTTATAGCAATGGATAATGTTGTGAGGATCCTGCATTCATTGAACCTTCTCACTAATGACAAGGAATAGCTACAGTGACACTGCCTGCCCTATAGTGATAGAAAATGCAGGTAGCAGTGATTGACCTTTCAATGAGTCATAGCTACCTTATGAGTCATCATGGGATAGAACATCTACAGTAAAACATTTAGGAGTGAGACTCATCAATCCAGTTTTTAGCAGAACAAGAGCAGAAAAGTTTACATATACCCAACTAACTAATATCATTGACTTACTCACAGCCTAGTGGGTGTTGTGCATTACGAGGTTACACAAAGCAGTGTTAAATATCTTCTACATTGTATTTAACATCAAACGGAAGTGCATTAATTTGTGTACACTCTCGGCTTAGTGCACCCAAATCCATTAATATCATTGAAAGGGTTTGTTGGCACACCAAAGTCACACATCAAGCTTCTGCATTAGCAGTAATTTTCTGTTTTATCAGGTATTGAACAAACAATGCATTTGACTATGAACAAATAACTCTTAATAAAATATATTGATGTTTTCATGGCAATGGTGTAAAACGTGCCTGGTTCACTCAAACTGGAGAGGGACATCAAAGGATAAGCTATGAAATCATTAAAGTTGATACCGTTGGATGAAACAATGTCTGACACTACACAAGATGATACAAGTGCAGTTCAAGATACAAATAAGTTTTCTGAAAAACTTAGAGCTCTTCTGAAAGTCAAAATGGATTTTGTGAGTAATCCAAAGCAGTGGCCTCCAGGAGAAATAAAACCAGGCAGGGAATCCAGGTTAGTGATCAGGCCAATTTCTAGCCATTGTTATGCTTTGAAAAGGTGTGGCTGACAAATCAGCAAAATTGAAATAGGATTACACACTTTTTTGTTATGGGAAAGAGTAAATATCTATAATTATGATTCAAGAATTTCAATATTTGTATTACTCCATTTGTAACCTGGCTATAAAGTCATTATCCACTTTATATTCCATCGTCCAATACTTGATGCCAGAAAATCACATTGACTTACAACTTTCGGTTTCAGGTACCTGTCGTGGTTAAGACAAAATAGTGGAGATAAGACTACCCTGGATTGGGAAATATTTGAATGTTGCCAAAGCAACTTGATTAAAAGGTTTAATTTGGTCTGTCAAGTAATGAGAGAAAAAGGCATAAAATATTACCTTGTTGAAAAGGAAGTTGTTGAAGCAGAGAGTTTCTTCGTGTGTGCTGCCGGAGCGGAGTCTATTGATGTTTGCCTTAAGATGATAGAAGAAGCTAACAATGATTTCTTAATGCACTCAGTCAAACAAAGTGAACTATACAGAGGAACGACTGCTTTACATTGTGCTGTGGTGAACGAAATGGAATCAGTGGTGCGTAAACTCCTTGAGAAACTAGATTCTCACCAAAGACAGCTGCTAATTGGCACACATATCACAGGAACACATTTTTTGAATAAAATGAATGTCAGTTCATTGGCATTACACTTGTCATGTTGGGTTGGAAACACAGAAATATTTGAGGACTTGTTGAATTGTGGAGCAGACTTAGATGCCAGGGATTTAAAAGGAAACACAATCCTTCACACTTTGGTTGAACTCGGAAAGACAGACCCAGTTAAGGCACAAACCAATTTTGTTATGATTTTCCAAAGCGAATCTGCTAAGAGGTGGTACTCAAAAAAGATTAATGAGGATTTTGAATACTGGACAACTCAAGATGACCATGACCTGAGGAAATATATGCTCTTCATTGAAAATGATGATGGGTTTACCCCACTCACTTTGGCAGCAAAAATTTGTGCGCATGACATGTTACATTTTATTGTCAACATTGAAGGTGTCCACCGCAAAACCTACTGGAAGTTCGGCCCAAAATCCTATGTCCTTTACAACATGGCTGAAATTGATCCAGTGGTTGCACGCCTTAAAAGGCCTGGGAAGCCAAGTGTTCTGGAGTTGATAGTCTACACTCCAATTGCAAAAGAATCTCTGCCAGTGTATTCAATTCCTGTTCTTGAAACTCTGGTCAGGAAGAAGTGGATGTATAACTGGTATAATTACATATTTTGGGCAGTTTTGCATGTTTCTCTCATGGTTGTTTGTTATTTGCAGCCAAAAGAATTCATAACAACCATAAAGTCCTTTGTGTCCAATGCTACAGAAATTTCAAGTAAAATTGTAGAAGTATCAGCATTTGAAATCATCAAGCAGTCAACAAGCCTTTTTGCAATGACATGGTATTTGCTAGTTCTCCTGTCATTAACCAGTGTAATCGAATTTTCAGACCTTTTCAGAAATATAATATTCTTGTTTAAGTACCTGGCTAGAAAATGGAGATCTCACCTTGTGTATAAGGCTCCTTTTTATGTTATCTTCAAGTTTGATATATTCAGAGTTGTTGTGATTCTTTTCTGCATATTTCAGGCACTAACAACATACCATCTAATGGTAAACTTCATGATAGTTGATCATTACATTGTACTTGCCACCTTCTGTGGCTGGTATTTTGTGCTCTTTTTCATTCAAGGGTTCAGAAGGACTGGTTTTTTCATCATTCTCCTGCACCATATCCTATCAACAGATATTGTTAGCTTTACATTTGTTTTCGCAATAATGCTTTGTGGGTTCGGAACTGCCATCATCTTAGTTACCTACAACCCAAGCACTGGTTCTGGTCCTGAAGGTTTTGAGAGTTTTTTTGAGGCATGTCTGTCCTTTTTCAGGATGATGACAGGATTTGGTGTAGTAAACGATGATATTTCAGAAAGAAAGGCGACAGTGGTTGGCATTTTTGTCCTTTTTATTTGCGTGACTGTAATTTTGCTCATGAATATGCTGATAGCAGCGATGAGTGAATCTTACGCAACTCTGTCCCAATTCCAAACTGAAATATTCATTCGAAGTCAAGCAGCAGCCGTGATGATTGGAGAGAGACGGCTCGGACTCTTTTATGCTAAATTTATAATGAAACGGTTAATGGTTTATTCAATCAAGGGTGATTTCTGGGGTATGGCCATTGAAACTTCTGAACCACCTTCAATTGCATAGGTGACACAAATCAATTATTCTGAAGATAGAATTTTATCCATCAGCTCCATGTTGGCACTTTTTCAGCCATTTCGGTTCAACATCAGCCAACAGCAAACAAACGCACAGTGCATGCTGCATTCTTCCTATTGCTTGCTTGAATGAATGAATTTCATTGTGACGAGGGCCACTGATGGTCAACGTTGAAATGATGTTGATATGATCTGGCATAGCATTCAAGTCTGAGCCCCTCCCTGGTAAGCAGGAACTGAGCAGATCTTCTGTAACTCTTTGCTCCACTCCCTGGTGTAAATGGGGAGCAACTGACTATGGACCGTTATGTTGATAATGGCTGCCTGGTAGGATGTTGGAAAGGCTCATAACAAACTCCAGTAACTCCACCAAGATAGTTTTACGGTTATCTATAAAACAGGAATTTCTGAAAAAACTTCGTGATCAATGAATACAAAACATTGATGAAATAAAATGGGTGATAAGAAACACCATTGTAAACCTCATGTAATGAACTGATGTTATAATGCTAGCATTTGCTGTACTTTTGCTAAAAGTAGTTGTCTTGCATTTATATTCATGTCTGACTTTATCATGTAATGTATCTCTTGCTGTGTCTAGTGTATAATATGTGTTTACAAAGTTACATAGAAGTTATGAATAATTGTGGTAAATTTGCACAAAATAAATACATGTACGTGACAACATCAAATTATATGTACATTGTCGTCATTGATATATTACAATTAGATTATGTATTCTTTTCAATAAATGTATCAAATGATAATTTTTGCTAACACGGTTGTCTTTAAATTACACACACAATTTAAATCACGAAAATTATTCCTTAAATGCAGTTATTCAATACAGGGATGAGTGTATGGGACATTTTTGGCCACTTTTTGCTTAATGAGGTCCCGAGGTCAGACATCCTTGGTTTTGGGCATCGCTTTTTTGGCAGTGAATGCTTTTCTTTCTGACATGACATCCTTCAACTTGCTTACAAACTTTCTTAAGCCCTGGTCTCACATAGCCAGTTTTCCCGTAGTGAACCTGTAGTATTATATAACGGTCATGCAACGCGCTTCCCAGCTTCAACCCGACGGCTACCCGTCGATACCCGTCAAGTCACTCCTGGGACTCGTGGCCAAGCCGGGAAACTCGGGCCCGGTAGCTGGGTATGCCAAGCTTGCATGGCTCACCCATGGCAAACTCCCGGGTGTCCAAAAAATCGGGGGATTACCCGTGGAAGTCGGCGGATTACCCGTCGAAGTCAGCAAGTTATCCATCCCTAATTTTACCCGTAGTAAAGCCGTTTACTAGGAGTAAGCTGATGGGTATTAGTAATTCGACGGCTTCCAGGAGTAACCCGCCGAGTTGTAGGAGTAACTCGCCGACTGCTACCAGTGTCAGCATCAGCGTAGGCAGGGGGGGGGGGGGTTGTATATACTTTAAAAGGCTGCTGCTCCCCTAAAATTAGTCCGATTTTCGTCAAATAAGACTGGATTGTAGTATAGTTCATACTGATTCCATACGTGTAGACCAAATATTAAGTGAGATGTTCGTCTGAGAAAGCCGGTAGGCTTTTGGCGGCAAACTGGTGCTCCCACAAGCGTCCTCGCCCAGACTGTATCAATGCAGGCAGAGCTGGGCGCTTATTTAAAAGGCTGCTGCTGCTCTAATATTAGCCCGATTTTCGTCAAATAAGACTGAATTGTAGTATAGTTCATACTGATATCATATATGTTTTCTGATCGAAAAAGCCTTTTAAAGAATATACAACCCCCCCTCCACTGCTGCATGTACAAAATATCATTAGACGATTGACTCGCCAGGAAACATGGAGTCTATTTTACAACCCTGTGAGTCTCTCGTGGAATTCTTCCACTAATTGGCCGTACCCGCCGAGTCACCCGTAGAACCCGCCGAGTCACCCGTAGAACCTGCCGAGTCACCCGAAGAACCCGTCGAGTCATCCGTAGAACCCTTTTTGCCGCCAGAATCCATTGCCAACCCGCCGAAAAAAAGCTGTTGCATAACCGTTATGTAATATTACGGGTTCACTATGACAAAACCGAGTATGTGAGACCTAGGCTTTATTCTTACACACTTATTCTTCTTAAATCAAGGAAGTTTAGTAAGAATAAACTTTTTCCAACAGATCCATATGAATTATTGTCAGCTGCTTGTTAGAAGATTGACTCATTTTACCAACTCTGCCTACTCGTCTGCATTGTATGAGGGTTATTGACCAAGCAGTGATGGAATGAAACCTTTTGCAGTGTCAATCTGGCTTCTTTTTTACTCCTTGCCATAGAAAATAGATAAAAGGTTTAAACTCTACAGTACATTAGATGAAACTGATATTGACAAGAATGACTCGTCAGTTTTATCTAAATAATATATGGCACCTTTGCCTATATGTTTCAGACATTTTATGATGCAAGACCCGTGTGAATAGTTCAAATCATAATGCAGTCTGAAATCAAGCAAAATACAATGAATTCAAGTCGATATTGGTTCATATAGTCTGTATATTATCATCGAATACAAAATAAACGTCAGCAATGCATATCTGAGTAAAGTGAGGCCAAGCAGACTATTATGGAGGAGAAAGATATAATATGAGGTTAAACAGGTTTTCCATTAACAACATATTTATTCTGCCCATAAATAACAATGTTCACCATCTAACAGTATAGGTTGCCAGTTAGAGCCTCCACTATGGCATGGAGAAACAGCAGCTCCTCTGCAACTCTTTGCTGCACTCCACCCTAGTGTAAATGGGGAGCTGGCTATGGGCAATGATGGTGACTGTGCAGTGCTTAACCTGATTTGCTTCAATGGTTGCTTAGTCATATACTCCTCTGGTTGAGAAAGGTTCATACTAGAACAGGCAGTGGGTTCTGTGTAGTAGTCAATTTAAAGGGGCATTCACACAATCACCGATACAACCTACATCTGATCACGTATGAAAATATTTTTTGCTCATCCTTGTTCATACGCGGTTCACTCACCTAGCGTTTCACAAAGAAAATTATCACTTCTGAACATGAATTTAAACAAATCTCCACTGACCTTGAACCTCAGTTTGGTTTAATTTCACCCAGAGGCCATTGCTTAGGATTACTTTTAAGATTTATTTCGAATTTTAATAGAATGACAACATTTGAAGTGTAGCTGTGGTTAGTTTCTTCAAAAAACAGTTGACAGCGGCCTATACCTGACTAAGATCTGAACATGCTCAAGCCAGCTGCTTCTGTCCACTTCTATAGCTAATAGCTGGCTTACATTCATGAAAGTGTAAAAATTGGCAAATGTAAGAAATTAATGTAATATATCATAAATATGTACTTTAAAATCTGGTTTCGAGTAGCCAGCAATGACAGCTTTGGCTAGGCTCCATTAGTTTTAAGTCATCCCTAGGAGATTCAGATGCTGTTTACATCAACTTAATGTAAATCTGCAGACGTTGATGGGTTCTGAGCTTACTTGTGTGTGATACAGGGGTAGCCAAACAAATTGATTTGTACTCATGTGTCCCTAAAATAATTATGATCCCATTTTTGATAACAGAATCAACAAGTTGTTCTCCTCTTTAAAATGTTTGCATTCAAACAGCCAGTGAGGTCATTAATTTCTGTCAAACAGAGTGATATGTTTCTGTTAAAGCATAGCATACCTATTGTTGTCTGAGGAGTATGTTTACTATAACATCATTATTTACTGTAAACACCAAATAATGCATAAGTTGAGGTACCCCTTTTATGTTACCTGAGACAATGCATTAGGATACCCTTTTATGTGATTTCAGACAATATTTGCCATACTGGCCCCACAAATGTTTGATGTTGAGCGTGATCTCTCAACTTCCCGGGGAGTATATGCCCAACCTGCCGCCATTAAGGCACACTTATGGTCAATGCACTCTACAATGTTACTAAATTGTGCGAAGCATTCAGGCTAACATGGTAGGGGTGGATTAGGGTTATAATTCCTGTATTTTTCAACCTTATGGGCTAATTGGGACAGGCAGGAACCATGAAATGAGATGATGCATGAAACAGTCGACTAGGCTCGACTGGGAATTGAATCTGGGACCCAGTGGTTGGAAGCCCAGCACACTACCACTGAGCTAGGCCCCCATCATATTAAGGCTAACTAACATGTAGCTGCTGACAAGATTATGTTTACTTTATAACATCATTATTTATAAACACCAACTACTGTATTAGTTAAGGTACCTTTTATGTGATTTAAGACAATTAATATTTGCCATATGGTCTTAATGTTACTTAACTGTGAGAAGCATTATGGGTAACTGATATGCAACTGCTGACATTATTGTGAAAAATCTGTCCCCATACATATGTTTGACGGATGACGGTTAGTACGTCTACCTGACAAATATACCACAAACTTTCACTACATGCATGATGCTTTATCTATTGGCAATGGCTGCCTGTTTAACAAGCTGTTGGATGGTAATGTGTCAATAATAGGGTAGTTTCTTTTCCCTCTGAGCCATACTGAGTTATCAAGTTATTGACGTCCCAATGGTAACCTCAAACAGATGATCTGATTGGCCGGCGATGTCAAAGGATGATCTGATCCGCTGGTGTACATAAGGCAGCTATGCCAATTTATTACCAAGGCACTCTGTCAGCAGACACTCCGTTGTAGTAAGTACAACGGCACCTAGACACATAGGTTCTCTATCATTGATAACAAATTCTGAAAATCAAGAACAAACATTAATGTTTAGATATGAAGCGAACTAAAATTGAGCCTATGAGGACATCGATAAAGGATGTGGAAGACTGGCAAAGAGGAGAAATTCATCCTGACATGGAGTCAAGGTAGGTATCATATAATATCTATATATGCATGTATCATATTGTAAGAAATAATGAAACTGCGACCCATTGGGTCCTTAAAAGTTGCATTCCTCTTTGCGCCATTCTTTTGCTGTCTGTATCTAAAAATTTTTATCACAACTATCTTTTCATTCTAATTTTGTGCTGTTCAGTTTCTTCTCAAGTAATCTGTGCAATATATATGTAATTCCAGTCAAGCAATCTTTGATATCCACCAACCAGCTGAATTTTATCTGGCTTAATATTGTGTGAATTATATGTTTTGGTGAGTAGGTCCAATAATTAAAAAATTTAATTCAATTCATAAAGATTGCTGGCTAAGATTGAAGATAAAACTACCATTATCAAAGCCTAATAATTTTCAGATATGAAAAATGGCTATAGAGAAGCATCTCAAACAGGAATATCGTTGACAAAGAAATTGAACAGTGTTGCAGATTCAATCAAGTGAGAAAATTCAAAATCATTTGCCTGGTCATGGACAGATATGATGTAAGTTTTGGCACTAAATTTGGGATTCCAGAGACCTGTCTCAATGTTGCAATCTTCTCTAATTCAGTGGATGTGTCTCTTATGCTTATTGAAAGGCTAGATGAAGACCTAATTATGTGGACTGTAAAGAAAACACCAATTTATGGTGGAATCACTGCATTACATTCAGCGGTGGCAAATGGTCAAAGATCAGTAGTGCAAGCGCTCCTGGAAAAGCTTGACAAGGACAAACAACAAGCACTTCTGCATGCTCACATAACAGGATCTTACTTTATTAAAAAGATGGATGTGTCATCACTTGCTTGTTGGACGGGCAATGAAGAGATGATTGAAGACTTGATATCTTATGGAGCTGAAGTGGATATGAAGGATTTTAAAGAGGGAAACACTGTGTTTCACATACTTTGCAAGAAAGTCAAAACTGATCCTGCTAATGCAAAGGAAACATTTGGGTTAATTCTAATGAGTCAGGCCAGCAGAAAATGGTTTTGTACAAAAAAGGGAAAAGAGTTGAAACACTGGAGTGTTTACAATGACTCTGAAATGAGAACATATTTACTTGCAATAGAAAATACTGATGGGTACACACCTCTTACACTTGCGGGTAAAATCGGCGCCTTGGAAATGATGCAGTTCATCCTAAACATAGAGAATATGTATCTTTACACAATTTGGAGGTTTGGACCTCAGTCAATTGGCTTTTACGACATGGGAGAAGTTGACCCAATCATCTCAAATCAAATCCGACCAGGAAAACCTAATCTTCTTGAGTTGCTACTCTATCGTCCTCTACAGAAAAATGTCCTGCCAGTTTTTTCTATTCCTGTCTTACGGCATTTAGCTGCTTACAAGTGGGTATGTTACAGGTACATTTATTGCTTTTGGGCCATTTTGCATGTTCTTCAAGCATTCGCAAACTACAAGCTGTATGACGAGTATCATCAACTCATCTTCGAGCATTCAAAGAACAACAGCAACGTCTCTGATACTTCAACAAGGATAACATTTAATGCCCTGTCAAATTCCAAATCTCTACTTGTTTCAACAGTGTATGTAATATTTTACATAACATATGTTGTCCTAGTTGAAATCAATGAATTTTCAAAGATATTTAGGTTCCATTGGTTTTGCAGCCAACAGAACGGACAACGGTACACGATCCCGCTATTGGCCATTTTCAGAGCTGATCTTTACCGAGTTATAATGGCAGGATATGTAATTAATCAATTGGTTGTTTTGATGTATCTTTTTGCATTTTCTGAATTGAATAAGCCATGTATGACCCTCTCCACATTTTACTGTTGGTATTTTACTCTATTTTTCTTGCAAGGATTCAAGTTAACAGGGAGTCTGAGTACTATGCTACATTATATTTTACTCACAGATGTAATGAAATTTCTTTGCATTTTTTCTATTATCTTAACATGTTTTTCTGCCACTTTTTGTGTTGTCTTGATGGATGCTGATGAATCTTCCAGCATGGTTGGATTTGAAAATATCATAATAGGAACCATGACAGGCTTCAGGTTAATGACAGGTTTTGCAAGCTTCGATATTTACTCCAGCTATGACAGTTTGTTTCTTTTAACTGTTGGAGTGTTCATCAATATCACTGTGGTAATGTTGCTTAATATGTTGATTGCTGCAATGAGTGAGACTAACTCGACTCTAGGTCCTTATAAAACTGAATTGTGGATTTACAGCCAGTTTAGTGCAATGATGATCCTAGAAAGTAGCATGCCATCTTTTGTACTCAACCATTTCATCAAGAAATACATGTCTCAGGATGAGGAGAACAAGAAATGGGGCATATTGATGGAAACCACAACCCCTGCTGAGTGTGTTCCAGAAGATTACAATAAAATTGGTCAAAGGTACCATTGAAACCAGTTAGAGACATGATGGAAGTGCCTCTTCATTTTCTGTGAGGCATGACAGTGAATTAATGCCAACATCAAACAAAATCAGATTTTAATATTTGGTGATGTGTTTCTCATTGTATCTGTTTGTTTTGTTGTGAAATATGTATCAAGACATGACAAAATAGATTCACTGCTTTAGCTACCTTGTCACAAAAGAGTTAAAAACAAGAACATTTTGTTGTATAACTTACTTAAAGTGCTATTTATTGCACATTAATTTGCAAACATGTGTGTGTAACATAATTCTTCACATAAATATTTGACTTAGCATTACAAAACCAGCCAAAACATTTTTTGGTTAATCATGTCCCTCATACAGAACATTATTATGTGCAGCTTATCTCACTAAATATAAATCGCTTGTACGGTTTCATTTTTAAGTCATCTGTACTATTGTGTGTAACGTAATATTTCCAATAAAATGTATACTATTTACATGTCAATTGCCATATGTTTTATGTATCATGTTTTCAAGCTAAGTAAGGCTTAAGAGCAAGGGTTAAACTTGATTTTCATGAATATTAATACATATTTTTAAAGTATATTTTCCTTTTATTGAACCACTAAACCGTGGACTGGGGTGGCTTGGGCAGTTCTGGAACAACTTGATCAGGTTTCTTCATGTCTTTGTTTCCATAGGGCAAACCTGGTAATTCTCCAAAAATATGGGCACGAAGGACAGCCTGCAATATCAAAATACATTTTAACTCAGATACTTCTTATCTTAAAAAAGTATTTTCAATAATTCAAGATGTAAATAGACATTGGTCATTATCTAATTTAATAATTAATTTAATATTTTTTTAAGATGTAAATAAGCATTGGCCTTTATCTAATTCAAAATTTAAGATGTAAATAGACATTGATCATTATTATTTAATTTAATAATTTTAAGATGTAAATACACAACGGTCATTATTTAATTTAATAATTAAAGATGTAAATAGACATTGCTCATTATCTAATTTGGTAATTCAAGATTTATAAGACATTGGTCATTATTTTCTAAAAGAAACCCACCATGATCAAATTTTTTTTTCAACAATGGATCCTTTTTTCATTGTACGACTCTTCTTGACACGACAGAAAGTATGCTGAAATGACCAGATGTTTACAGTGAAGGAGGCTGCAAACTATCATTTAAAAAGATACTATATAGATTTAATTGCCAACAATATGACTATGGCAACAATGGGGAGAAAAAGTAACAGCCGACAGTGGGCACTTGGATGACATCACAATATAGATGACATCATCAAACAATACTTATCTGCGACGGTGTCAGTGACCTCTGGTGGTACTTTTTCTCCCTATTAACCGCATTAACTCAAATCCCCTCAAATCAAAGCCCTCCTCGAATAGACGCCCTGGGTGGCTGCGTTTCCAGAAAAAATAAAGGCCTCCCTCAAATAAAAACCCTTTCTCATTAAGCATGAAAAATCCAATAAATTGAGGTGGTGAGTGGGTGGATTAGGGCTTTAAATTCTGTATTTCTGCACCTGTTGGGCTAATTAGGACAGGCAGGGGCCATGGCAATGAGATGAAGGATGAAACAGCCATCAAACTTAGGCTCGACCAGGAATCGAAACCCCAGGACCCAGCGGTTGGAATCCCAGTGCGCTACCACTGAGCTAGGCCCCCACCCCCAAATAAATAAAGGTCTTTCAGGGCAATTTTATATCCTTTTTAGGACTTTACATTTCTCAGGTGTCATTCACTGCCCCTAAAGTAATAGAAGCCCACCTCGAAATAAAAGCCCACCTCAAATAAAGGCCCTGCTGAGGTGGCCTCTAAAAAATAAAAGGGAGGGCCCAAACTATCAATTAACAAAAGAAAGTTATTCGAGTAAATAACTTTCAACAGCACATAACCAAGTTTCAAGTTTAATGACAATTCACATTTTATGTGACTTCAATGTTATTGATTAATCAGTATTGTCAATGGCTAATACTCACAAAATAATTAGAACAAGGAGGGCAGCTCCAAGAGCCAAGATGGCAATTATGGTAGCATATTCTTCTTCACTTGTGTTGGGAATGTTGTCCCCAGGTGTACTCACTACTCACAGTATACTGACAACAAATTTAAATTAGAGAACAAATTTATTATTACATGAATTATCATTTACATATGTACATATTGCCGATACAACTGTGTATTGGAGTTATTTGTAACACTGGTTTAGACCATTAAAGTCCATTAGACTCTAGCATAAAGTCATTAAAGTGCCTCATAAGACACATATTTCAAGTGCTGCTGCTGCAACCACATGTTTTGATCCAACGTTTATAAAGTTGATCTTGGCAAAACGACAATGCATGAATATGCAAACTGTAGATTCAGATGTAAATTGTAGATTCCAGGCAAAAATGCTGGTTCTCTTCAAGCCAAACGAGAAGATCCTCCTTATGATGATCCCCCAAATGAAGGCATGATTCTACATATGAGCTGAAAATGGATAAACACACATTAGGTGGCGTAAATTAAATACTAAGTGACCTCAATAATTAAACCTTTGAATAATAATATAATTATTTGTACATAATCAGAATATTTATATACTAAATTAGTACCCAGAAACATACAACCATTGAATTAACTAACTATCTCCACAATGTAAAATACAAGCCTAGCCATGTGCATGGCATGGCCACATGGTCTCGTGACCTTGACACCATGAAGGTTAAACTCCATTAATTAATTTCATAGAAACATGTAGTGTACTGAACCTTAATTTAGACTATCATACTAAAATACAAACACAACACTATCAATGCAAAGCATTAGCTATGAAACTACTTCAAAATATTAAATAAAGTAGAGACTACTTACGTGGTGGAGTCAGGATATACAAGACCAAAGGCAGAGAGAAAGAGATAGCAAGATGCTGCTCCTCTGCAATCTATTCTGCAAGTGACAATGTGACACAAGCCAAGATCTCCCACATTGTGTCAGAAATTCACTCAAGCTTGCATTATGACCCACATTGCTAATCCTCTTGTCTCCCTTAATCTCATTATTTCAATACTCATGAATCAGCTGACAGAACTGAAGGGAGCAGTAATTATACAACATCAAACCACCTAACTTAATTGATTAACCACATAATATTAACCCACCATTATATACACCACACACAAGCTATCAATATCAATATAATTGTTTTTATTGATTTACCATAGGCCATAACTCTGGCTGTGACAACTTGCAAATCGAAAGCGAGAGCGTGAAACATCTGCAACTGAAAAAGATATTGCCTTATTATTCAATTCATGCTTATCCTATAAATATTACTGACAAAATTCCTTTTATATTGAAACAAAATGTATATATCCCAATTCTAGCTTCAATAGCAAACTTTCAATGGCCTGTTTCAAAGTACACTATATTTGTAACTGTTAATGAAGAATTCGACATTTTCAACCCATCAAACACCTAATAAGAGCCAAGTCATCATATCAATCTGTGGAAAAGAAAAGATCATCCCTGACTTAGGTACTTATACTTGTGCACTTTACTGGTGCTACTATGTGTATGGTGAGTGTCAGTGACTTGTAGGTTTGATGATGTATAGATTGTATGACGTTCGATAAATAAAGATATAAAACCTTCCACAGGTTCCTTTTCCACTTCAGATGGCCCGATGGCATCACCAGACAGTTCTTTCTCCTCAACCGGTGCATTGGCTTCGATCATCTTTGGTTCATCAGTGTTGATCTCTGGCACTCTAGTCACAGTGGTGGCTGCTGTTGTTGCTTCATTGGTTGGTTTTGGTGTGGTTACTAGAAACAGGCAAGATTTCTATTGCAAAAGATTTCTAGGACCAAAAGAAGGTTACATGAGTGCATAAATATTGGTTATATCCCAAATAGGAGGGAGTTAACCAACAAAAAATGTTAGTTAACTCCCAACTATATGAGAGATGTAACTAACTTATACTTCATCAGGCATATTTACTAATTTGTTGGAGTGTATGTTTTGTTGTAATGCCTTTATTACGCAAAACTAGTTCAGTTTGCACTCAGGAGGGAGATAACTAACTTTTTCGTTGCTCAGAACAATAGGATAACAGTCTAAATGGCGTATAATGCAAGTAATACAATAGAGAAACATTTAATTTTAATTGCGTGTACTTCACTTTCTTGTTGTGTGTGTGTATGTCTCTATTGTTAAAATAAATTGTTTGTGTCATATCAGTCTAAAAATGAAAATATGAATAAACCGAAAACATCTAATCATGAAGAAGCCACTCTATATACCATTTAGCACGTTTCAATCGTTCACCAGGTCAAATGAGTCTTACTTTTATTGAGCTCATGGAGGAAACTCCAAATACTGAAGGTGGAGCAGTGAAAAGCTTTAGTGCCCTTTGATGAATAAATTCCCTACTGGAGCACACAACAGACAGGCACACGGTTCCATGGCAGGCCAATATGTAAAATTGTCACTACAACGTTTTCTGCTCCCACACTAGGTTTATTGCAAAGTTTAGGTGTCCCAGACCAGAAAGAATAACTGTTGGAAATATCTAGGGTCTGGCATTTAAGACGTTTCTCCTATCATTTCTGTCTCACATGCAAAATTTGAGCTCAGTTGAAGATTTAAAACTCACCAAGAGCCTAATAGAATCTATATTCTCAAATATAGGCAAAATATGACAAATCAAAAAGGGTGGACACCACAACAGCAAGCAAAGCTTTGGTGGACACCCTGTATCACATCATTTATCACAAATGACAATTAATCAAAGCCATAATTACATAAATCATTCATAATCATTGTAATAATTGTATCATGTGATGCAAAATAACTAATAAACTTGAACTTTAATAGTAAAATCAAATCATGGTTAGTGCCATTTTACAGTTAGTTTCATTAAAAACGGCCTGCCAAATTGAACCTAGAGAAAGCTAGAAAACTTCTGCTATACGATGCTACCTGCCATTAAATGGAACTGTTTTGGCTACAGCCAGCTACTCAAAGCTGGATCTAAAAGTACATGCAGCATCATTTGGTGCCCAAGTTGAGAGTTACCCATTATTTTGTCGAAAAGGTGCATGTCTGTTGTACTTACATATTTATGATATATAAGACAAATTTCTTACATTTACCAAGATTTATATTTTTTCAGTGGTGAAGGGTGTAAGCTGACTATAAGCTAGGAGAAGACAGAAGTGGCTGGCTTTAGCCAGTTATAGCTACAGGCAGGAATAGGTTGCTACAGCTGTCTAGAGTCAACCATATTTTATGAAACTAACTGTAGTTATCTACTATATCACAGCTTCCAGAAAAGTGCAGGTGGACATCTCACACCCCAGTCATAAGGGAGAAATTCTTAATTTTACAGTTCCTGCCCTGATAACCATGGAGCCCAATAATTATTCTAATTAATTGGTCTAGAACTGGGAAAACAGCCTATGTCCCAGTTAGTGTAATAGTTATTGCATTTTCTGAACCAGGGCAGCACTATTCTTGAAATACATAATAATTTCTTTGACTTGGGTCTGGGAGGCATGACTTTTCAGTTAACAGGCATTTGGCAATTTTATATCTGAGAATGTTTCTTATTTAGTCCTCTATCTAATATACATGTAAAATAGCTGCATTGCAAAAATATTACACTTGTTAAGAGAAATCATGTCTCAGATAATTGAAATCAAATGAATCATTATATATTTCAGGAATAATGACGCCCTGGTTCAGAAATGTGGCCTGACCATCCTCCAACTGTTTGACTTAACTATTGATTTGGCATATTTTGTCAATGGTGAAGAATACAGATTTTATTATGCTCTTGGGGGATTTCTTGATCTTCTTCAAATGAGCCCAAACTTTTTCATACAAGACAGAAATGATGGGGAAAACCTTTTTTAATTCTATCCCAAAACAACCATTTTTTTCTGGGACACCTTATACATAAGTGATTTTACAGTAGGGAGAATTAATATGTTAACTTGTGTACACTTGCAAAGTGAACATTGCAGTTGATGGGTCATTGGTGACACATGGACCTATATTTGTGTTGAAGTTTTAGCTGCATTGATGACTGACAATGGCATTTATAGCAAAGGATAATGTTGTGAGGATCCTGCATTCATTGAACCTTCTCACTAATGACAAGGAATAGCTACAGTGACACTGCCTGCCCTATAGTGATAGAAAATGCAGGTAGCAGTGATTGACCTTTCAATGAGTCATAGCTACCTTATGAGTCATCATGGGATAGAACATCTACAGTAAAACATTTAGGAGTGTGACTCATCAATGCAGTTTTTAGCGGAACAAGAGCAGAAAAGTTTACATATACCCAACTAACTAATATCATTGACTTACTCACAGCCTAGTGGGTGTTATAATAAGACCCAATGGTTATGTGGTATATTTTTATATTCCCCACGAGTGGACAGATTGGCCAGGATTCACGAGTGGCGTTAGCCACGAGTGAATTCTGAAGCCAATCTGTCCACAAGTTGAGCTGCCTGGCTATGCATTCATGTAGTATAGAAAAAATTCATGAATATCAATTTTTGCTATTGACCAATCAGAGCATTGCATAACTGTCAACAACGTCATCACCTTAAAACTTTCTGGGACATTTTGAGGTTAATAAAAAAATTTACGAATGATATTTACAAACCAGTTGTTAAATATTTCTTGTCAGAATTGTTTTTCATACTAGATTTGGACAGAAAATGTTTTATTGTTCCGTATTATTCGATTGTATTACCGAAGCGATGACGCTCCCGTGACGTTGCCCATAGCAACACAGCCACACAATGGCTTGCATCTGTGGACTGAACAGACCATTGACTTTCTGTTACGTTTTTTTGTCCTAGAAGCGTTAATTCTTGTCCGATTTCAAAAATTCTAACCTTTTTAGAGAGCTGACAATTTTATCTTTTGAATAGTAGTAAAATTGTGACTCTGAATATTGTTTTAAAGCGGCGGCATTAGTTAAAACGGCGAAGCGCTTAGCTGCAAAAAGTGATTTTTTGTCATTGGCCTGCCATACATAGAAGTATGTGGTATACATTTCCCATCCTTGTAAGGTAAGCCATGTAGTATACACATGTATACCACATAGGCTATACCACATGGCTTTTCTATGTGGTATACAACTGATTGTGGGGTATTGTGCATTACGAGGTTACACAAAGCAGTGTTAAATATCTTCTACATTGTATTTAACATCAAACGGAAGTGCATTAATTTGTGTACACTCTCGGCTTAGTGCATCCAAATCCATTAATATCATTGAAAGGGTTTGTTGGCACACCAAAGTCACACATCAAGCTTCTGCATTAGCAGTAATTTTCTGTTTTATCAGGTATTGAACAAACAATGCATTTGACTATGAACAAATAACTCTTAATAAAATATATTGATGTTTTCATGGCAATGGTGTAAAACGTGCCGGGTTCACTCAAACCGGAGAGGGACATCAAAGGATAAGCTATGAAATCATTAAAGTTGATACCGTTGGATGAAACAATGTCTGACACTACACAAGATGATACAAGTGCAGTTCATGATACAAATAAGTTTTCTGAAAAACTTAGAGCTCTTCTGAAAGTCAAAATGGATTTTGTGAGTAATCCAAAGCAGTGGCCTCCAGGAGAAATAAAGCCAGGCAGGGAATCCAGGTTAGTGATCAGGCCAATTTCTAGCCATTGTTATGCTTTGAAAAGGTGTGGCTGACAAATCAGCAAAATTGAAATAGGATTACACACTTTTTTGTTATGGGAAAGAGTAAATATCTATAATTATGATTCAAGAATTTCAATATTTGTATTACTCCATTTGTAACCTGGCTATAAAGTCATTATCCACTTTATATTCCATCGTCCATACTTGATGCCAGAAAATCACATTGACTTACAACTTTCGGTTTCAGGTACCGGTCGTGGTTAAGACAAAATAGTGGAGATAAGACTACCCTGGATTGGGAAATATTTGAATGTTGCCAAAGCAACTTGATTAAAAGGTTTAATTTGGTCTGGCAAGTAATGAGAGAAAAAGGCATAAAATATTACCTTGTTGAAAAGGAAGTTGTTGAAGCAGAGAGTTTCTTCGTGTGTGCTGCCGGAGCGGAGTCTATTGATGTTTGCCTTAAGATGATAGAAGAAGCTAACAATGATTTCTTAATGCACTCAGTCAAACAAAGTGAACTATACAGAGGAACGACTGCTTTACATTGTGCTGTGGTGAACGGAATGGAATCAGCGGTGCGTAAACTCCTTGAGAAACTAGATTCTCACCAAAGACAGCTGCTAATTGGCACACATATCACAGGAACACATTTTTTGAATAAAATGAATGTCAGTTCATTGGCATTACACTTGTCATGTTGGGTTGGAAACACAGAAATATTTGAGGACTTGTTGAATTGTGGAGCAGACTTAGATGCCAGGGATTTAAAAGGAAACACAATCCTTCATACTTTGGTTGAACTCGGAAAGACAGACCCAGTTAAGGCACAAACCAATTTTGTTATGATTTTCCAAAGCGAATCTGCTAAGAGGTGGTACTCACAAAAGATTAATGAGGATTTTGAATACTGGACAACTCAAGATGACCATGACCTGAGGAAATATATGCTCTTCAATGAAAATGATGATGGGTTTACCCCACTCACTTTGGCAGCAAAAATTTGTGCGCATGACATGTTACATTTTATTGTCAACATTGAAGGTGTCCACCGCAAAACCTACTGGAAGTTCGGCCCAAAATCCTATGTCCTTTACAACATGGCTGAAATTGATCCAGTGGTTGCACGCCTTAAAAGGCCTGGGAAGCCAAGTGTTCTGGAGTTGATAGTCTACACTCCAATTGCAAAAGAATCTCTGCCAGTGTATTCAATTCCTGTTCTTGAAACTCTGGTCAGGAACAAGTGGATGTATAACTGGTATAATTACATATTTTGGGCAGTTTTGCATGTTTCTCTCATGGTTGTTTGTTATTTGCAGCCAAAAGAATTCATAACAACCATAAAGTCCTTTGTGTCCAATGCTACAGAAATTTCAAGTAAAATTGTAGAAGTATCAGCATTTGAAATCATCAAGCAGTCAACAAGCCTCTTTGCAATGACATGGTATTTGCTAGTTCTCCTGTCATTAACCAGTGTAATCGAATTTTCAGACCTTTTAAGAAATATAATCTTCTTGTTTAAGTACCTGGCTAGAAAATGGAGACCTCACCTTGTGTATAAGGCTCCTTTTTATGTTATCTTCAAGTTTGATATATTCAGAGTCGTTGTGATTTTTTTCTGCATATTTCAGGCACTAACAACATACCATCTAATGGTAAACTTCATGATAGTTGATCATTACATTGTACTTGCCACCTTCTGTGGCTGGTATTTTGTGCTCTTTTTCATTCAAGGGTTCAGAAGGACTGGTTTTTTCAACATTCTCCTGCACCATATCCTATCAACAGATATTGTTAGCTTTACATTTGTTTTCGCAATAATGCTTTGTGGGTTCGGAACTGCCATCATCTTAGTTACCTACAACCCAAGCACTGGTTCTGGTCCTGAAGGTTTTGAGAGTTTTTTTGAGGCATGTCTGTCCTTTTTCAGGATGATGACAGGATTTGGTGTAGTAAACGATGATATTTCAGAAAGAAAGGCGACAGTTGTTGGCATTTTTGTCCTTTTTATTTGCGTGACTGTAATTTTGCTCATGAATATGCTGATAGCAGCGATGAGTGAATCTTACGCAACTCTGTCCCAATTCCAAACTGAAATATTCATTCGAAGTCAAGCAGCAGCCGTGATGATTGGAGAGAGACGGCTCGGACTCTTTTATGCTAAATTTATAATGAAACGGTTCATGGTTTATTCAATCAAGGATGATTTCTGGGGTATGGCCATTGAAACTTCTGAACCACCTTCAATTGCATAGGTGACACAAATCAATTATTCTGAAGATAGAATTTTATCCATCAGCTCAATGTTGGCACTTTTTCAGCCATTTCGGTTCAACATTAGCCAACAGCAAACAAACGCACAGTGCATGCTGCATTCTTCCTATTGCTTGCTTGAATGAATGAATTTCATTGTGACGAGGGCCACTGATGGTCAACGTTGAAATGATGTTGACATGATCTGGCATAGCATTCAAGTCTGAGACCCTTCCTGGTAAGCAGGAACTGAGCAGATCTTCTGTAACTCTTTGCTCCACTCCCTGGTGTAAATGGGGAGCAACTGACTATGGACCGTTATGTTGATAATGGCTGCCTGGTAGGATGTTGGAAAGGCTCATAACAAACTCCAGTAACTCCACCAAGATAGTTTTACGGTTATCTATAAAACAGGAATTTCTGAAAAAACTTCGTGATCAATGAATACAAAACATTGATGAAATAAAATGGGTGATAAGAAACACCATTGTAAACCTCATGTAATGAACTGATGTTATAATGCTAGCATTTGCTGTACTTTTGCTAAAAGTAGTTGTCTTGCATTTATATTCATGTCTGACTTTATCATGTAATGTATCTCTTGCTGTGTCTAGTGTATAATATGTGTTTACAAAGTTACATAGAAGTTATGAATAATTGTGGTAAATTTGCACAAAATAAATACATGTACGTGACAACATCAAATTATATGTACATTGTCGTCATTGATATATTACAATTAGATTATGTATTCTTTTCAATAAATGTATCAAATGATAATTTTTGCTAACACGGTTGTCTTTAAATTACACACACAATTTAAATCACGAAAATTATTCCTTAAATGCAGTTATTCAATACAGGGGTGAGTGTATGGGACATTTTTGGCCACTTTTTGCTTAATGGGGTCCCGAGGTCAGACATCCTTGGTTTTGGGCATCACTTTTTTGGCAGTGAATGCTTTTCTTTCTGACATGACATCCTTCAACTTGCTTACAAACTTTCTTAAGCCCCGGTCTCACATAGCCAGTTTTCCCGCAGTGAACCTGTAGTATTATATAACGGTCATGCAACGCGCTTCCCAGCTCCAACCCGACGGCTACCCGGCGCTACCCGTCGAGTCACTCCTGGGACTCGTGGCCAAGCCGGGAAACTCGGGCCCGGTAGCTGGGTATGCCAAGCTTGCATGGCTCACCCATGGCAAACTCCCGGGTGTCCAAAAAATCGGGGGATTACCCGTCGAAGTCGGCAGATTACCTGTGGAAGTCGGCGGATTACCCGTGGAAGTCGGCGGATTACCCGTCGAAGTCAGCAAGTTATCCATCCCTAATTTTACCCGTAGTAAAGCCGTTTACTAGGAGTAAGCTGATGGGTAGTAGTAATTCGACGGCTTCCAGGAGTAACCCGCCGAGTTGTAGGAGTTGCTGCTCTAATATTAGCCCGATTTTCGTCAAATAAGACTGAATTGTAGTATAGTTCATACTGATATCATATGTGTTTTCTGATCGAAAATAGACCAAATATTAAGCGAGATATTCTATATTATATAATAAGCATATAAATCTATCTGTCTCTCTAAACTATCTCTACATATCTACATATCTACAAATCTATCTATCTAACTATCTACAATAAAGAGCAGCGATTAATGTTGGGGGCGTTTTTGACAAGAATATTCTTGTTTTTGCCAAGTATACTTTATTAATTTTCCTCACCTTATCTATTATATACTGCCATGCTGCAGGAAACACAAGGGTACGTTTAAAGTCAAGACTCGAATGGTGTAGTCAATAGTTTTGACCATCCTATATACAATGTTTGGATGAGCTTTATTGCAATTCACTTCTACTCATTCTGCCAACTGGCTAATGGGAAGGACTTTTCCTTGGGTTTTGTAAAAGTCAATTAACCTATATATGTAATAGCAATCTGCCATGACCGTTATGTCAATTGCTTTTAGCATTTTGAATGATACAAAGAATGGGGTAAATCATGGTTTTTCATCATTGATCACAAGCATTAATTGAAATTCTGAATTTCAACTGATTCCTGTTTATTATGGGAGATTGTCTATAATTAGTTTTGATCATGGATGGAACATGCAATATCAATTTTAATTCTAGTTGGATTATTTTCAGAAACAACAACAATAACGAAATATTAATAATTTATATAAAAGGAAATAAATATCTAAAATGATTAATCTAAACTAGAGTATATACAGGTTTAGAAGAAGATAGATGAATGAGAAAGCATATAAAGCTGCAAATAGTACAATTGGTCTTGGTATGTTGGCCATTATATATTTGGCCATTTTGACCAGACCCCATTGATACAGTCCGGGTACGGACGTTTGCGGGAGCACCACTGTTTGCCTCCGCCAACTAGCTGCCTTCTCAGACAAATATCTCGCCTAATAGTTGGTCTATTTCGATCCAATCAAAGAATAATATTAGGGGAGCAGCAGCCTTTTAAAGAATATACAACCCCCCCTCCACTGCTGCATGTACAAAATATCATTAGACGATTGACTCGCCAGGAACCCGGCGAGTCTATTTTACAACCCTGTGAGTCTCTCGTGGAATTCTTCCACTAATTGGCCGTACCCGCCGAGTCACCCGTAGAACCTGCCGAGTCACCCGTAGAACCCGTCGAGTCATCCGTAGAACCCTTTTTGCCGCCAGAATCCATTGCCAACCCGCCGAAAAAAAGCTGTTGCGTAACCGTTATGTAATATTACGGGTTCACTATGACAAAACCGAGTATGTGAGACCTAGGCTTTATTCTTACACACTTATTCTTCTTAAATCAAGGAAGTTTAGTAAGAATAAACTTTTTCCAACAGATCCATATGAATTATTGTCAGCTGCTTGTTAGAAGATTGACTCATTTTACCAACTCTGCCTACTTTGTCTGCATTGTATGAGGGTTATTGACCAAACAGTGATGGAATGAAACCTTTTGCAGTGTCAATCTGGCTTCTTTTTTACTCCTTGCCATAGAAAATAGATAAAAGGTTTAAACTCTACAGTACATTAGATGAAACTGATATTGACAAGAATGACTCGTCAGTTTTATCTAAATAATATATGGCACCTTTGCCTATATGTTTCAGACATTTTATGATGCAAGACCCGTGTGAATAGTTCAAATCATAATGCAGTCTGAAATCAAGCAAAATACAATGAATTCAAGTCGATATTGGTTCATATAGTCTGTATATTATCATAGAATACAAAATAAACGTCAGCAATGCATATCTGAGTAAAGTGAGGCCAAGCAGACTATTATGGAGGAGAAAGATATAATATGAGGTTAAACAGGTTTTCCATTAACAACATATTTATTCTGCCCATAAATAACAATGTTCACCATCTAACAGTATAGGTTGCCAGTTAGAGCCTCCACTATGGCATGGAGAAACAGCAGCTCCTCTGCAACTCTTTGCTGCACTCCACCCTAGTGTAAATGGGGAGCTGGCTATGGGCAATGATGGTGACTGTGCAGTGCTTAACCTGATTTGCTTCAATGGTTGCTTAGTCATATACTCCTCTGGTTGAGAAAGGTTCATACTAGAACAGGCAGTGGGTTCTGTGTAGTAGTCAATTTAAAGGGGCATTCACACAATCACCGATACAACCTACATCTGATCACGTATGAAAATATTTTTTGCTCATCCTTGTTCATACGCGGTTCACTCACCTAGCGTTTCACAAAGAAAATTATCACTTCTGAAAAGGAATTTAAACAAATCTCCACTGACCTTGAACCTCAGTTTGGTTTAATTTCACCCAGAGGCCATTGCTTAGGATTACTTTTAAGATTTATTTCGAATTTTAATAGAATGACAACATTTGAAGTGTAGCTGTGGTTAGTTTCTTCAAAAAACAGTCAGGTATAGGCCGCTGTCAACTAAGATCTGAACATGCTCAAGCCAGCTGCTTCTGTCCACTTCTATAGCTAATAGCTGGCTTACATTTATGAAAGTGTAAAAATTGGCATATGTGAAATTAATGTAATATATCATAAATATGTACTTTAAAATCTGGTTTCGAGTAGCCAGCAATGACAGCTTTGGCTAGGCTCCATTAGTTTTAAGTCATCCCTAGGAGATTCAGATGCTGTTTACATCAACTTAATGTAAATCTGCAGACGTTGATGGGTTCTGAGCTTACTTGTGTGTGATACAGGGGTAGCCAAACAAATTGATTTGTACTCATGTGTCCCTAAAATAATTATGATCCCATTTTTGATAACAGAATCAACAAGTTGTTCTCCTCTTTAAAATGTTTGCATTCAAACAGCCAGTGAGGTCATTAATTTCTGTCAAACAGAGTGATATGTTTCTGTTAAAGCATAGCATACTTATTGTTGTCTGACAAATACAGGCAGTGAAAGGATTTTTCCAGTGACAGAAATGGGTCAATAAACAAAGTGTACAAAAACAGCTCAGTGCCATTAACGCCTAAATGCAAATTATTGGCAGATTAATACAATTATTTGTCTCTTTAAATAAAAAGATCTTTTCACAGAAGAGCTATCAGGACACCCTCCTCATCAAAGTTAAATGGTTTCGTTTTTTCTTCTATTTTGAGGTAAAATGATACCTCGTCATGAAATCAATTGGCTGCTATGAACTGCTGTTATGCTGTAAATCTCTTTGAGTGAATATTTGTCAAAAGCAAATTCAGATTCAGAGTTTTAATTGCAATTGTACTTGATATAATTGTAGAGGAACTCTCTAAGCCAACCTATCCTGTACTTTCAATGACCCACAGTTCCCATCATTCAAGTGATAACCATGATAAATTTATCTTTTATTATCATCTTGTGGTTTCTTGTGGTACAAGTAGATACTATATCTATGTTAGGCTATTGGAACAATATAAGGGAAAGAGTCATACACAGAACACCATAAGCCATGAAATAATAAAGTAATGGGACAATCACATAGGAGTATGTTTACTATAACATCATTATTTACTGTAAACACCAAATAATGCATAAGTTGAGGTACCCCTTTTATGTTACCTGAGACAATGCATTAGGATACCCTTTTATGTGATTTCAGACAATATTTGCCATACTGGCCCCACAAATGTTTGATGTTGAGCGTGATCTCTCAACTTCCCGGGGAGTATATGCCCAACCTGCTGCCATTAAGGCACACTTATGGTCAATGCACTCTACAATGTTACTAAATTGTGCGAAGCATTCAGGCTAACATGGTAGGGGTGGATTAGGGTTATAATTCCTGTATTTTTCAACCTTATGGGCTAATTGGGACAGGCAGGAACCATGAAATGAGATGATGCATGAAACAGTCGACTAGGCTCGACTGGGAATTGAATCTGGGACCCAGTGGTTAGAAGCCCAGCACACTACCACTGAGCTAGGCCCCCATCATATTAAGGCTAACTAACATGTAGCTGCTGACAAGATTATGTTTACTTTATAACATCATTATTTATAAACACCAACTACTGTATTAGTTAAGGTACCTTTTATGTGATTTAAGACAATTAATATTTGCCATATGGTCTTAATGTTACTTAACTGTGAGAAGCATTATGGGTAACTGATATGCAACTGCTGACATTATTGTGAAAAATCTGTCCCCATACATATGTACGACGGATGACGGTTAGTACGTCTACCTGACAAATATACCACAAACTTTCACTACATGCATGATGCTTTATCTATTGGCAATGGCTGCCTGTTTAACAAGCTGTTGGATGGTAATGTGTCAATAATAGGGTAGTTTCTTTTCCCTCTGAGCCATACTGAGTTATCAAGTTATTGACGTCCCAATGGTAACCTCAAACAGATGATCTGATTGGCCGGCGATGTCAAAGGATGATCTGATCCGCTGGTGTACATAAGGCAGCTATGCCAATTTATTACCAAGGCACTCTGTCAGCAGACACTCCGTTGTAGTAAGTACAACGGCACCTAGACACATAGGTTCTCTATCATTGATAACAAATTCTGAAAATCAAGAACAAACATTAATGTTTAGATATGAAGGGAACTAAAATTGAGCCTATGAGGACATCGATAAAGGATGTGGAAGACTGGCAAAGAGGAGAAATTCATCCTGACATGGAGTCTAGGTAGGTATCATATAATATCTATATATGCATGTGTAATATTGCAAGTAATAATGAAAATATGACCCATTGGATCCTTAAAAGCTGCATTCCTCTTTGCGCCATTATTTTGCTGTCTGTATCTGAGATGTTTATCGCAACTATCTTTTCATTCTAATTTTGTGCTGTTCAGTTTCTTCTCAAGTAATCTGTGCAATATTAATGTAATTCCAGTCAAGCTGTTAGAAGCAATCTTTGATATCCACCCACCAGCTGAATTTTATCTGGTTTAATATTGCGTGAATTATATGTTTTGTTGAGTAGGTCCAATAATTAAAAAATTTAATTCAATCCATCAAGATTACTGGCTAAGATTGAAGATAAAACTACCATTATCAATGCCTAATAATTTTCAGATATGAAAAATGGCTAGAGAGAAGTATTTCAAACAGGAATATCATTGACAAAGAAGTTGAAGAGTGTTGCAGATTCAATCAAGTGAGAAAATTCAAATTTATTTGCCTGGTCATGGACAGATATGATATAAGTTTTCACACCAAATTTGGGATTCCAGAGACCTGTCTCAATGTTGCAATATTCTCTAATTCAGTGGATGTGTCTCTTATGCTTATTGAAAGGCTAGATGAAGAGCTAATTATGTGGACTGTAAAGAAAACACCAATTTATGGTGGAATCACTGCATTACATTCAGCGGTGGCAAATGGTCAAAGATCAGTAGTGCAAGCGCTCCTGGAAAAGCTTGACAAGGACAAACAACAAGCACTTCTGCATGCTCACATAACAGGATCTTACTTTATTAAAAAGATGGATGTGTCATCACTTGCTCTGAATATTGCTTGTTGGACGGGCAATGAAGAGATGATTGAAGACTTGATATCTTATGGAGCTGAAGTGGATATGATGGATTTTAAAGAGGGAAACACTGTGTTTCACATACTTTGCAAGAAAGGCAAAACTGATCCTGCTAAAGCAAAGGAAACATTTGGGTTAATTCTAATGAGTCAGGCCAGCAGAAAATGGTTTTGTACAAAAAAGGGAAAAGAGTTGAAACACTGGAGTGTTTACAATGACTCTGAAATGAGAACATATTTACTTGCAATAGAAAATACTGATGGGTACACACCTCTTACACTTGCGGGTAAAATCGGCGCCTGGGAAATGGTGCAGTTCATCCTAAACATAGAGAATATGTATCTTCACACAATTTGGAGGTTTGGACCTCAGTCAATTGGCTTTTATGACATGGGAGAAGTTGACCCAATCATCTCAAATCAAATCCGACCAGGAAAACCTAATCTTCTTGAGTTGCTACTCTATCGTCCTCTAGAGAAAGATGTCCTGCCAGTTTTTTCCATTCCTGTCTTACGACATTTAGCTGCCTACAAGTGGGTATGTTACAGGTACATTTATTGCTTTTGGGCCATTTTGCATGTTCTTCAAGCATTCGCAAACTACAAGCTGTATGACGAGTATCATCAACTCATCTTCGAGCATTCAAAGAACAACAGCAACGTCTCTGATACTTCAACAAGGATAACATTTAATGCCCTGTCAAACTCCAAATCTCTACTTGTTTCAACAGTGTATGTAATATTTTACATAACATATGTTGTCCTAGTTGAAATCAATGAATTTTCAAAGATATTTAGGTTCCATTGGTTTTGCAGCCAACAGAACGGACAACGGTACACGATCCCGCTATTGGCCATTTTCAGAGCTGATCTTTACCGAGTTATAATGGCAGGATATGTAATTAATCAATTGGTTGTTTTGATGTATCTTTTTGCATTTTCTGAATTGAATAAGCCATGTATGACCCTCTCCACATTTTACTGTTGGTATTTTACTCTATTTTTCTTGCAAGGATTCAAGTTAACAGGGAGTTTGAGTACTATGCTACATTATATTTTACTCACAGATGTAATGAAATTTCTTTGCATTTTTTCAATTATCTTAACATGTTTTTCTGCCACTTTTCGTGTTGTCTTGATGGATGCTGATGAATCTACCAGCATGATTGGATTTGAAAATATCATAATAGGAACCATGACAGGCTTCAGGTTAATGACAGGTTTTGCAAGCTTCGATATTTACTCCAGCTATGACAGTTTGTTTCTTTTAACTGTCGGAGTGTTCATCAATATCACTGTGGTAATGTTGCTTAACATGTTGATTGCTGCAATGAGTGAGACTTACTCGACTCTAGGTCCTTATAAAACTGAATTGTGGATTTACAGCCAGTTTAGTGCAATGATGATCCTAGAAAGAAGCATGCCATCTTTTGTACTCAACCATTTCATCAAGAAATACATGACTCAAGATGAGGAGACCAAGAAATGGGGCATATTGATGGAAACCACAACCCCTGCTGAGTGTGTTTCAGAAGATTACAACAAAATTGGTCAAAGGTACCATTGAAACCAGTTAGAGACATGATGGAAGTGCCTCTTCATTTTCCGTGAGGCATGACAGTGACTTAATGCCAACCTCAAACAAAATCTGATTTTGATATTTTGTGACGTGTTTCTTGTTGTATCTGTTTGTTTTGTTGTGAAATATGTATCAAGACATGACAAAATATATTCACTGCTTAAGCTACCTTGTCACAAAAGAGTTAAAAACAAGAACATTTTGTTGTATAACTTACTTAAAGTGCTATTTATTGCACATTAATTTGCAAACATGTGTGTGTAACATAATTCTTCACATAAATATTTGACTTAGCATTACAAAACCAGCCAAAACATTTTTTGATTACTCATGTCCCTCATACAGAACATTATTATGTGCAGCTTATCTCACTAAATATAAATCGCTTGTACGGTTTCATTTTTAAGTCATCTGTACTATTGTGTGTTACGTATTATTTCCAATAAAATGTATACTATTTACATGTCAATTGCCGTATGTTTTATGTATCATGTTTTCAAGCTAAGTAAGGCTTAAGAGCAAGGGTTAAACTTGATTTTCATGAATATTAATACATATTTTTAAAGTATATTTTCCTTTTATTGAACCACTAAACCGTGGACTGGGGTGGCTTGGGCAGTTCTGGAACAACTTGATCAGGTTTCTTCATGTCTTTGTTTCCATAGGGCAAACCTGGTAATTCTCCAAAAATATGGGCACGAAGGACAGCCTGCAATATCAAAATACATTTTAACTCAGATACTTCTTATCTTAAAAAAGTATTTTCAATAATTCAAGATGTAAATAGACATTGGTCATTATCTAATTTAATAATTAATTTAATATTTTTTTAAGATGTAAATAAGCATTGGCCTTTATCTAATTCAAAATTCAAGATGTAAATAGATATTGATCATTATTATTTAAAATAAATAATAAAGCCCTCCTCGAATAGACGCCCTGGGTGGCTGCGTTTCCAGAAAAAATAAAGGCCTCCCTCAAATAAAAACTCTTTCTCATTAAGCATGAAAAATCCAATAAATTGAGGTGGTGAGTGGGTGGATTAGGGCTTTAAATTCTGTATTTCTGCACCTGTTGGGCTAATTAGGACAGGCAGGGGCCATGGCAATGAGATGAAGGATGAAACAGCCATCAAACTTAGGCTCGACCAGGAATCGAAACCCCAGGACCCAGCGGTTTGAATCCCAGCGCGCTACCACTGAGCTAGGCCCCCACCCCCAAATAAATAAAGGTCTTTCAGGGCAATTTTATATCCTTTTTAGGACTTTACATTTCTCAGGTGTCATTCACTGCCCCTAAAGTAATAGAAGCCCACCTCGAACTAAAAGCCCACCTCACATGAAGGCCCTTCTGAGGTGGCCTCTAAAAAATAAAAGGGAGGGCCCAAACTATCAATTAAAAAAAGAAAGTTATTCGAGTAAATAACTTTCAACAGCACATAACCAAGATTCAAGTTTAATGACAATTCACATTTTATGTGACTTCAATGTTATTGATTAATCAGTATTGTCAATGGCTAATACTCACAAAATAATAAGAACAAGCAGGGCAGCTCCAAGAGCCAAGATGGCAATTATGGAAGCATATTCTTCTTCACTTGTGTTGCGGAATGTGGTCCCCAGGTTTACTCACTACTCACAGTATACTGACAACAAATTTAAATTAGAGAACAAATTTATTATTACATGAATTATCATTTACATATGTACATATTGCCGATACAACTGTGTATTGGAGTTATTTGTAACACTGGTTTAGACCATTAAAGTCCATTAGACTCTCGCATAAAGTCATTAAAGTGCCTCATAAGACACATATTTCATATAACCAAGTGCTGCTGCTGCAACCACATGTTTTGATCCAACGTTTATAAAGTTGATCTTGGCAAAACGACAATGCATGAATATGCAAACTGTAGATTCAGATGTAAATTGTAGATTCCAGGCAAAAATGCTGGTTCTCTTCAAGCCAAACGAGAAGATCCTCCTTATGATGATCCCCCAAATGAAGGCATGATTCTACCTATGAGCTGAAAATGGATAAACACACATTAGGTGGTGTAAATTAAATACTAAGTGACCTCAATAATTAAACCTTTGAATAATAATATAATTATTTGAACATAATCAGAATATTTATATACTAAATTAGTACCCAGAAACATACAACCATTGAATTAACTAACTATCTCCACAATGTAAAATACAAGCCTAGCCATGTGCATGGCATGGCCACATGGTCTCGTGACCTTGAAACCATGAAGGTTAAACTCCATTAATTAATTTCATAGAAACATGTAGTGTACTGAACCTTAATTTAGACTATCATACTAAAATACAAACACAACACTCTCAATGCAAAGCATTAGCTATGGAACTACTTCAAAATATTAAATAAAGTAGAGACTACTTACGTGGTGGAGTCAGGATATACAAGACCAAAGGCAGAGAGAAAGAGATAGCAAGATGCTGCTCCTCTGCAATCTATTCTGCAAGTGACAATGTGACACAAGCCAAGATCTCCCACACTGTGTCAGAAATTCACTCAAGCTTGCATTATGACCCACATTGCTAATCCTCTTGTCTCCCTTAATCTCATTATTTCAATACTCATGAATCAGCTGACAGAACTGAAGGGAGCAGTAATTATACAACATCAAACCACCTAACTTAATTGATTAACCACATAATATTAACCCACCATTATATACACCACACACAAGCTATCAATATCAATATAATTGTTTTTATTGATTTACCATAGGCCATAACTCTGGCTGTGACAACTTGCAAATCGAAAGCGAGAGCGTGAAACATCTGCAACTGAAAAAGATATTGCCTTATTATTCAATTCATGCTTATCCTATAAATATTACTGACAAAATTCCTTTTATATTGAAACAAAATGTATATATCCCAATTCTAGCTTCAATAGCAAACTTTCAATGGCCTGTTTCAAAGTACACTATATTTGTAACTGTTAATGAAGAATTCGACATTTTCAACCCATCAAACACCTAATAAGAGCCAAGTCATCATATCAATCTGTGGAAAAGAAAAGATCATCCCTGACTTAGGTACTTATACTTGTGCACTTTACTGGTGCTACTATGTGTATGGTGAGTGTCAGTGACTTGTAGGTTTGATGATGTATAGATTGTATGACGTTCGATAAATAAAGATATAAAACCTTCCACAGGTTCCTTTTCCACTTCAGATGGCCCGATGGCATCACCAGACAGTTCTTTCTCCTCAACCGGTGCATTGGCTTCGATCATCTTTGGTTCATCAGTGTTGATCTCTGGCACTCTGGTCACCGTGGTTGCTGCTGTTGTTGCTTCATTGGTTGGTTTTGATGTGGTTACTAGAAACAGGCAAGATTTATATTGCAAAAGATTTCTAGGACCAAAAGAAGGTTGCATGAGTGCATAAATATTGGTTATATCCCAAATAGGAGGGAGTTAACCAACAAAAAATGTTAGTTAACTCCCAACTATATGAGAGATGTAACTAACTTATACTTCATCATGCATATTTACTAATTTGTTGGAGTGTATGTTTTGTTGTAATGCCTTTATTACACAAAACTAGTTCAGTTTGCACTCAGGAGGGAGATAACTAACTTTTTCGTTGCTCAGAACAATAGGAAAACAGTCTAAATGGCGTATAACGCAAGTAATACAATAGAGAAACATTTCGTTTTAATTGTGTGTACTTTGCTTACTTGTTGTGTGTATGTATGTCTCTATCGTTAAAATAAATTGTTTGTGTCATATCAGTCTAAAAATGAAAATGTGAATAAACCGAGAACATCTAATCATGAAGAAGCCACTCTATATACTAGTTAGCACGTTTCAATCTTTCACCAGGTCAAATGAGTCTTACTTTTATTCAGCTCATGGAGGAAACTCCAAATATTAAAGGTGGAGCAGTGAAAAGCTTTAGTGCCCTTTGGTGAATAAATTCCCTACTGGAGCACACAACAGACAGGCACACGGTTCCATGGTAGGCCAATATGTAAAATTGCAAAGTTTAGGTGTCCCAGACCAGAAAGAATAACTGTTGAAAATATCTAGAGGTCTGGCATTTAAGACGTTTCTCCTATCATGTCTGTCTCACATGCAAAATTTGAGCTCAGTTGAAGATTTAAAACTCCCCAAGAGCCTAATAGAATCTATATTCTCAAACATAGGCAAAATATGACAAATCAAAAAGGGTGGACACCACAACAGCTAGCAAAGCTTTGGTGGACACCCTGTATCACATCAATTATCACAAATGACAATTAATCAAAGCCATAATTACATAAATCATTCATAATCATTGTAATAATTGTATCATGTGATGCAAAATAACTAATAAACTTGAACTTTAATAGTAAAATCAAATCATGGTTAGTGCCATTTTACAGTTAGTTTCATTAAAAACGGCCTGCCAAATTGAACCTAGAGAAAGCTAGAAAACTTCTGCTATATGATGCTACCTGCCACTAAATGGAACTGTTTTGGCTATAGCCAGCTACTCAAAGCTGGATCTAAAAGTACATGCAGCATCATTTGGTGCCCAAGTTGAGAGTTACCCATAATTTTGTCGAAAAGGTGCATGTCTGTTGTACTTACATATTTATGATATATAAGACAAATTTCTTACAATTACCAAGCTTTATATTTTTTCAGTGGTGAAGGGTGTAAGCTGACTATAAGCTAGGAGAAGACAGAAGTGGCTGGCTTTAGCCAGTTATAGCTACAGGCAGGAATAGGTTGCTACAGCTGTCTAGAGTCAACCATATTTTATGAAACTAACTGTAGTTATCTACTATATCACAGCTTCCAGAAAAGTGCAGGTGGACATCTCACACCCCAGTCATAAGGGAGAAATTCTTAATTTTACAGTTCCTGCCCTGATAACCATGGAGCCCAATAATTATTCTAATTAATTGGTCTAGAACTGGGAAAACAGCCTATGTCCCAGTTAGTGTAATAGTTATTGCATTTTCTGAACCAGGGCAGCACTATTCTTGAAATACATAATAATTTCTTTGACTTGGGTCTGGGAGGCATGACTTTTCAGTTAACAGGCATTTGGCAATTTTATATTTGAGAATTTTTCTTATTTAGTCCTCTTTCTAATATACATGTAAAATAGCTGCATTGCAAAAATATTACACTTGTTAAGAGAAATCATGTCTCAGATAATTGAAATCAAATGAATCATTATATATTTCAGGAATAATGACGCCCTGGTTCAGAAATGTGGACTGACCATCCTCCAACTGTTTGACTTAACTATTGATTTGGCATATTTTGTCAATGGTGAAGAATACAGATTTTATTATGCTCTTGGGGGATTTCTTGATCTTCTTCAAATGAGCCCAAACTTTTTCATACAAGACAGAAATGATGGGGAAAACTTTTTTTAATTCTATCCCAAAACAACCATTTTTTTCTGGGACACCTTATGCATAAGTGATTTTACAGTAGGGAGAATTATTATGTAAACTTGTGTACACTTGCAAAGTGAACATTGCAGTTGATAGGTCATTGGTGACACATGGACCTATATTTGTGTTGAAGTTTTAGCTGCATTGATGACTGACAATGGCATTTATAGCAAAGGATAATGTTGTGAGGATCCTGCATTCATTGAACCTTCTCACTAATGACAAGGAATAGCTACAGTGACACTGCCTGCCCTCTAGTGATAGAAAATGCAGGTAGCAGTGATTGACCTTTCAATGAGTCATAGCTACCTTATGAGTCATCATGGGATAGAACATCTACAGTAAAACATTTAGGAGTGTGACTCATCAATGCAGTTTTTAGCGGAACAAGAGCAGAAAAGTTTACATATACCCAACTAACTAATATCATTGACTTACTCACAGCCTAGTGGGTGTTGTGCATTACGAGGTTACACAAAGCAGTGTTAAATATCTTCTACATTGTATTTAACATCAAACGGAAGTGCATTAATTTGTGTACATTCTCGGCTTGGTGCATCCAAATCCATTAATATCATTGAAAGGGTATGTTGGCACACCAAAGTCACACATCAAGCTTCTGCATTAGCAGTAATTTTCTGTTTTATCAGGTATTGAACAAACAATGCATTTGACTATGAACAAATAACTCTTGTTAAGATATATTGATGTTTCCATGGCAACGGTGAAAAATATGCCTGGTTCACTCAAACCAGTGAGGGACGTCGAAGGATAAGCTATGAAATCATCAAAGTTGATACCGTTGGATGAAACAATGTCTGACACTACACAAGATGATTCAAGTGCAGTTCAAGATACAAATAAGTTTTCTGAAAAACTGGGAACTCTTCTGAAAGTCAAAATTGATTTTCTTAATAATCCCAAGCAGTGGCCTCCAGGAGAAATAAAGCCAGGCAGGGAATCCAGGTTTGTGATCAGGCCAGTTTCTGGCCATTGTTATGCTTTGAAAAGGTGTGGCTGACAAACCAGCAAAATTGAAATAGGATTACACACTTTTTTGTTATGGGAAAGAGTAAATATCTATAATTCTGATTCAAGCATTTCAATATTTGTAATACCTCATTTGTTACCTGGCTACAAAACCATTATCCACTTTATATCATCCAATACGTGATGCCGGAAAATCACATTGACTTACAAATTTCGGTTTCAGGTACCTGTCGTGGTTAAGACAAAATAGTGGTAAGACTACCCTGGATTGGGAAATATTTGAATGTTGCCAAAGCAACTTGATTAAAAGGTTTAATTTGGTCTGTCAAGTAATGAGAGAAAAAGGCATACAATTTTACCTTGTTGAAAAGGAACTTGGTGATGCAGAGAGTTTCTTCGTGATTGCTGCCGGAGCAGAGTCTACTGATGTTTGCCTTAAGATGATAGAAGAAGCTGACAATGATTTCTTAATGCACTCAGTTAAACGAAGTGAACTATACAGAGGAACGACTGCTTTACATTGTGCTGTGGTGAACGGAATGGAATCAGTGGTGCGTAAACTCCTTGACAAACTAGATTCTCACCAAAGACAGCTGCTAATTGGCACACATATCACAGGAACACATTTTTTGAATAAAATGAATGTGAGTTCATTGGCATTACATTTGTCATGTTGGGTTGGAAAAACAGAAATATTTGAGGACTTTTTGAATTGTGGAGCAGATTTAGATGCCAGGGATTTAAAAGGAAACACAATCCTTCACACTTTGGTTGAACTCGCAAAGACAGACCCAGTTAAAGCAAAAACCAATTTTGTTATGATTTTCCAAAGTGAATCTGCTAAGAGGTGGTACTCGCGAAAGATTAATGAGGATTTTGAATACTGGACAACTCAAGATGATCATGACCTGAGGAAATATATGCTCTTCATTGAAAATGATGATGGGTTTACCCCACTCACTTTGGCAGCAAAAATGTGTGCGCATGACATGTTACATTTTATTGTCAACATTGAAGGTGTCCACCGCAAAACCCACTGGAAGTTCGGCCCAAAATCCTATGTCCTTTACAACATGGCTGAAATTGATCCAGTGGTTGCACGCCTTAAAAGGCCTGGGAAGCCAAGTGTTCTGGAGTTGATAGTCTACACTCCAATTGCAAAAGAATCTCTGCCAGTGTATTCAATTCCTGTTCTTGAAACTCTCGTCAGGAAGAAGTGGATGTATAACTGGTATAATTACATTTTTCGGGCAGTTTTGCATGTTTCTCTCATGGTTGTTTGTTATTTGCAGCCAAAAGAATTTATAACAACCATAAAGTCATTTGTGTCCAATGCTACAGAAATTCCTAGTAAAATTGTAGAAGTATCAGCATTTGACATCATCAAGCAGTCAACAAGCCTCTTTGCAATGACATGGTATTTGCTAGTTCTCCTGTCATTAACCAGTGTAATCGAATTTTCAGACCTTTTAAGAAATATAATCTTCTTGTTTAAGTACCTGGCTAGAAAATGGAGACCTCACCTTGTGTATAAGGCTCCTTTTTATGTTATCTTCAAGTTTGATATATTCAGAGTCATTGTGATTCTTTTTTGCATATTTCAGGCACTAACAACATACCATCTAATGGTAAACTTCATGATAGTTGATCATTACGTTGTACTTGCCACCTTCTGTGGCTGGTATTTTGTGCTCTTTTTCATTCAAGGGTTCAGAATGACTGGTTATTTCAACGTTCTCCTGCACCATATTCTATTAACAGATATTGTTAGCTTTGCATTCGTTTTTGCAATAATGCTCTGTGGGTTCGGAACTGCTATCATCTTAGTTACCTACAACCCAAGCACTGGTTCTGGTCCTGAAGGTTTTGAGAGTTTTTTTGAGGCATGTCTGTCCTTTTTCAGGATGATGACAGGATTTGGTGTAGTAAACGAGGATATTTCAGAAAGAAAGGCGACAGTGGTTGGCATTTTTGTCCTTTTTATTTGTGTGACTGTCATTTTGCTCATGAATATGCTGATAGCAGCGATGAGCGAATCTTATGCAACTCTGTCCCAATTCCAAACTGAAATATTCATTCGAAGTCAAGCAGCAGCCGTGATGATTGAAGAGAGACAGCTCGGACTCTTTTATGCTAAATTTATAATGAAACGGTTAATGGTTTATTCAATCAAGGATGATTTCTGGGGTATGGCCATTGAAACTTCTGAACCACCTTCAATTGCATAGGTGACACAAATCAGTTATTCTGAAGATAGAATTTTATCTTGTAATATATCAAATCAGCTCAATGTTGGCACTTTTTCAGCCATTTCGGTTCAACATCAGCCAACAGTAAACAAACGAAGTACATGGTGCATTCTTCCTATTGCTTGCTTAAATGAATGAATTTCAGTGTAATGAGGGCCACTGACGGTCAACATTGAAATGATGATGACATGATCTGGCATAGCATTCAAGTCTGAGCCCCTTCCTGGTAAGCAGGAACTGAGCAGATCTTCTGTAACTCTTTGCTCCACTCCCTGGTGTAAATGGGGAGCAACTGACTATGGACCGTTATGTTGATAATGGCTGCCTGGTAGGATGTTGGAAAGGCTCATAACAAACTCCAGTAACTCCACCAAGATAGTTTTACGGTTATCTATAAAACAGGAATTGCTGAAAAAACTTCGTGATCAATGAATACAAAACATTGATGAAATAAAATGGGTGATAAGAAACACCATTGTAAACCTCATGTTATGAACTGATGTTATAATGCTAGCATTTGCTGTACTTTTGCTAAAAGTAGTTGTCTTGCATTTATATTCATGTCTGACTTTATCATGTAATGTATCTCTTGCTGTGTCTAGTGTATAATATGTGTTTACAAAGTTACATAGAAGTTATGAATAATTGTGGTAAATTTGCACAAAATTTGATGAATAAATACATGTACGTGACAACATCAAATTATATGTACATTGTCGTCATTGATATATTACAATTAGATTATGTATTCTTTTCAATAAATGTATCAAATGATAATTTTTGCTGACACGGTTGTCTTTAAATTACACACACAACTTAAATCTTGAAAATTATTCCTTAAATGCAGTTATTCAATACAGGGGTGAGTGTATGGGGCATTTTTAGCCACTTTTGGCTGAATGGGGTCCCGAGGTCAGACATCCTTGGTTTTGGGCATAATGCTTTTCTTTCTGAAATGACATCCTTCATCTTGCTTACAAACGTATTCTTATTCTTACACACTTATTTTTCTTAAATCAAGGAAGTTTAGTAAGAATAAACTTTTTATCCATATGAATTATTGTCCTTGCCATAGAAAATAGATAAAAGGTTTAATTAGATGAAACTGATATTGACAAGAATGACTCTTCAGTTTTATCTAAATAATATATGGCGCCTTTGCCTATAAGTTTCAGACATTTTATGATGCAAGACCCGTGTGAATAGTTCAAATCATAATGCAGTCTGACATCAAGCAAAATACAATGAATTCGAGTCAATAATGGTTAATATAGTCTGTATATTATCATAGAATACAAAATAAACATCAGCAATGCATATCTGAGTAAAGTGAGGCCAAGCAGACTATTATGGAGGAGAATGATATAATATGAGGTTAAACAGGTTTTCCATTAACAACATATTTATTCTGCCCATAAATAACAATGTTCACCATCTAACAGTAAAGGTTGCCGGTTAGAGCCTCCACTATGGCATGGAGAAACAGCAGCTCCTCTGCAACTCTTTGCTGCACTCCACCCTAGTGTAAATGGGGGGCTGGCTATGGGCAATGATGGTGACTGTGCAGTGCTTAACCTGATTTGCTTCAATGGTTGCTTAGTCATATACTCCTCTGGTTGAGACAGTCCATACTAGAACAGGCAGTGGGTTCTGTGTAGTAGTCAATTTAAAGGGGCATTTACACAATCACCGATACAACCTACATCTGATCACGTATGAAAATATTTTTTAACTCTTGCTCATCCTTGTTCATACGCGGTTCACTCACCTAGTGTTTCACAAAGAAAATTATCACTTCTGAACAGGAATTTAAACAAATCTCCACTGACCTTGAACCTCGGTTTGGTTTAATTTCACCCAGAGGCCATTGCTTAGGATTACTTTTAAGATTTATTTCGAATTTTAATAGAATGACAACATTTGAAGTGTAGCTGTGGTTAGTTTCTTCAAAAAAAACAGTTGACAGCGGCCTATACCTGACTAAGATCTGAACATGCTCAAGCCAGCTGCTTCTGTCCACTTCTATAGCTAATAGCTGGCTTACATTTATGAAAGTGTAAAAATTGGCAAATGTAAGAAATTAATGTAATATATCATAAATATGTACTTTAAAATCTGGTTTCGAGTAGCCAGCAATGACAGCTTTGGCTAGGCTCCATTAGTTTTAAGTCATCCCTAGGAGATTCAGATGCTGTTTACATCAACTTAATGTAAATCTGCAGACGTTGATGGGTTCTGAGCTTACTTGTGTGTGATACAGGGGTAGCCAAACAAATTGATTTGTACTCATGTGTCCCTAAAATAATTATGAACCCATTTTTGATAACAGAATCAACAAGTTGTTCTCCTCTTTAAAATGTTTGCATTCAAACAGCCAGTGAGGTCATTAACTTCTGTCAAATAGACTTAGATTATTCTGTTAAAGCATAGCATACTTATTGTTGTCTGACAAATACAGGCAGTGAAAGGATTTTTCCAGTGACAGAAATGAGTCAATAAACAAAGTGTACAAAAACAGCTCAGTGCCATTAACGCCTAAATGCAAATTATTGGCAGATTAATACAATTATTTGTCTCTTTAAATAAAAAGATCTTTTCACAGAAGAGCTATCAGGACACCCTCCTTATCAAAGTTAAATAGTTTCGTTTTTTCTTCTATTTTGAGGTAAAATGATACTTCGTCATGACATCAAATGGCACTGCTATGAACTGCTGTTATGCTGTAAATCTCTTCGAGTGCATATTTGTCAAAAGCAAATTCAGATTCTGAGTTTTAATTGAAATTGTACTTGATATGATTATAGAGGAACTCTCTAAGCCAACCTATCCTGTACTTTTGATGACCCACAGGTCCCATCATTCAAGTGATAACCATGATAAATTTATCTTTTATTGTCATCTTGTGGTTTCTTGTGGTACAAGCAGATACTATATCTATGTTAGGCGATTGGAACAATATAAGGGAAAGAGTCACACCATAAGCCATGAAATAATAAAGTAATGGGACAATCACATAGGAGTATGTTTACTATATAACATCATTATTTACTGTAAACACCAAATAATGCATTAGTTAAGGTACCCCTTTTATGTTACCTAAGACAATTCATAAGTTAAGGTACCCCTTTTATGTTACCTAAGACAATGCATTAGGATACCCTTTTATGTGATTTCAGACAATATTTGCCAAACTGGCCTAACAAATTTTTAATGTAAATGTAAATGTGTGGGTTTTACATTGAGCATGATCTCTCTCAACTGCCCGGGGAGTATATGCCCAACCTGCAGCCATTAAGGCACACTTAGGGTCAATGCACTCTATAATAATACTAAATTGTGGGAAGCATTAAGGCAAACTGCTTAGGGGTGAGTTAGGGCTTCATGTCACATATTTTTTAACCTGATGGGCTAATTAGGACAGGAAGGGACCATGGAATGAGATAATGCATGAAACAGCTGACTAGGCTAGACTGGGAATTGAACCTGGGACCCAGTGGTTGGAAGCCCAACACACTACCACTGAGCTAGGTCCCCATCATATTAAGGCAAACTAACATGTAGCTGCTGACAAGATTATGTTTACTTTATAAACATCATTATTTATAAACACCAACTAATGTATTAGTTAAGGCACCCTTTTTATGTGATTTAAGACAATTACTATTTGCCATATTGTCCTTATGTTACTTAACTGTGAGAAGCATTATGGCTAACTGACATGCAAACTGCTGACATTATTGTGTAAACACCTGTATTCATACATATGTTTGACGGATGACGGTTAGTACGTCTACCTGACAAATATACCACAAACTTTCACTACATGCATGATGCTTTATCTATTGGCAATGGCTGCCTGTTTAACAAGCTGTTGGATGGTAATGTGTCAATAATAGGGTAGTTTCTTTTCTCTCTGAGCCATACTGAGTTATCAAGTTATTGACGTCCCAATGGTAACCTCAAACAGATGATCTGATTGGCCGGCGATGTCAAAGGATGATCTGATCCGCTGGTGTACATAAGGCAGCTATGCCAATTTATTACCAAGGCACTCTGTCAGCAGACACTCCGTTGTAGTAAGTACAATGGCACCTAGACACATAGGTTCTCTATCATTGATAACAAATTCTGAAAATCAAGAACAAACATTAATGTTTAGATATGAAGCGAACTAAAATTGAGCCTATGAGGACATCGATAAAGGATGTGGAAGACTGGCAAAGAGGAGAAATTCATCCTGACATGGAGTCTAGGTAGGTATCATATAATATCTATATATGCATGTGTAATATTGCAAGTAATAATGAAAATATGACCCATTGGATCCTTAAAAGTTGCATTCCTCTTTGCGCCATTATTTTGCTGTCTGTATCTGAGATGTTTATCGCAACTATCTTTTCATTCTAATTTTGTGCTGTTCAGTTTCTTCTCAAGTAATCTGTGCAATATTAATGTAATTCCAGTCAAGCTGTTAGAAGCAATCTTTGATATCCACCCACCAGCTGAATTTTATCTGGTTTAATATTGTGTGAATTATATGTTTTGTTGAGTAGGTCCAATAATTAAAAAAATTAATTCAATCCATCAAGATTACTGGCTAAGATTGAAGATAAAACTACCATTATCAATGCCTAATAATTTTCAGATATGAAAAATGGCTAGAGAGAAGTATTTCAAACAGGAATATCATTGACAAAGAAGTTGAAGAGTGTTGCAGATTCAATCAAGTGAGAAAATTCAAATTTATTTGCCTGGTCATGGACAGATATGATATAAGTTTTCACACCAAATTTGGGATTCCAGAGACCTGTCTCAATGTTGCAATATTCTCTAATTCAGTGGATGTGTCTCTTATGCTTATTGAAAGGCTAGATGAAGAGCTAATTATGTGGACTGTAAAGAAAACACCAATTTATGGTGGAATCACTGCATTACATTCAGCGGTGGCAAATGGTCAAAGATCAGTAGTGCAAGCGCTCCTGGAAAAGCTTGACAAGGACAAACAACAAGCACTTCTGCATGCTCACATAACAGGATCTTACTTTATTAAAAAGATGGATGTGTCATCACTTGCTCTGAATATTGCTTGTTGGACGGGCAATGAAGAGATGATTGAAGACTTGATATCTTATGGAGCTGAAGTGGATATGATGGATTTTAAAGAGGGAAACACTGTGTTTCACATACTTTGCAAGAAAGGCAAAACTGATCCTGCTAGAGCAAAGGAAACATTTGGGTTAATTCTAATGAGTCAGGCCAGCAGAAAATGGTTTTGTACAAAAAAAGGGAAAAGAGTTGAAACATTGGAGTGTTTACAATGACTCTGAAATGAGAACATATTTACTTGCAATAGAAAATACTGATGGGTACACACCTCTTACACTTGCGGGTAAAATCGGCGCCTGGGAAATGGTGCAGTTCATCCTAAACATAGAGAATATGTATCTTCACACAATTTGGAGGTTTGGACCTCAGTCAATTGGCTTTTACGACATGGGAGAAGTTGACCCAATCATCTCAAATCAAATCCGACCAGGAAAACCTAATCTTCTTGAGTTGCTACTCTATCGTCCTCTAGAGAAAGATGTCCTGCCAGTTTTTTCCATTCCTGTCTTACGACATTTAGCTGCTTACAAGTGGGTATGTTACAGGTACATTTATTGCTTTATGCCATTTTGCATGTTCTTCAAGCATTCGCAAACTATAAGCTGTATGACGAGTATCATCAACTCATCTTCGAGCATTCAAAGAACAACAGCAACGTCTCTGATACTTCAACAAGGATAACATTTAATGCCCTGTCAAACTCCAAATCTCTACTTGTTTCAACAGTGTATGTAATATTTTACATAACATATGTTGTCCTAGTTGAAATCAATGAATTTTCAAAGATATTTAGGTTCCATTGGTTTTGCAGCCAACAGAACGGACAACGGTACACGATCCCGCTATTGGCCATTATCAGAGCTGATCTTTACCGAGTTATAATGGCAGGATATGTAATTAATCAATTGGTTGTTTTGATGTATCTTTTTGCATTTTCTGAATTGAATAAGCCATGTATGACCCTCTCCACATTTTACTGTTGGTATTTTACTCTATTTTTCTTGCAAGGATTCAAGTTAACAGGGAGTCTGAGAACTATGCTACATTATATTTTACTCACAGATGTAATGAAATTTCTTTGCATTTTTTCAATTATCTTAACATGTTTTTCTGCCACTTTTCGTGTTGTCTTGATGGATGCTGATGAATCTACCAGCATGATTGGATTTGAAAATATCATAATAGGAACCATGACAGGCTTCAGGTTAATGACAGGTTTTGCAAGCTTCGATATTTACTCCAGCTATGACAGTTTGTTTCTTTTAACTGTCGGAGTGTTCATCAATATCACTGTGGTAATGTTGCTTAACATGTTGATTGCTGCAATGAGTGAGATTTACTTGACTCTAGGTCCTTATAAAACTGAATTGTGGATTTACAGCCAGTTTAGTGCAATGATGATCCTAGAAAGAAGCATGCCATCTTTTGTACTCAACCATTTCATCAAGAAATACATGACTCAAGATGAGGAGACCAAGAAATGGGGCATATTGATGGAAACCACAACCCCTGCTGAGTGTGTTTCAGAAGATTACAATAAAATTGGTCAAAGGTACCATTGAAACCAGTTAGAGACATGATGGAAGTGCCTCTTCATTTTCCGTGAGGCATGACAGTGACTTAATGCCAACATCAAACAAAATCTGATTTTGATATTTGGTGACGTGTTTCTTGTTGTATCTGTTTGTTTTGTTGTGAAATATGTATCAAGACATGACAAAATATATTCACTGCTTTAGCTACCTTGTCACAAAAGAGTTAAAAACAAGAACATTTTGTTGTATAACTTACTTAAAGTGCTATTTATTGCACATTAATTTGCAAACATGTGTGTGTAACATAATTCTTCACATAAATATTTGACTTAGCATTACAAAACCAGCCAAAACATTTTTTGATTACTCATGTCCCTCATACAGAACATTATTATGTGCAGCTTATCTCACTAAATATAAATCGCTTGTACGGTTTCATTTTTAAGTCATCTGTACTATTGTGTGTTACGTATTATTTCCAATAAAATGTATACTATTTACATGTCAATTGCTGTTTGTTTTATGTATCATGTTTTCAAGCTAAGTAAGGCTTAAGAGCAAGGGTTAAACTTGATTTTCATGAATATTAATACATATTTTTAAAGTATATTTTCCTTTTATTGAACCACTAAACCGTGGACTGGGGTGGCTTGGGCAGTTCTGGAACAACTTGATCAGGTTTCTTCATGTCTTTGTTTCCATAGGGCAAACCTGGTAATTCTCCAAAAATATGGGCACGAAGGACAGCCTGCAATATCAAAATACATTTTAACTCAGATACTTCTTATCTTGAAAAAGTATTTTCAATAATTCAAGATGTAAATAGACATTGGTCATTATCTAATTTAATAATTAATTTAATATTTTTTTAAGATGTAAATAAGCATTGGCCTTTATCTAATTCAAAATTCAAGATGTAAATAGACATTGATCATTATTATTTAAAATAAATAATAAAGCCCTCCTCGAATAGACGCCCTGGGTGGCTGCGTTTCCAGAAAAAATAAAGGCCTCCCTCAAATAAAAACCCTTTCTCATTAAGCATGAAAAATCCAATAAATTGAGGTGGTGAGTGGGTGGATTAGGGCTTTAAATTCTGTATTTCTGCACCTGTTGGGCTAATTAGGACAGGCAGGGGCCATGGCAATGAGATGAAGGATGAAACAGCCATCAAACTTAGGCTCGACCAGGAATCGAAACCCCAGGACCTAGCGGTTGGAATCCCAGTGCGCTACCACTGAGCTAGGCCCCCACCCCCAAATAAATAAAGGTCTTTCAGGGCAATTTTATATCCTTTTTAGGACTTTACATTTCTCAGGTGTCATTCACTGCCCCTAAAGTAATAGAAGCCCACCTCGAAATAAAAGCCCACCTAAAATAAAGGCCCTGCTGAGGTGGCCTCTAAAAAATAAAAGGGAGGGCCCAAACTATCAATTAAAAAAAGAAATTTATTCGAGTAAATAACTTTCAACAGCACATAACCAAGATTCAAGTTTAATGACAATTCACATTTTATGTGACTTCAATGTTATTGATTAATCAGTATTGTCAATGGCTAATACTCACAAAATAATAAGAACAAGCAGGGCAGCTCCAAGAGCCAAGATGGCAGTTAAGGTAGCATATTCTTCTTCACTTGTGTTGGGGAATGTTGTCCCCAGGTGTACTCACTACTCACAGTATACTGACAACAAATTTAAATTAGAGAACAAATTTATTATTACATGAATTATCATTTATATATGTACATATTGCCGATACAACTGTGTATTGGAGTTATTTGTAACACTGGTTTAGACCATTAAAGTCCATTAGACTCTCGCATAAAGTCATTAAAGTGCCTCATAAGACACATATTTCATATAACCAAGTGCTGCTGCTGCAACCACATGTTTTGATCCAACGTTTATAAAGTTGATCTTGGCAAAACGACAATGCATGAATATGCAAACTGTAGATTCAGATGTAAATTGTAGATTCCAGGCAAAAATGCTGGTTCTCTTCAAGCCAAACGAGAAGATCCTCCTTATGATGATCCCCCAAATGAAGGCATGATTCTACCTATGAGCTGAAAATGGATAAACACACATTAGGTGGTGTAAATTAAATACTAAGTGACCTCAATAATTAAACCTTTGAATAATAATATAATTATTTGAACATAATCAGAATATTTATATACTAAATTAGTACCCAGAAACATACAACCATTGAATTAACTAACTATCTCCACAATGTAAAATACAAGCCTAGCCATGTGCATGGCATGGCCACATGGTCTCGTGACCTTGAAACCATGAAGGTTAAACTCCATTAATTAATTTCATAGAAACATGTAGTGTACTGAACCTTAATTTAGACTATCATACTAAAATACAAACACAACACTCTCAATGCAAAGCATTAGCTATGAAACTACTTCAAAATATTAAATAAAGTAGAGACTACTTACGTGGTGGAGTCAGGATATACAAGACCAAAGGCAGAGAGAAAGAGATAGCAAGATGCTGCTCCTCTGCAATCTATTCTGCAAGTGACAATGTGACACAAGCCAAGATCTCCCACATTGTGTCAGAAATTCACTCAAGCTTGCATTATGACCCACATTGCTAATCCTCTTGTCTCCCTTAATCTCATTATTTCAATACTCATGAATCAGCTGACAGAACTGAAGGGAGCAGTAATTATATAACATCAAACCACCTAACTTAATTGATTAACCACATAATATTAACCCACCATTATATACACCACACACAAGCTATCAATATCAATATAATTGTTTTTATTGATTTACCATAGTCCATAACTCTGGCTGTGACAACTTGCAAATCGAAAGCGAGAGCGTGAAACATCTGCAACTGAAAAAGATATTGCCTTATTATTCAATTCATGCTTATCCTATAAATATTACTGACAAAATTCCTTTTATATTGAAACAAAATGTATATATCCCAATTCTAGCTTCAATAGCAAACTTTCAATGGCCTGTTTCAAAGTACACTATATTTGTAACTGTTAATGAAGAATTCGACATTTTCAACCCATCAAACACCTAATAAGAGCCAAGTCATCATATCAATCTGTGGAAAAGAAAAGATCATCCCTGACTTAGGTACTTATACTTGTGCACTTTACTGGTGCTACTATGTGTATGGTGAGTGTCAGTGACTTGTAGGTTTGATGATGTATAGATTGTATGACGTTCGATAAATAAAGATATAAAACCTTCCACAGGTTCCTTTTCCACTTCAGATGGCCCGATGGCATCACCAGACAGTTCTTTCTCCTCAACCGGTGCATTGGCTTCGATCATCTTTGGTTCATCAGTGTTGATCTCTGGCACTCTGGTCACCGTGGTTGCTGCTGTTGTTGCTTCATTGGTTGGTTTTAATGTGGTTACTAGAAACAGGCAAGATTTCTATTGCAAAAGATTTCTAGGACCAAAAGAAGGTTACATGAGTGCATAAATATTGGTTATATCCCAAATAGGAGGGAGTTAACCAACAAAAAAATGTTAGTTAACTCCCAACTATATGAGAGATGTAACTAACTTATACTTCATCAGGCATATTTACTAATTTGTTGGAGTGTATGTTTTGTTGTAATGCCTTTATTACGCAAAACTAGTTCAGTTTGCATTCAGGAGGGAGATAACTAACTTTTTCGTTGCTCAGAACAATAGGATAACAGTCTAAATGGCGTATAATGCAAGTAATACAATAGAGAAACATTTCATTTTAATTGTGTGTACTTCACTTTCTTGTTGTGTGTGTGTATGTCTCTATTGTTAAAATAAATTGTTTGTGTCATATCAGTCTAAAAATGAAAATATGAATAAACCGAAAACATCTAATCATGAAGAAGCCACTCTATATACCATTTAGCACGTTTCAATCTTTCACCAGGTCAAATGAGTCTTACTTTTATTGAGCTCATGGAGGAAACTCCAAATACTGAAGGTGGAGCAGTGAAAAGCTTTAGTGCCCTTTGGTGAATAAATTCCCTACTGGAGCACACAACAGACAGGCACACGGTTCCATGGCAGGCCAATATGTAAAATTGTCACTACAACGTTTTCTGCTCCCACACTAGGTTTATTGCAAAGTTTAGGTGTCCCAGACCAGAAAGAATAACTGTTGGAAATATCTAGGGTCTGGCATTTAAGACGTTTCTCCTATCATTTCTGTCTCACATGCAAAATTTGAGCTCAGTTGAAGATTTAAAACTCACCAAGAGCCTAATAGAATCTATATTCTCAAATATAGGCAAAATATGACAAATCAAAAAGGGTGGACACCACAACAGCAAGCAAAGCTTTGGTGGACACCCTGTATCACATCATTTATCACAAATGACAATTAATCAAAGCCATAATTACATAAATCATTCATAATCATTGTAATAATTGTATCATGTGATGCAAAATAACTAATAAACTTGAACTTTAATAGTAAAATCAAATCATGGTTAGTGCCATTTTACAGTTAGTTTCATTAAAAACGGCCTGCCAAATTGAACCTAGAGAAAGCTAGAAAACTTCTGCTATACGATGCTACCTGCCACTAAATGGAACTGTTTTGGCTACAGCCAGCTACTAAAAGCTGGATCTAAAAGTACATGCAGCATCATTTGGTGCCCAAGTTGAGAGTTACCCATTATTTTGTCGAAAAGGTGCATGTCTGTTGTACTTACATATTTATGATATATAAGACAAATTTCTTACATTTATCAAGCTTTATATTTTTTCAGTGGTGAAGGGTGTAAGCTGACTATAAGCTAGGAGAAGACAGAAGTGGCTGGCTTTAGCCAGTTATAGCTACAGGCAGGAATAGTTTGCTACAGCTGTCTAGAGTCAACCATATTTTATGAAACTAACTGTAGTTATCTACTATATCACAGCTTCCAGAAAAGTGCAGGTGGACATCTCACACCCCAGTCATAAGGGAGAAATTCTTAATTTTACAGTTCCTGCCCTGATAACCATGGAGCCCAATAATTATTCTAATTAATTGGTCTAGAACTGGGAAAACAGCCTATGTCCCAGTTAGTGTAATAGTTATTGCATTTTCTGAACCAGGGCAGCACTATTCTTGAAATACATAATAATTTCTTTGACTTGGGTCTGGGAGGCATGACTTTTCAGTTAACAGGCATTTGGCAATTTTATATCTGAGAATGTTTCTTATTTAGTCCTCTTTCTAATATACATGTAAAATAGCTGCATTGCAAAAATATTACACTTGTTAAGAGAAATCATGTCTCAGATAATTGAAATCAAATGAATCATTATGTATTTCAGGAATAATGACGCCCTGGTTCAGAAATGTGGCCTGACCATCCTCCAACTGTTTGACTTAACTATTGATTTGGCATATTTTGTCAATGGTGAAGAATACAGATTTTATTATGCTCTTGGGGAATTTCTTGATCTTCTTCAAATGAGCCCAAACTTTTTCATACAAGACAGAAATGATGGGGAAAACCTTTTTTAATTCTATCCCAAAACAACCATTTTTTTCTGGGACACCTTATACATAAGTGATTTTACAGTAGGGAGAATTAATATGTTAACTTGTGTACACTTGCAAAGTGAACATTGCAGTTGATGGGTCATTGGTGACACATGCACCTATATTTGTGTTAAAGTTTTAGCTGCATTGATGACTGACAATGGCATTTATAGCAGTGGATAATGTTGTGAGGATCCTGCATTCATTGAACCTTCTCACTAATGACAAGGAATAGCTACAGTGACACTGCCTGCCCTATAGTGATAGAAAATGCAGGTAGCAGTGATTGACCTTTCAATGAGTCATAGCTACCTTATGAGTCATCATGGGATAGAACATCTACAGTAAAACATTTAGGAGTGTGACTCATCAATGCAGTTTTTAGCGGAACAAGAGCAGAAAAGTTTACATATACCCAACTAACTAATATCATTGACTAACTCACAGCCTAGTGGGTGTTGTGCATTACGAGGTTACACAAAGCAGTGTTAAATATCTTCTACATTGTATTTAACATCAAACGGAAGTGCATTAATTTGTGTACACTCTTGGCTTGGTGCACCCAAATCCATTAATATCATTGAAAGGGTTTGTTGGCACACCAAAGTCACACATCAAACTTCTGCATTAGCAGTAATTTTCTGTTTTATCAGGTATTGAACAAACAATGCATTTGACTATGAACAAATAACTCTTAATAAAATATATTGATGTTTTCATGGCAATGGTGTAAAACGTGCCGGGTTCACTCAAACCGGAGAGGGACATCAAAGGATAAGCTATGAAATCGTTAAAGTTGATACCGTTGGATGAAACAATGTCTGACACTACACAAGATGATACAAGTGCAGTTCAAGATACAAATAAGTTTTCTGAAAAACTTAGAGCTCTTCTGAAAGTCAAAATGGATTTTGTGAGTAATCCAAAGCAGTGGCCTCCAGGAGAAATAAAGCCAGGCAGGGAATCCAGGTTAGTGATCAGGCCAATTTCTAGCCATTGTTATGCTTTGAAAAGGTGTGGCTGACAAATCAGCAAAATTGAAATAGGATTACACACTTTTTTGTTATGGGAAAGAGTAAATATCTATAATTATGATTCAAGAATTTCAATATTTGTATTACTCCATTTGTAACCTGGCTATAAAGTCATTATCCACTTTATATTCCATCGTCCATACTTGATGCCAGAAAATCACATTGACTTACAACTTTCGGTTTCAGGTACCTGTCGTGGTTAAGACAAAATAGTGGAGATAAGACTACCCTGGATTGGGAAATATTTGAATGTTGCCAAAGCAACTTGATTAAAAGGTTTAATTTGGTCTGTCAAGTAATGAGAGAAAAAGGCATAAAATATTACCTTGTTGAAAAGGAAGTTGTTGAAGCAGAGAGTTTCTTCGTGTGTGCTGCCGGAGCGGAGTCTATTGATGTTTGCCTTAAGATGATAGAAGAAGCTAACAATGATTTCTTAATGCACTCAGTCAAACAAAGTGAACTATACAGAGGAACGACTGCTTTACATTGTGCTGTGGTGAACGGAATGGAATCAGTGGTGCGTAAACTCCTTGAGAAACTAGATTCTCACCAAAGACAGCTGCTAATTGGCACACATATCACAGGAACACATTTTTTGAATAAAATGAATGTCAGTTCATTGGCATTACACTTGTCATGTTGGGTTGGAAACACAGAAATATTTGAGGACTTGTTGAATTGTGGAGCAGACTTAGATGCCAGGGATTTAAAAGGAAACACAATCCTTCACACTTTGGTTGAACTCGGAAAGACAGACCCAGTTAAGGCACAAACCAATTTTGTTATGATTTTCCAAAGCGAATCTGCTAAGAGGTGGTACTCAAAAAAGATTAATGAGGATTTTGAATACTGGACAACTCAAGATGACCATGACCTGAGGAAATATATGCTCTTCAATGAAAATGATGATGGGTTTACCCCACTCACTTTGGCAGCAAAAATTTGTGCGCATGACATGTTACATTTTATTGTCAACATTGAAGGTGTCCACCGCAAAACCTACTGGAAGTTCGGCCCAAAATCCTATGTCCTTTACAACATGGCTGAAATTGATCCAGTGGTTGCACGCCTTAAAAGGCCTGGGAAGCCAAGTGTTCTGGAGTTGATAGTCTACACTCCAATTGCAAAAGAATCTCTGCCAGTGTATTCAATTCCTGTTCTTGAAACTCTGGTCAGGAACAAGTGGATGTATAACTGGTATAATTACATATTTTGGGCAGTTTTGCATGTTTCTCTCATGGTTGTTTGTTATTTGCATCGCTTTTTTGGCAGTGAATGCTTTTCTTTCTGACATGACATCCTTCAACTTGCTTACAAACTTTCTTAAGCCCCGGTCTCACATAGCCAGTTTTCCCGTAGTGAACCTGTAGTATTATATAACGGTCATGCAACGCGCTTCCCAGCTCCAACCGCGACGGCTACCCGTCGAGTCACTCCTGGGACTCGTGGCCAAGCCGGGAAACTCGGGCCCCTTAGCTGGGTATGCCAAGCTTGCATGGCTCACCCATGGCAAACTCCCGGGTGTCAAAAAAATCGGGGGATTACCCGTCGAAGTCGGCAGATTACCTGTGGAAGTCGGCGGATTACCCGTCGAAGTCGGCGGATTACCCGTCGAAGTCAGCAAGTTATCCATCCCTAATTTTACCCGTAGTAAAGCCGTTTACTAGGAGTAAGCTGATGGGTAGTAGTAATTCGACGGCTTCCAGGAGTAACCCGCCGAGTTGTAGGAGTTGCTGCTCTAATATTAGCCCGATTTTCGTCAAATAAGACTGAATTGTAGTATAGTTCATACTGATATCATATGTGTTTTCTGATCGAAAATAGAACAAATATTAAGCGAGATATTCTATATTATATAATAAGCATATAAATCTATCTGTCTCTCTTAACTATCTCTACATATCTACATATCTACAAATCTATCTATCTAACTATCTACAATAAAGAGCAGCGATTAATGTTGGGGGCGTTTTTGACAAGAATATTCTTGTTTTTGCCCAGTATACTTTATTAATTTTCCTCACCTTATCTATTATATACTGCCATGCTGCAGGAAACACAAGGGTACGTTTAAAGTCAAGACTCGAATGGTGTAGTCAATAGTTTTGACCATCCTATATACAATGTTTGGATGAGCTTTATTGCAATTCACTTCTACTCATTCTGCCAACTGGCTAATGGGAAGGACTTTTCCTTGGGTTTTGTAAAAGTCAATTAACCTATATATGTAATAGCAATCTGCCATGACCGTTATGTCAATTGCTTTTAGCATTTTGAATGATACAAAGAATGGGGTAAATCATGGTTTTTCATCATTGATCACAAGCATTAATTGAAATTCTGAATTTCAACTGATTCCTGTTTATTATGGGAGATTGTCTATAATTAGTTTTGATCATGGATGGAACATGCAATATCAATTTTAATTCTAGTTGGATTATTTTCAGAAACAACAACAATAACGAAATATTAATAATTTATATAAAAGGAAATAAATATCTAAAGTGATTAATCTAAACTAGAGTATATACAGGTTTAGAAGAAGATAGATGAATAAGAAAGCATATAAAGCTGCAAATAGTACAATTGGTCTTGGTATGTTGGCCATTATATATTTGGCCATTTTGACCAGACCCCATTGATACAGTCCGGGCACGGACGTTTGCGGGAGCACCACTGTTTGCCTCCGCCAACTAGCTGCCTTCTCAGACAAATATCTCGCCTAATAGTTGGTCTATTTCGATCCAATCAAAGAATAATATTAGGGGAGCAGCAGCCTTTTAAAGAATATACAACCCCCCCTCCACTGCTGCATGTACAAAATATCATTAGACGATTGACTCGCCAGGAACCCGGCGAGTCTATTGTACAACCCTGTGAGTCTCTCGTTGAATTCTTCCATTAATTGGCCGTACCCGCCGAGTCACCCGTAGAACCTGCCGAGTCACCCGTAGAACCCGTCGAGTCATCCGTAGAACCCTTTTTGCCGCCAGAATCCATTGCCAACCCGCCGAAAAAAAGCTGTTGCATAACCGTTATGTAATATTACGGGTTCACTATGACAAAACCGAGTATGTGAGACCTAGGCTTTATTCTTACACACTTATTCTTCTTAAATCAAGGAAGTTTAGTAAGAATAAACTTTTTCCAACAGATCCATATGAATTATTGTCAGCTGCTTGTTAGAAGATTGACTCATTTTACCAACTCTGCCTACTTTGTCTGCATTGTATGAGGGTTATTGACCAAGCAGTGATGGAATGAAACCTTTTGCAGTGTCAATCTGGCTTCTTTTTTACTCCTTGCCATAGAAAATAGATAAAAGGTTTAAACTCTACAGTACATTAGATGAAACTGATATTGACAAGAATGACTCGTCAGTTTTATCTAAATAATATATGGCACCTTTGCCTATATGTTTCAGACATTTTATGATGCAAGACCCGTGTGAATAGTTCAAATCATAATGCAGTCTGAAATCAAGCAAAATACAATGAATTCAAGTCGATATTGGTTCATATAGTCTGTATATTATCATAGAATACAAAATAAACGTCAGCAATGCATATCTGAGTAAAGTGAGGCCAAGCAGACTATTATGGAGGAGAAAGATATAATATGAGGTTAAACAGGTTTTCCATTAACAACATATTTTATTCTGCCCATAAATAACAATGTTCACCATCTAACAGTATAGAGCCTCCACTATGGCATGGAGAAACAGCAGCTCCTCTGCAACTCTTTGCTGCACTCCACCCTAGTGTAAATGGGGAGCTGGCTATGGGCAATGATGGTGACTGTGCAGTGCTTAACCTGATTTGCTTCAATGGTTGCTTAGTCATATACTCCTCTGGTTGAGAAAGGTTCATACTAGAACAGGCAGTGGGTTCTGTGTAGTAGTCAATTTAAAGGGGCATTCACACAATCACCGATACAACCTACATCTGATCACGTATGAAAATATTTTTTGCTCATCCTTGTTCATACGCGGTTCACTCACCTAGCGTTTCACAAAGAAAATTATCACTTCTGAACAGGAATTTAAACAAATCTCCACTGACCTTGAACCTCAGTTTGGTTTAATTTCACCCAGAGGCCATTGCTTAGGATTACTTTTAAGATTTATTTCGAATTTTAATAGAATGACAACATTTGAAGTGTAGCTGTGGTTAGTTTCTTCAAAAAACAGTTGACAGCGGCCTATACCTGACTAAGATCTGAACATGCTCAAGCCAGCTGCTTCTGTCCACTTCTATAGCTAATAGCTGGCTTACATTTATGAAAGTGTAAAAATTGGCATATGTGAAATTAATGTAATATATCATAAATATGTACTTTAAAATCTGGTTTCGAGTAGCCAGCAATGACAGCTTTGGCTAGGCTCCATTAGTTTTAAGTCATCCCTAGGAGATTCAGATGCTGTTTACATCAACTTAATGTAAATCTGCAGACGTTGATGGGTTCTGAGCTTACTTGTGTGTGATACAGGGGTAGCCAAACAAATTGATTTGTACTCATGTGTCCCTAAAATAATTATGATCCCATTTTTGATAACAGAATCAACAAGTTGTTCTCCTCTTTAAAATGTTTGCATTCAAACAGCCAGTGAGGTCATTAATTTCTGTCAAACAGAGTGATATGTTTCTGTTAAAGCATAGCATACTTATTGTTGTCTGACAAATACAGGCAGTGAAAGGATTTTTCCAGTGACAGAAATGAGTCAATAAACAAAGTGTACAAAAACAGCTCAGTGCCATTAACGCCTAAATGCAAATTATTGGCAGATTAATACAATTATTTGTCTCTTTAAATAAAAAGATCTTTTCGCAGAAGAGCTATCAGGACACCCTCCTTATCAAAGTTAAATAGTTTCGTTTTTTCTTCTATTTTGAGGTAAAATGATACCTCGTCATGACATCAAATGGCACTGCTATGAACTGCTGTTATGCTGTAAATCTCTTCGAGTGCATATTTGTCAAAAGCAAATTCAGATTCTGAGTTTTAATTGAAATTGTACTTGATATGATTATAGAGGAACTCTCTAAGCCAACCTATCCTGTACTTTCGATGACCCACAGGTCCCATCATTCAAGTGATAACCATGATAAATTCTTTTATTGTCATCTTGTGGTTTCTTGTGGTACAAGCAGATACTATATCTATGTTAGGCGATTGGAACAATATAAGGGAAAGAGTCACACCATAAGCCATGAAATAATAAAGTAATGGGACAATCACATAGGAGTATGTTTACTATATAACATCATTATTTACTGTAAACACCAAATAATGCATTAGTTAAGGTACCCCTTTTATGTTACTTAAGACAATTCATAAGTTAAGGTACCCCTTTTATGTTACCTAAGACAATGCATTAGGATACCCTTTTATGTGATTTCAGACAATATTTGCCAAACTGGCCTAACAAATTTTTAATGTAAATGTAAATGTGTGGGTTTTACATTGAGCATGATCTCTCTCAACTGCCCGGGGAGTATATGCCCAACCTGCAGCCATTAAGGCACACTTAGGGTCAATGCACTCTATAATAATACTAAATTGTGGGAAGCATTAAGGCAAACTGCTTAGGGGTGAGTTAGGGCTTCATGTCACATATTTTTTAACCTGATGGGCTAATTAGGACAGGAAGGGACCATGGAATGAGATAATGCATGAAACAGCTGACTAGGCTAGACTGGGAATTGAACCTGGGACCCAGTGGTTGGAAGCCCAACACACTACCACTGAGCTAGGTCCCCATCATATTAAGGCAAACTAACATGTAGCTGCTGACAAGATTATGTTTACTTTATAAACATCATTATTTATAAACACCAACTAATGTATTAGTTAAGGCACCCTTTTTATGTGATTTAAGACAATTACTATTTGCCATATTGTCCTTATGTTACTTAACTGTGAGAAGCATTATGGCTAACTGACATGCAAACTGCTGACATTATTGTGTAAACACCTGTCCCCATATATATGTTTGATGGACGACGGTTAGTAGGTCTACCTGACAATATTACCACAAACTTTCACTACATGCATGATGCTTTATCTATTGGCAATGGCTGCCTGTTTAACAAGCTGTCCGATGGTAATGTGTCAATAATTAAGTAGCTTCTTCTTCATCTTAGCAGTACTGTTTTATCAAGTTACTGACGTCCCAACGGCAACCTCAGATGATCTGATTGGCCGGCGATGTCAAAAGCATGATCTGATCGGCTGGTGTACATAACGCAGCTATGCCAATTTATTACCAAGGCACTCTGTCAGCAGACACTCCTTTGTAGTAAGTACAACGGCACCTAGACACATAGGTTCTCTATCATTGATAACAAATTCTGAAAATCAAGAACAAACATTAATGTTTAGATATGAAGCGAACTAAAATTGAGCCTATGAGGACATCGATAAAGGATGTGGAAGACTGGCAAAGAGGAGAAATTCATCCTGACATGGAGTCTAGGTAGGTATCATATAATATCTATATATGCATGTGTAATATTGCAAGTAATAATGAAAATATGACCCATTGGATCCTTAAAAGTTGCATTCCTCTTTGCGCCATTATTTTGCTGTCTGTATCTGAGATGTTTATCGCAACTATCTTTTCATTCTAATTTTGTGCTGTTCAGTTTCTTCTCAAGTAATCTGTGCAATATTAATGTAATTCCAGTCAAGCTGTTAGAAGCAATCTTTGATATCCACCCACCAGCTGAATTTTATCTGGTTTAATATTGTGTGAATTATATGTTTTGTTGAGTAGGTCCAATAATTAAAAAATTTAATTCAATCCATCAAGATTACTGGCTAAGATTGAAGATAAAACTACCATTATCAATGCCTAATAATTTTCAGATATGAAAAATGGCTAGAGAGAAGTATTTCAAACAGGAATATCATTGACAAAGAAGTTGAAGAGTGTTGCAGATTCAATCAAGTGAGAAAATTCAAATTTATTTGCCTGGTCATGGACAGATATGATATAAGTTTTCACACCAAATTTGGGATTCCAGAGACCTGTCTCAATGTTGCAATATTCTCTAATTCAGTGGATGTGTCTCTTATGCTTATTGAAAGGCTAGATGAAGAGCTAATTATGTGGACTGTAAAGAAAACACCAATTTATGGTGGAATCACTGCATTACATTCAGCGGTGGCAAATGGTCAAAGATCAGTAGTGCAAGCGCTCCTGGAAAAGCTTGACAAGGACAAACAACAAGCACTTCTGCATGCTCACATAACAGGATCTTACTTTATTAAAAAGATGGATGTGTCATCACTTGCTCTGAATATTGCTTGTTGGACGGGCAATGAAGAGATGATTGAAGACTTGATATCTTATGGAGCTGAAGTGGATATGATGGATTTTAAAGAGGGAAACACTGTGTTTCACATACTTTGCAAGAAAGGCAAAACTGATCCTGCTAAAGCAAAGGAAACATTTGGGTTAATTCTAATGAGTCAGGCCAGCAGAAAATGGTTTTGTACAAAAAAGGGAAAAGAGTTGAAACACTGGAGTGTTTACAATGACTCTGAAATGAGAACATATTTACTTGCAATAGAAAATACTGATGGGTACACACCTCTTACACTTGCGGGTAAAATCGGCGCCTGGGAAATGGTGCAGTTCATCCTAAACATAGAGAATATGTATCTTCACACAATTTGGAGGTTTGGACCTCAGTCAATTGGCTTTTATGACATGGGAGAAGTTGACCCAATCATCTCAAATCAAATCCGACCAGGAAAACCTAATCTTCTTGAGTTGCTACTCTATCGTCCTCTAGAGAAAGATGTCCTGCCAGTTTTTTCCATTCCTGTCTTACGACATTTAGCTGCCTACAAGTGGGTATGTTACAGGTACATTTATTGCTTTTGGGCCATTTTGCATGTTCTTCAAGCATTCGCAAACTACAAGCTGTATGACGAGTATCATCAACTCATCTTCGAGCATTCAAAGAACAACAGCAACGTCTCTGATACTTCAACAAGGATAACATTTAATGCCCTGTCAAATTCCAAATCTCTACTTGTTTCAACAGTGTATGTAATATTTTACATAACATATGTTGTCCTAGTTGAAATCAATGAATTTTCAAAGATATTTAGGTTCCATTGGTTTTGCAGCCAACAGAACGGACAACGGTACACGATCCCGCTATTGGCCATTTTCAGAGCTGATCTTTACCGAGTTATAATGGCAGGATATGTAATTAATCAATTGGTTGTTTTGATGTATCTTTTTGCATTTTCTGAATTGAATAAGCCATGTATGACCCTCTCCACATTTTACTGTTGGTATTTTACTCTATTTTTCTTGCAAGGATTCAAGTTAACAGGGAGTCTGAGTACTATGCTACATTATATTTTACTCACAGATGTAATGAAATTTCTTTGCATTTTTTCAATTATCTTAACATGTTTTTCTGCCACTTTTCGTGTTGTCTTGATGGATGCTGATGAATCTACCAGCATGATTGGATTTGAAAATATCATAATAGGAACCATGACAGGCTTCAGGTTAATGACAGGTTTTGCAAGCTTCGATATTTACTCCAGCTATGACAGTTTGTTTCTTTTAACTGTCGGAGTGTTCATCAATATCACTGTGGTAATGTTGCTTAACATGTTGATTGCTGCAATGAGTGAGACTTACTCGACTCTAGGTCCTTATAAAACTGAATTGTGGATTTACAGCCAGTTTAGTGCAATGATGATCCTAGAAAGAAGCATGCCATCTTTTGTACTCAACCATTTCATCAAGAAATACATGACTCAAGATGAGGAGACCAAGAAATGGGGCATATTGATGGAAACCACAACCCCTGCTGAGTGTGTTTCAGAAGATTACAATAAAATTGGTCAAGGGTACCATTGAAACCAGTTAGAGACATGATGGAAGTGCCTCTTCATTTTCCGTGAGGCATGACAGTGACTTAATGCCAACCTCAAACAAAATCTGATTTTGATATTTTGTGACGTGTTTCTTGTTGTATCTGTTTGTTTTGTTGTGAAATATGTATCAAGACATGACAAAATATATTCACTGCTTTAGCTACCTTGTCACAAAAGAGTTAAAAACAAGAACATTTTGTTGTATAACTTACTTAAAGTGCTATTTATTGCACATTAATTTGCAAACATGTGTGTGTAAAATAATTCTTCACATAAATATTTGACTTAGCATTACAAAACCAGCCAAAACATTTTTTGATTACTCATGTCCCTCATACAGAACATTATTATGTGCAGCTTATCTCACTAAATATAAGTCGCTTGTACGGTTTCATTTTTAAGTCATCTGTACTATTGTGTGTAACGTAATATTTCCAATAAAATGTATACTATTTACATGTCAATTGCTGTTTGTTTTATGTATCATGTTTTCAAGCTAAGTAAGGCTTAAGAGCAAGGGTTAAACTTGATTTTCATGAATATTAATACATATTTTTAAAGTATATTTTCCTTTTATTGAACCACTAAACCGTGGACTGGGGTGGCTTGGGCAGTTCTGGAACAACTTGATCAGGTTTCTTCATGTCTTTGTTTCCATAGGGCAAACCTGGTAATTCTCCAAAAATATGGGCACGAAGGACAGCCTGCAATATCAAAATACATTTTAACTCAGATACTTCTTATCTTAAAAAAGTATTTTCAATAATTCAAGATGTAAATAGACATTGGTCATTATGTAATTTAATGTTTTAAGATGTAAATAAGCATTGGCCATTATCTAAATCAATAATTCAAGATACACATTGGTCATTATTTAAGATGTAAATAGACATTGATTATTATTATTTAATTTAATAATTTTAGGATGTAAATACACAATGGTCATTATTTAATTAAAAAATTCAAGATGTAAATAAACATTAGACATTATTTACTAAGAGGAACCCACCATGATCAAATTTCTTTTTACCTCAACAATGGATCCTTTTTTCATTGTACGACTCTTCTTGACACGACGGAAAATATGCTGAAATGACAAAATGGTATACAGTGAAGGAGGCTGCAAACTATCATTTAACAAGATACTACATAGATTTAATTGCCAACAATATGACTATGGCAACAATGGGGAGAAAAAGTAACAGCCTACAGGGGCACTTGGATGACATCACAATATAGATGACATCATCAAACAATACTTATCTGTGACGGTGTCAGTGACCTCTGGTGGTACTTTTTCTCCCTATTATCTGCATTAACTCTAAATGCCCCCCCAGGGGGGCTGCGTTTCCAGAAAAATAAAGACCTCCCTCAAATAAAAACCCTTGCTCATTAAGCATGAAAAATCCCATAAATTGAGGTGGTGAGTGGGTGGATTAGGGCTTTACATCGTGTATTTCTGCACCTGTTGGGCTAATTAGGACAGGCAGGGGCCATGGCAATGAGATGAAGGATAAAACAGCCATCAAACTTAGGTTTGACCGGGAATCCAAACCCGGGACCCAGCGGTTGGAATCCCAGTGCACTACTACTGAGCTAGGCCCCCACCCCCCAATAAATTAAGGTCTTTCAGAGTAATTTTATAAGGACTTCACATTTCTTAGGTGTCATTCGCTGCCCCTAAAGTAATAGAAGCCCACCTTGAAATAGAAGCCCACCTTAAATAAAGGCCCTGCTGAGGTAGCCTCGAAAAAATATTAGGGAGGGTCCAAACTATCAATTAACAAAAGAAGGTTATTCCGAGTAATAACTTTCAACAGCACATAACCAAGTTTCAAGTTTAACGACAATTCACATTTATGTAACATCAATGTTATAGATAAAAATGAATCAGAATTGACAATAGCTAATACTCACCATAGAACACAGAATAATAAGAACAAGCAGGGCAGCAGCTCCAAGAGCCAAGATGGCAATTATGGTAGCATATTCTTCTTCGCTTGCGAATCGAACGCGAGAGCGTGAAACATCTGCAACTGAAAAAGATATTGCCTTATTATTCAATTCATGCTTATATTACTGACAAAACACCTTTTATATTGAAACAAAATGTATATATCCCAATTCTAGCTTGAAAGTACACTTTATCTATAGCTGTTAATGAAGATATCGACATTTTTAACTCATCAAACACTGAATAAGAGCCAAGTCATCATATCAATCTAAAAGAAAAGATCATCTCTGATTTAGGTACTTGTATTGTTAGTATTGGTGACTTGTAGGCTTGATGATGTATAGATTCGATGACGTTTGATAAATAAAGATATAAAAACAATTGCATACCTTCCACAGGTTCCTTTTCCACTTCAGACGGCACGATGGCATCACCAGTCAGTTCTTTCTCCTCAACCGGTGCATTGGCTTCGATCATCTTTGGTTCATCAGTGTTGATCTCTGGCACTCTGGTCACAGTGGTGGCTGCTGTTGTTGCTTCATTGGTTGGTTTTGGTGTGGTTACTAGAAAAAGGCAAGATTTCTAAATTGCAAAAGATTTCTAGGACCAATAGAAGGTTAGATAGGTGCATAAGTAATGGCTGTATCCCAAATAGGAGGGAGTTAACCAATACAAATTTTATTAATTCCCAACTATGAGGGATATAACTAACTTATACTCCATCAGGCATATTTACTAAGTTTTTTGGGTGTAAGTTTTGTTTTAATGCCTTCATTACACAAAACGAGTTCAGTTTGCACTCAGGAGGGAGATAACTAACTTTTTCGTTGGTTATTGCCTGCTCAGAACAATAGGAAAACAGTCTAAATGGCGTATAATGCAAGTAATAGGATAGAGAAACATTTAATTTTAAATGTGTGTACTTCGCTTTCTTGTGTTTGTGTGTGTCTCTATTGTTAAAATATATTGTCTGAGTCATATCAGTCTAAAACTGAAAATGTTGATGCATTGGAAATAAACTGAGAACATCTAATTACCTCGGCAAGAATCAGCACACTCTTGCATAGTAGCGAAGTTGTTAGCATTAGTGCGGCAGCCAAAGTGGTAGAAGAGAGAGCAAGTTCGCTCTTGCTGGTTGTAGTAATATCTGAATCCAGAGTTTCTTGATTCTTCATCGTGGCACATTCCCATTTCCAAGGGCTGCAAGCAAGCCATGTTAGGTTCCCCTGCTGGTGGTAACACATTCGGTCTGAAGACAACACGAACAGGATGGAAGGGCATGACAGATTGAGCCATTGGTCGAGGATGGTAGGGTGGTCGACCAAACTGATAAGATGGCCTGTCTGGTCTGTATATGATTGTGGAGTAATGGGAATGAATCTCTTGATGAGGTTGTGGTTGTGGTGGTTGACCATAAGAATGACTGAGCGGTAACATGTCACGATGGTAGTAAGACGGCTGAGGTCTGCGTCTAGCCCACCAAGGAGTTTCATCTTCTGACTTGTGCATGAACACTTGCATTACTGTCAAACCATTCTTGTTTTGTGGAGCACGTGTTCTTGGTCTTTCATCAAGGATCCTCCAAGGGCTGGTTGGTTCTTCCATTCTGTAAGCAATTGCAGTATAGCTTTAGTACTTCGATTCGACTTCAGCAAAATACTGATTTGTGAGACAAGTGAGTACATACCTTCTCATTCCCCATGGCGTCATGGTGGGTCTGTCATTTGACAGCAAGTTGCTCAGAAGTCTCTCTCTTGGTTTCTGTTGATATTTGTTCAAGAAAATCCTCATGAAGGGCAGAACCATCTTGATTCTCATTTTCAACTTCTTGGCCTTGTTCCTAATGATGAAACAGAACAAATGCTTATTAGTATCGACAATGGTTTACTTACAACGGGCATCATCTCTGAGTCACTACTTGAAGCAAACCTAAGAAGAACAACTTTTCATAACATGTTACTAACACATCTCCAGGAGAAACATCTTTGAATTTAGCTAATGATGAACTAGAACCAAACATACTTCTTTTTGCCCTTCTTTGGTTGCACAGGACCAGGAATTTCAGGTTCTGTTCTGTTATCTTCGTCTTCCTCTTCTTCATCTTTTTCAGTTTCTTCATCTTCAACTTCTTCTGCAGAGCTGCTTTCTTCTTCTTTTTCTGTGTTATTGTCTTCTTCTTCTTCTTCTTCATCAGGTTTCGGCTGGACAGTTGGGATTTCCTATGAATGTAGATTCGTCAGAAATTTCAATGAGTATTAAGGATATCCTTCACCAAATAAGAACTAAGACGTTTAGGCTATTTACAACAGATGGATAGATAGATAGATAGATTAATAGATAGATAGATAGTTAGATTGATTGATTGATTGATTGATTGATGGATGGATAGATAGATAAATTATTGATTGATTGATTGATTTATTGATTAATTGATTGATTGTATACCTTTGATGGGAGAGTGCTTTTGGTTGGAGCAACATTATGGTTGTCTGTCACCAATCTTTCCTTGTCAGTGAACTTAACATCAGTCACACCCTCTGGTGGATTTTCTGTTGTTGTGATGTAAAAGGTGCTGCCCTCTGTGTTGACTCCATCTGTCTTAAATGGAGTGTCTGGTGACGTTGGAGCAGGAGTAGGCTGTCAAAGGAAAGGAATTTTATACATTGCATATGGTAACTCAATAATTTAATGTACATTATATCTGCTTTTCCTTTGCTGAGGTACTGACATACTAGTTGGTTCTTTGCAGCTCAAAAGACAGAGACCATCTGAAGGTCAAGCAAGGTGTTTTTGACATACTGAATTGCAGATGAGACAGTTACAAAGCAAAATAGATGCAAGGGGTCAGTTACATGTGACATGTCACTTGGTATGATTCTGCAAATGTTATGCAGGACATGTAAGTGCAAATATGTGCGGGTTGCCTACAAAATGACCTTGCAGATGCTAAAACTAATTCCTTTGCAGATCGACGTGAGAATGACTAATGATTATTCCCGGCCTATTAAACAGATATTTTTCTTTCAAATAAAGATAATGAATGATGAAAATTTCTTTTACACGAGTTGAGTTAATTATTTTGTTATTTTATATCATACCCTATGTTGCATCCTCCATGCTGACATATAGAGTCCACGATGAAGAAGTTGCAAGAACGAGGGCCACATTTGGTTCAGTGGCTTCTCTTCTCTTTCCAATTTCTTCAAAACATTACCATCCTGATTTTCTTGCTTTTCTTGTGGTCTTTCTTGATCAGGTCTTTGAGGTCCTTGGGGGACAGAATTTCTGTTGGGTGCGAAGAATTCTGGTCCATCAGCGTTTTCGTTCTCATTTGGTTTTTGTGGTGCGAAAAACTCTGGTCTGTCAGCATTTTGGTTCTCACTTGGTTGTTGTGGCATTAAAAGATTCCTTGGTGGTTCAGGTCCTCTTACAACTTCAGGTTCTTGCCTTGGTTCATGTCTTTCCTGTTGCCTTTCCTCCTCATGATGGAATATTTCTGGTTTGCCTGGCATTGCACTATAGCTGAATCTTCTAGCTTCTGGCTCCATCGAATGTCCGCGTTCAGGTAGAGGTGCATCGATGGGTGAAAATGAGAGACCTAAGAAAACATCAAACAAATGCCATGGGAAATGTTAAACTTGATGTGAACTGACAGAATTGAGACTCACTCAGTCTCTTTCATTTGAGTTAGTGCCTCTGAAATTTGATTGACACTGGCTTAAATATAGCACCAAACATAACCATGTGAAACAAATGTTCACCAATAAAAGACAACTTTTTAAGCATAAGCTTGAATTGCACTTTAATGTTTACCTCCACAGGCATGCATGCATTGTTCCTCTGAATTGAAACTGTTTGCATTTCCTTCACACCCTCCATAATAGAAGATCATGCAGCGACCATGTTGAGAATTGTAATACCATCTTCTGATCATGGCTCTGCAAGGTCCTGGGTTCACCTGGAATAACATCAGGAATTTTTAATTAAACTATGTTGAAAACTGTCTGGATGATGTTGAAGCATGAGTTCAAGAGCAGTTTGTACCCTGCTTATAGAAGTAATGTATTTCGCCAAAATCATGTTTGCAGATTGGGCCAGGTACATCCATAAAACAATTACAAAATACACCAAGATCCTAAATAGATCAAGTACAAGAATAAGAAACTAAACACTGTTTGACTATAATTATTAATGACAAAGATTAGGGATCTACCAATAGCAGTAATCAACAAATCTTTACCTGTTGGTAGCACGCTGGAGGGAATGTCTGAGGCTCAGCAACCTGAAGATGTTCTTCATGAGGTAGCTCAGTTCTGATCAGTGGCTTGTTCATCATTATTGGTGGTGCTCGGCGCTCTTCGACAACTGGTCTAGCTGGTTCGGGAGGAGGAACCATGGCATTTTGTCTTATGGAATCAAGGGGAAATCTTCCATGAGGATTTTCCTGACGAGGTCCAAGGGCATTTTCGATCAGCATCTCAGCCTCATTCATTGCTTCAAAATCGTGAGACGGACGTGGGCCATGCACCATGGGAGGATGTCGAGCTGGGATTTTGCCTTCACGCAAATCTAAAGAAGACAAGTTAGGGCCATTGTCTCTTTGCATTGGTTCCCATTGAGGCTTGTCAAAAGGTGTTCTTCCATACTCGGATGGAGTTTCTTTCAGAATCTCTTGATTTTCATCTGCAAATAATACACTAGATGTCATTTCAGGTCTCATTTCCAAACTATCTACCCCACGAGGTTTAGCAAATTCTGGCGGTGGTGAACTTGGTGGCACCCTTGGGTAGTCACCTTGCCTGTCAGTCCTGTGCATTGATGCTAATCTGTCAAATTCCTTTTGACCTTCTGCATCATAACCTTCATGGATATTTTTCATCCTAGGTTCACCTTGCCCCATGTTAGGTGGACTTATTCCCTGAGAAACAACTTTGAATTTCTTCGGTGTTGGTTTCTTTCTCTCTCCACCAAAAGCTAATGGTGGGGGGACAATCCTCTTGGCATCTTGTGGTGTCAACTTCTTCGTTGCTGCTATCCTTTGTTTTCCTGATGTCTTCTTGCCAGGCTTGTCTGCCTTAGAGTTGTAGACAGGAGTGGTGAAAGGCACCAGATTATCATAGACCATATCAACCGAGTCCTTCTTCGGGGTGGCGGACTGTTCATTGAAGTTAGCAGCATATACTACATAAGCGGGGGTTGTCATCTCTTCCAAAACATCATCAGGCTCACCACTTCCACCATCAAGCTCAAGTGAAGTGAACATGTTAGTTGTGTTAAGTAAAGACAACCTCTTCTCCACCAATTTCCCATTACGCAAGACTCCTTTCAAGGTGAAATTAGTTGGCGATCTCAAGTTGGAATCTGCAACGACAGGAGAAACTCTTGTAGATTGAGGTTGTACAGAAGCTTTAGGGGTTAGCAGCATTTTGGTTAGATTAGGTGACACTACAGGATGGTATGCATGCTTAGATGGTGGAGTTTGGTGTTTGGATGGATCCATTTGGATATTGTTTTGACTGAAGATATGAGTTGTATGTAATGTGGGTGTAGCTTGTGAGGAATTAGGTAATTTTGAAGATGGTTTAGCATTCATTGATACGGAGGACTTCTGACTTATAAATGCAGACATGACGACTGATTCAGTTTTGTTGTCATTGTTTTTTATCTTAGTTGTGTTGAGTAGTATCTGAGAGGTGTATGTTGATGTCATGTCATTTGTCACATTCTCTGATGACTTGATGTTTGCGAGTACAGGGACCATTGGTTGAAGGAAGTGATTGTTAAGATCAGACAAGACAACTTCAGAATCTTCACGTGGCTTTTCCAAACGCTGTATCTTCCTCTGTTCCCTTATAATTTCATTCTCTATTTCATCTCCCTGTCCTTTTGTTGGATCATACTCAGACTCCATTGACCAGAAAGATGTCCCCGCTAACCCTGATGGGTGCTCAAGAAATATGCGAGTGTAAGTGTGTTTCCAGCCATTTTCTTTAGTATCATCTTTAACTGCTCTGTAACCTCCAGGGATTTCTTCAACAAACCAACCAGGGCCAGAAGGAGGTTCTCCATTGGAGGGCACCTGCACTGGAGGAGGTTTAAGTGGCGGAGGGTGAAAACGATCTTGCTTTTTATTTTTTTTATTTTCGTCTTCCTTGTACCATGCATAGCTGTTCTTTCCATGTCGTTCAAACATTAAGGGTTTGCCCCTGCCTCCTTCTATCCTCACGACACTGTCAGGAGTTTTAATGACCGCATGACGGCCATTATATCCCTTTGGCAAATTTTGGGGACGTTGCATGTCGAATGATGTCATAAAATTTACAGGATTGCCTCCACTTGATGGACGGTACACAGGGGGCATGTTAGTGCCATGAGGAGACACTGGGAAGCCACTTACAGGCACACCAGGTGGGATACCGGTCCATTTCTTCCTCAATTCCCAGTCAGACACACTCGGACCATACTCTGGTGACTTATCATATGATTCCCGCTTGTTTTTACCATTTTCATTCAGATAACTATCACCAGAATCATACTCATCAGCGGACCCATAGTATGTTAATTTCGCTTTCTTACTCCTGCGTTTCGCTTCTTCATAAGTCGACAAGAAGTGGTCACCGTGATCAGTATTGCTAACGGTGTCATACCTGTTATAGCTTTCGGGGTGGAAACTTAAATCAGCTGGTATTCTGTAATTGTCGTAAGAATCTGATACACCGGTACTTTTTTCCTTGATAGGCAAACTTGGCCTGGTGACACTAGCTGGGGTAAACTTGTTTCCGAACTTATCAAACCAACCATCAGGAAATGAATTTGATTTTGGTGGAACAGAACCATTATCAGCCCCAGATTCTGAATAATATCTGCCACTTTTGCTGCCATGGTAGTCATATCTATCTTGATTTCGTCGCCCTCCATTTGATTCAAAACTTTCTTTTGGGCGATAACGGTTGTCTTCACTTCGTGTGGTTCTGTCATAGGAATTTGACGATCTGCTTTTCTTCTTCAGACTTGATGGGCCATAGACGAGCTTTGACAGGGCATCTCTGTATCCTGAAGAAATTAAGTTAGCAGGTTAGGGGAGAATTTACTGTCTTGCTTCGACAGTCCGAATGGTCAGTTACAAATTCAGTGCTTCAAGTTCAATGTTCGAATCATGGCCCACCACATAGCAGGCATCTTTTGTTAATTCCAGGGAGACAAATTCCAGTCAATTCAGTCCACGGTATTCCAATTGATGCATCCAAACTTAAAAATGATGATTTCCACATAACACCGCATGCCAAAATTTGCAAAACAAAAAAATAAACCGAAGATATAAAAGGGAACAAAAAAGAAATGAATCAAACACAAAACCATAAAACATGACAACATCAAACTTAATAAATCATGCATGAGGTTTACGAGGTCTAAATTTTATAGCCATCTATCGTGGCTCTGTATTTGGAATTAGCTAGGAGACATTGCCCAGTGATATGTTACAGTATTATCAAATCACGAAGCTCCAATTTAATTGCAATTAAATTACCATTAATGCAGATTCATCATTACTTGACACTCAAAATATTAAATCACTCCATAGAAAACAGGATATCAGGCTATCATGTTGTTGTTATGACAGGTTGATGGTCAAAATTCATCTAGGAGTGCTGTTGCATATATTAAATATTGAAAAAACATTAAAAAATTTCCATATTTAAAAGAAAACCTGTGGCCACTTTTTCTTTATGACCTAGGCTTTAATTAGACTGTCTGTAATTGTACAAAAATGGTAGGATGGTCATATCTCATAAATGCTTTTGTGCCACTCCAATTCTATCTTTGACATATAAATATCATCAAGATATTAGAGGCAGAGAAATATATTGTTTGTATAAAAACCCAGTCAGTCTACAATTTTGTAATAATTTGATGATTCCATCTGGATTTATTCTTATAATTCTTTGGTTTTCCTTTCAAAAAGATAACAACAGACTCACAAGAATTTTGCCCATTACCATTTCATCGCAACATCTGTCTCATTTAAATCTTCAAGTAATAAGATAAAGTTTAATTTTAATGTGAGAAATGCAACATTACCTTGCTTCAGTAAGCATGATCTCAAACAGTCCCATTGAGAAACAAAGTTGTTAGTGTTTCTGTCCGGGCAACCACGGTATTGGAAGGCCCGACATTGGAGACTCTCCGAATCAAAGTAGAATCGTTTGACGTTTACGTCCGGATTACAGGCTCTTCTATCCGGTAGTAATTTGCAAGGATCTTCTACTGAATTTCTTCTGTTGTTGTTATTGTGGTTTCGGTAATGTCCATGTACAATGAGAACTGAATTGCACAAAAGGAATAAAAAGGTCATGATTTTAATTCCGATAACGTTAAATTCCACACGCGGACTTTAGTCGACAATATTCAGTACTGAGCATCGGCAGAATAAGAGACTTCTTAAGCATGACATCAAGTTTGTGTAATCAAATGTTTCAGACAGTTTAGCCTATTCAAATTATTTACAAACAATGATAACACGTCATCTCTATGTCATCTGGTATGTTTGAATCTTTTTAGTTCTTGTGTCTTCAAAAGAACATTGATCACCTTGCATCAACACAGACATTTACATAATAGGTGGTGATAATTTTCCACATTTGGTAATTACACATAATCGTTTGTTTTTGGGGTCAAGTAACTCTTTGTAAACTATGCGTTTGTTATGCAACATCTGGTGAAATGACGAACGTATTGAAGTCTCCCATAACTAACACAGGACGTCGACTCCCCATAACTTTACTATACACAACGACGGACAGGATGATTTAAGATTCAATCATGGAAATAAAAAAGCTATATAGCTTACCTATGGAGAATATTAGAAGAGTTGAGATAAAATACTTGGCCATTTTGTTGCTGAAAAAAAAAAATGACAACTTTGAAATCATGACCCATGATATTCAACATTAATGTTATTGTTGATTTTATACCTTTTTATTTTTACATTTTTAACTTGTTGATTTTGTACATGTACTGTTATAAACACTGAATAAAGATTATATATATACTACAATACACAATGATTGTTTAAGGCCACATTGCCACATATATAAAGCAAAATTTCAGCCAAAATGTAATAATCTCATTAATAAAGTTACATTACTATTCTGTATTTATATCATTCATGATAAAGATTGTGCATTAGTTTGTCTTATTTTTTTACTTATTTATATACCATAAGCACACATATTCTATTCTATTATATATATAGTTATATTATTTTATGCATATACTTTCGTTGATTTTGACAAATTCTTGTATTGTATGTAAATGATTAAATTATCATAAAATTAAAGCAAAATAGACAGTAAGATTTCGTCTGTAGCTATTTCATCATTCCGTTTGTTTCATTTTGCATTGATGCTCATTTATGCCAAAATAGCATTTGCACTACAGACACCCTGGGGGCACTAGCACCACCCTATAACAATACTTTATTCTCTATTCGTTCCTTGAATATAAAACTGTTCACCTTTTAAAATTCTACATTCTATTAATATTCACAGTGGAAAAACTGTGAGTTCATATCCTTGACTTTTTACATCAGTAGCCATTAAAAAAGTAACAGACTTAGTTGATAATCTTCTCATGATTCAAACACAATAAGTTTGGGATTATGGTCAAGCATTTTGCCTCTAACCATGGCCTGCAGTCATGGCACTGACAATGAGGTGGTCATTAATATGAGAAGCCATTTTGTTCCTCTGTGACCATAGCGGATGCAGTATGCATACAATCATGTACCTGTTGTTTATGGGCAATTATTTTCAAACTTTTCCATTTTTTTATCAATATTGAAAAAAGTTACAAAATATCAGGTATTCTTGTTTTTCATCTTTTGGTCAATTGGTCATTTTCAACCGATAAAATTTCCTCAGTTTTATCAATATTGCAAAGATATTTCAGTCTAATGAATTAATGTATAACTATCTCTAAGTTTCTCCTAAACCCTATGCCAGTCATGCAAGTTTTAACAAAAATAATACAACTGATTTCACATATTTAAATAAAACGAAAAAAATTAATAGTATACCATATATTGTATCATTAATTCAAATCTGATAATTGGTATCTTATTCAAAGAAACATGACTGAAATTACAAATTACAAATTTGACCTTCCCACTGAGATAGGTGATGATATTTATAGTACCTAGCGATTGTACCATAGAAATAATACATCCTTTAAGAACAGGGAGAAAATAGAATGAAATGAAATATTTTCTACTTAAACTCCTTTTTTGCGGAGGCCAAATTCCCATGCACTGATAACATCAATACAAATTTGCAAACATTTATTTTTAGATTTAGAAGTTTAAGATAAACTACCTGCCACTGAGCTAGTTTCGATTAATTTAAAATCTGCTGAGATGTGTATAATTTGTTTAAGTAATAGCTCTTTGTGATGTTAATTTCCAATAAGCTTCTGAACACTTTTTTTCACTTTTTAGTACAAGCTTCTGAAGTTTAACATGGTAGACCAAAACGTTTATGCTGTGAGAAATATACATTAATATTGCAACACCTGGTAATTGAAATATGTAAAATCAAAACAGACTTACCAAATAAATAAGGATTAGGAGAACATACTGGATCCAGTGAGTGTGAGAGAGTGATGTAAATTTGTGATGATGATGCTGCTGCAACACAGGTCCAATATGCATATATATTGCCCCGAGGCACTAATGACTATTTAGCCTCAGGCAATATACGGCAGGGGTCGCCACGAATCATGTGAAACGCCATAGCAACCAACTTGATGACGTGATATTTAAATATGAATAATACCACACAAACTGTCACGAATTAAGGCAGTTAATTGGCATGTTTTAATTGTACTGTATGCAGGAGATAACTTAATACAATCGTGTAGTGGTCAGGTCTGGTTTATGACAGTTTGTCAAACCTATTAATCAGGCATATATAAGTTATTGAATGAGATCATGAAAGTGATTATATTTTATTTGGAGTTTTTACGTAACTTACATCAATATTATGTTGTAAAATATAAAAATTTAAAAAAGCTAATCAATAAAGAATGTGTAATATGGTGTGGATTCCAAATTATCATCTCATCGTTAAAAAATTGTATTGATAAGACCGTCCCAGTCAGTTGTCTCATTAGCTCATTAGATACCTGTGTATATTATCTATAAAGCCAATAAACCTATGATTTACTGAAAATTCCTTTGACTAAGATCTTAGACATTTTCTTAGACATTTTCCTATGGTCAATTTGACTAACAGGTGACATCAAAATTAAACTATTTCTGAGGTTTTTGACAGTATTAACCTTCACATTTTAATAATTATTATCTAATATTATCTTTGTCCAGTGAGTCGACCTCATGGTCAGTTTCATACGCAGCAAAATTGTATTATTATTATTATTTATTTTAATTCTTTGAGCCATTTTGACTAACAGCATACCTTATACTGACTAATGCTGTTTAAATTTGTTAGATGAAGGTTGTTATTTAAAATGCTATTTTAGGGTTGGTCCTGTACATGATTCTAGACACACTCAAAATGTCTAATGTTTGTGAAAAATGTCTAATAAAACGTCAGCCAAAATGTCTAAAAGTCATAGTACTTTTTCACAATTTTTTAATTGTTGTCACAATTACATAGATAATTTGTACAAGAAGAACCCAATGGTAACCGTACAGTCTCAAAGACCAGGCGTTGGAGTACACAGGCACTGCGGAGTGGAGAATGTTTACCAGGTTTACCGGATCAACACTGAAGTTACAATGTTTTCCAAGAACCAACCTATATTTCATTTTCATCTTTTCTTCAACGGTGACATTTAGCGACAAAACGCTAAGCATCTTCTCGCTTGGACTTTCTAATAATCTCTGTCTTATGCTTCCGTTAATGTTGGTGACATTTCTCGTTTCGAGCTGCACGAAATTCAGAGGGACGTTTCCATAAGTGAATGATCGGTTAGTGGTGTAAAAGAAATGCCAGCCGAAATCTGGCCAAGCTATTTCTATGGCGGTAGAGTTGGGTCGCATGAAGAAGGCCCATTCCATAGCCGCTGAATGAGCCGCGATGAAAGCTTCCGCACAGTAGACAGTCTTCAGTTGCTCCTTCAGAGGGATCCATGAGAAGTTTACGATTCTGGTATTGACATATCCTGCTGCGACTAATGCCTTTTTCACTTGCTCAATATTACTCCATACCCGACTCTGATCTCGCATGGACAAGATGACACTGTTTTGAACAGGACATTTCTTCTTGTTCATGCCGTAATAATGTCTCACAAAGTCAATCGCACTCTGAGAATGTTCTTTATGTAGCCCATCAGAAAATAATCCATAACGATAACACAATTTGCCAGGATGGGCATGATAATTGTATCCGAAATTTGTTGATTCTCCAGCGTGATCCAAGACATCCAAGAAAAATTTGGAGTATGAACGCCACATGCACTCTTTAGTTAATGGTTTGTAGTAGAATATATCTGCTTTCCAGGTCGAATTTGACCTTTTCCAAACATCCAACATATGATAGAAAGGAATGAAGTATTGTACAATAAAATGGAAAATATTAAATGGAAAATACCTCTTAGAGAATCCATTAAATATAGCCGTGCGTAAGTGATAAATTTTGTATTCTTTAGGTATCGGCTTTGTGGTGAATCGCACGGTCTGACTGCACACAGTTTCGATGTAATTTGACTTGGCGTTGAACGCTACTAAATCTCGCATCTGCGGGTTACATTTATTTTTCAAATGATCTGTCACAGATCCATTTGGAGGCTGGATGCAAACCCATTCCAAAAGTTTCATATTGTTCTCTTCGAAGTATTTCTTTACCCCATGCACTGGATAACTGTTTAATGACTCCAGGAACCATAGTTCAATGCCAAACCCAAAACTTGCCACCAATAGCAGCAAAATTGCCTTGAAACGTTGATTGCATGCCAAACGTTGATTGCCCGCCATGATGTCTGAAAAGAAAATGTAAGTCTCAGTAAGCTTATATTACCAGCCGCGATGGAGGCAGAAAATGAGAGAAGACAAGGCTTTGAGTCCGAACCATGTTACACATTTACCCCGTGTATTTAACCAGATAGCATTCCAAATTGGGCCAGCGTCGGTACTATATCAGCCGCCGTCGGTACAACATGGTTTCAACATCCCCGATATTGCGCCGACGTTGATACGATTTGGAATGCTATCTGGGTAGGGTCTTTTACTTGCCCGAACATAGAGCCCAAATACAAGGCACCACCTATTTAACATCTCATGCAAACAACATCTAGGCTGGTGTTTGAACCCAGGATCTTCAGAGGCGCTGGTCAGTGAGTTGAGCAACAAATTATCAGGTGCTATTCAATGCAATGATTCAACAAGGCTAGTCATATTCGAAGCATTTTCATCTTAACAAATTCAGTCTTATCAATCACTCTAGTATAACTATCTAAGTGTAGGGGAGATGGGGGGCCCTATGGGACATGGGGTACATTGGGACACTGGCCATATTCAGACGCTAAACAAACTAAGAAAGCCAAGACCGGCCTCAGTGGAAGCCATCAAGATCAAGCGAAGGGTTCAGCTGTGGTAGACCATTTCATGTTGTTTAAAGATTAAAATGAGAAAGTTTCATTCATACTTTCGCACCCTAATGTATCTTAGGATAGAGCACAGCAGTTAAATCATATCCATGTTTCGCAAGTGCCTTTGGTGGGGATCGTAGTAATCTCAAATGGTATGTAGTGGGTGCCACGGCTTAGTGGTTAACGCAGTGGACTCAAGGTCGTGGGGTCAATCCCAGCCACAACATAGAGGAATTGATCAGATCTTGCTTGAACCACTGCTTCACTCCATCCAGGTGTGAATGGATACTTGGCTATTTTTATTTTATTTATAACATATTTTTCCAGGGTGGCTCATTCAGAGAATTTGTTTTTCAATGAGGCCCTGGTACAAAGATATTAAATCAATAAAATATTGTACACACATTTATACAATTTAAAAACATTCGCAGAACTAAAAGCACCAACATTAACATGTAAAGTTAGTTTCATTCAAATTGAACCTAGACAAAGCTAGTAAGTTTCTGCCCCGCCACAGCTGTCGAGAGTCGACCGTTTTTTAATGAAACTAACTGTAGCTATAGGCAGTGATGACCACTGCACATTGGATGTATACTCCCGGGGAGTTGAGAAAGACTCATGCTTGAACAGGCCTACCAAGGGTTTTTAGTTGTGATGTCAGCCGAGATCGATATACATTGAGAAGGCAGACAGAAAACCCACACACATTTTTACATTTACATTTGGACAGTGGCCTAATGGACATTCCAAATCGTTGGTGCGTACCAACGGTACGTGGCCGATATAGAAACGACGCTGGCCCACACTATGATTAGTGTACCTGAATTTTAGGTCGCGATGGGTCACAATTCACACTATTCCCAAAAATTATCTTTTTATATATGAAGTTAATTACCGCAAATATTATCGTCGTCCATCATCGCCAACAAAAAATTATTAATTTAACGGCCTCTCGACCAATAAGACGTCTGGAATGTTCGAAATAATGACGCGCAGAACATCGGACAAGATGCAACGCTAGAAACGGAACCATTGGAAGATCATAGTGGTTCAATTTGGAATGCTATCTAGGACAAGGTGACTGTATAATCAACCAAAATTATTTGAATCGAGGCCATATCACTGAGTATACAAACTTGCTTCATTTTTGCTTCTTTTGCAAGATAGTCAATAAAAAAAAATGTCCCATAGAGCCCCGTCTCCCCTATATGGTAACATAATATTCTTAAGGAGCACCACGAAAAAAGCGCAAAAGAAATTCTTTCTTTATTATACATTACCAGTTTTCTGGGATATAATGGTCCTTCAACAATCACAATAAAAGCAAACGTGGAAAATAGACAGTATGTATGGTTATTTTGGAAGCACTTTTGCTTTAAAGATTTTCTGACTAGCACTTAGTCATTTGACGGTGTGTAGAGTGACTGACCCCCATGGAAACTTTGACTAATTTCAACATTTTATGACTAATGACTAACAAAGGCGGACTCACCAGTAAAATTGAACTGAGTTAGTCAAAATGGCAATGGTGTGTCAGTTATATACCAAACGTGGTCAAAATGTCTACAGTTAATCAAAATGTCTTCAAAACTTTGATCAAAATGTCTCACATGGTAGCTGCTTTGACAGTTGAGTGGCTAATGGTTAAGGCATCTTCTAATTCCACATGGGCAAGCTCCACTGAAGGTCCCAATTTCGAACCCCAGCACTATTCATGAGCTACATCCCAGCAGGGTGAATTCGGCGCAAATGCGCACTCGGCGCTTCTAAAACAGTGAATTCGGCCCAAAAAATAGTGGATTCGGCCAAGTGAACTCGGCAAAAAGTAAATTTGGCGACCGTAATATCCATATCCTAATTGTGATTAGCAATTAGCGATTTACTACATGCTATCTGTAAATATTACATCAAACACTTGTAATCAGCCAGAGTTGTTTCATTTGATTCACTACATGCTATCCGTAATCATTACATCAAACACTTGTAATCAGCCTGGATAAAGTCCTTAATTGCTGTTGCAGAGTTGTTTCATCTGATTCACTACATGCTATCCGTAATCATTACATCAAACACTTGTAATCAGCCTGGATAAAGTCCTTAATTGCTGTTGCAGAGTTGTTTCATCTGATTCACTACATGCTATCCGTTATCATTACATCAAACACTTGTAATCAGCCTGGATAAAGTCCTTAATTGCTGTTGCAGAGTTGTTTCATCTGATTCACTACATGCTGTCTGTAATAAAAAAAAATTCAAATACAGATTATCTTTTATTGATTTCTTTGCTCATCTTGTCAGATTTTTACATTATTTTTTATACATATATTAATAAAAAATTCAAATACAGATTGTTTTCCTTTATTATTTTCTTTATTTAATAGGGCTACTACATCTATATAGCAACCCTTTTTGCCCTTTTCTTTCTTGAATACAGATTATTATTATCTATAGACTATATCTATAAAATCGTTGCATCTGTTTGTCCACGTTTTCGGCAATTTAAATGAACAAACACCCCAGAATATCCTATTTTTTCTTCACAGTACCTTCGAGTATTCACTTCACTCTGTCCTGCCCGCCTGAATCCTGTCCTAATCACTTTTTTTAATAGTTTTTGACAACTTTTTCATACTTTTTAAGTCAGCATGCATGTTCGTTTGTTTATATGGCACTTGACCCAGTTGTGGCCCGCATCGGCGCCCTCTGTTGATTGACAACACGATCACTGCTGCCATCTACCGTTTTAGGACAAATTTTGTCATCTGCTAAAGTTTCGTCTGCAAGTATTTCGTCTGCTATTATTTTGATGTAAGTACACCAAATAATATACAAATCTCCAACCAAATCAATTTAGTTTGGTAGAAATTACTCAATGGTTCTTCCAATTTATTGATACAGAGCCTTTTCCGGATTGCTATTTTACTGTTGAATTTACAGATCCAAAGTTTCAGTTACATGTAAAAGGGGAGGGGCTGAATAATTTTGTGATACAGTATGTGATGTACACAATTACGCAAATACGAATAATTTAAATAAAGCAATCCAAATCATTTTAATTTTAAAATTACTGTTATTCTGAGAAAGGGGGGGGGGGGCACTTCCCAATAATTTTGTGATACAGTATGTGATGTACACAAATAAAAAATTGTCCGAAAATACGAATAATATCACTATAAAACAATCCAAATCATTTTAATTTGTAAAATTACTATTATTCTGAGAAGGGGAATTTATTCTTTATTTTGTTGAGTTACACCTCTATGGCCAGAAGCGAATGGTCTCGCAGAAACTTTCATGCGAAGACTCAAGAAATCAGCCCAGACTGCTAATGCTAGTGGCAAGAACTGGAAAACAGAAATATTCAAGATGTTAGGTAACTACCAAAGCACACCACATCCCAGCACTGGTTTCAGTCCTCGGTACCTGTGCATGGGAAGAAATGGGAAAACAAAACTTCCACAACTCATTACTGAAGACAAACATTTCCAAGAAGTTGCAGTACATGATGCAAAATCCAAGGAGAAGGCAAAAAGAATATGCTGACAAGCGAAGACACACGAAACAGTCAAGTTACCAAGTCGACGATCTAGTCCTGGTAAAACAGAACAAGAATGATAAACTTTGTACGACGTTCGAACCGATTCTTTACAAGATTGTGAACGTCAACGGATCTGCAATTACCAGTAGGGGAGAATTTGAGTCCCCTGCTGAGGAGGACCTCTAAAATCTTTAAAGGCCTCTAAAATCTGTTCTAATTGAGATATCAAGTAGCTTCGAGTGCAGGGTGATGTGAAATCTCATTAACTATCTCTGTGAATTTTTCCAGGCAAAGTGCTCGACCAAAAAAAATGTTCTCGACAAAAACATTATTTAATGAGCCATAAGTACCCCTCACAGGTGGACTTACTTGTCACTAGTTTGTCAAATCAGCACCAGAGGTCAGGCCTGCCCTTTGTAATCTGATACCTCCTCATTTGACCTTTGACCTCAGAACTTTCTGTACCCCTCTCCACTGATACCCCGCTCCCCTCATGGAGCGCCATGACCAAGGGGGTTTTATACATGACACTGATGACCCTTTAGGAGGGTGGCCATTTGTGGACAAAACCCTGGCCCCTTTAAGAAACCCAACACCTCTGATTAGGCAGACTACAGGTTTATCCAAGGTTCAATCATGGAGACACATGGAGCCACCAGTTTTCAATGTTTAGGAATACATTCAACTTAAAAGAAAAATTATTTAAGTTTTTATTCTTTGTTTATTTCTTCATAAGTAAATATTATATGATATTAAATTGAGCAATCTTCAACTTGAACCTCTGTATGAATTTAATAAATATTGGGCTAGTGGTTTGCATAATGTGCAGGGTGGTTGCCTGGTAGTAATTAAGACTAACAGAGTGGCAATTAAGTTTGTCAGTTGAAGTATCTAAGTTAGTTGGACTTGGTTTTTGTGGTAAATGGATATCAGGGATGTGTTTGTCAAGAAAAATACATGTAAAATGATACTAAACATGACATGTATTTTATAATCATAACTATAATAGCACATTTTAAAGGGTCAAATTATGCATCCCACTTTAAACAAATAAGAAAAAAAAATGTAAGCAATGAAGAATAATATTTATAGAGAAAATTTGATAATTTAATAAAAGCTGTTGTTTAAGTGAATGAGACCTCATTTAAAAAAAATTAAAAAAATGTTGTTCAAATGAATATCAACACCAGTTTTCTACATGAAACAATAGTCTATAAGCTTAGATATCCAAGTTTAAGTCTTGCTAATTGCAAACTGCTGGAAGGGCATGTGTTTTCAATCAGTTGCCCCCCCCCCCTTACATTCATACCCTCACTTGATCAGTATCACTCAGGCCATGGACATCAGGCTCAGGCTGAGATCAAAGTCAGTAGACTCTGCATTTTTCCCCTGTTCAATTGGCAATTTGAGTCACCATAGTCACAATATAAGTCAAATTATAGATATAGTCCCCTTGTGCAGGGGCGGACTGGGATGAAATAGTGGCCCTGGAAATTTGAGTAACAGTGGCCCAGATGTATCTCTGGGTATATATATATTTTTTATTATGAACTTTCCGTAGGAAAGTTCATATTGTTATTGTAAGTCTTATTTTTCTTTTTTCATTATTATTCTTCTGAAGAAGTAAAGGCTTATTACTCAGAAACTAATAAAGAGAGGGCTTTGGCACTTCAAGAGTGCACAGACAGCCAGATCGCGCTTTGAACAGCACAAATTTCATGACCAAATTTCATGACACTTCTGCGTAATTCACAAAAGAAAAAACAAATTTAAGAGCACGGTTTCAGGAAACTGGGCAGAGATAATTCCATGGGAATTTTTCTCAAGATACCTTAGACAAATTCGCAGTGCAGAAAGGAGTTTGAGCCAAATGCTGAGCCTGCTGACTGAACTATGAATTCTTTAAAAAAAGTAGTTCGAAATTTTCATGAAATTTTTTTTGAAAACCATAGAAGGAATAATCATATTGACTTGCCATTTCATACTTGTATAGTCCTACCCTAGTACAACTATCATGCAAAAAATTAGCCCATTTGGTAAAGTGGTCTAGGTGGTACAGGGGTCCAAAGTTGCGATTTTTGACTGCTTATATCTCGGCTCCATATTGAGATACAGGAATCTCATAGACATATTTAGAATCCTTGAAATGTTCTCTTTTCAGATATATATAGCAATATGTTCTAAGTCGTTCCGTTTGGAAAAGCGTCAGACATTGAAAATTTTTTGTCACTTTTTGATTTTCTCAAAATGAAAAAGTCTAAAAAACAGTAGAAGAACTGCTTGGATTCTCACCATTTTTTTTACAGATATGTCCTCTAGGGAGTACTATGTAATTGTAAAATGGCAAGGGCTTTGATCAAAAGGCTTAGGCAATAGAATTTTTTTTCAGTCCAGATTTCAATAATTTTTAACTCCAGTTCTTTTCATTCAAATTACATGCAACTGGCGTCATTAGGTAGAGAAAAATTAGGCCTTTACATAGGATACAATGTCTATTCACCAACCTTAACCAGTTTCGAACCTGGAGCCAAAATTCTCTTTCCCATGTTATCCAATGGGAGAACTACCTACCTACCTCCCTGAAACTGCTGAGTCAGCAATTTTTACAATGAATGTTAGCAAATTTATGTTTCTCGCCCCAAAAAAGCAGGAAGAAAGTCTTCAATTTCATTCATATTTTGCACATATATGTCCTCTGGGTAGTACTACATGACTGTAACAGGGCAATTACCTTCATCAAAAAGCTTATGCCCTAGAATTTTTTTATCACTCATAAAGCCTAAATTGCTTACTCAGACCAAAATGTTGTTGATAGATTGAACCAAAAAAATTCACAGGAGTATATATACATGTGCTTCACAAATGTGAGTTATTTCAGAATTCTAGGTCATGGGGTCAAGGTCACAGAGTGTCCTATATATGCAATTTTCAGGCGTTTTGAACCTGGGTCCTATACAAGGTACAGTAATCAAAACAATATGTTGTTAAACCTTTTTTCATTATCTTACAGTTCCTGTATAACTTGAGAGGTTAGGGCAATTATTTATGAGGTTTTCAGGTACTTAATTTTTTTCTCTATTGGAAATTGAATAAAAAATCTTTAAAAAGCCAAAACCCAAAATTTTTCATTAGATCAGTCCCAAAAAATGTACAAGTGTGTATATACATATGACTGAAAAAAAAGAAAATTTCAGAAATTTAGATCAAAGGGTCAAGGTTACAGTGTTTCCTACATATGTAGTTTTCATGCATTTTGAACTCAGGCCCAATGCAGAGTACAGAAAAACCCAATAGATATTTTTTGAAAGTCAGTGCTGGTGTGTGTTCATCTTATGAATAGTTTAAGACAATAAGGCAAAGATTTCTGAATTTATGAAAACAATTTGTAGTGAGGACACCTATTTCCCACCCCCATGATACTTAGGAAGTTGGCACCCCTAGTAAGGCCCAATCGCACTCTGAACGTTTCATGAAACTTCTGCGCATTTCAGGGTATACAAAAAAAAATTTTCATCACGGTTCCAAGAAACTGGCCAGAGATAATGGTATGAAATTTTTTTTCAAGAGACCTTGGAGACTTTTCCAGTGCAGAAATTAATGGTACTAAACAAGAAAGATAAAAGGAAAGGAAAGTTTATCGTAATTGTCAGGGACAATTGCAAGTCTAGTTATTATTATTATTTTTTTTACACCATCGGCCCACCAGGAAACCTCCCGGCCTCAATGAATGTGTATTTATTTTACTTTTGATACTAATTGGACAACTATTGTATGTTTGTGATATTCGATAGCGAATAATTTCTTTGGCTATTTCATAAGGAAAAATTATAGACATAGTACCATTGCTGGTTGAACTCTATAGTCATTGACTATAATCATGACTTTCTTAGAGATATATATAGTCTTTATGAATGGATAGAAAAGCTTGATAAATTTAATAATTTAAGTGTAGGGATATAACCATAATCACAAAATAACTCATGCAGAGTCCCCATGTGCTGGGAACTGTGTTTGCTTTCTGTCCCTTTAATAAATGAAATTCTTCCTAATATTTGTTTCAGTTAAGATAAACTTCTAATTAATATCAAATTTGCTGCTTGTACTCCAAGTATTGAATTACAGCCCTTATCTTTGATGGTGAGCACTTTTACACTCCCCATGTCATTAATTAGATGAGAAATCAACACATTGCCATCTTGTCAAATTGGGGTTAAAAATTGGTCCCTGTGGTGCCCTCTTGGCAATTTTAGAAACATCTCTAGGGTCCCCCACAGAGGTAGACTTCGCAGAGTTCCCCTGTGGCTGGGTTCTCCCCTACTGATTACAGCAAAAAGACTCTCCGATCAGCGATCAATTAAACGTAACTCGTCATTCTTCAAGAAAATTTCCAATGACTGTGACAATGACTTTGATCACAATGACTCTGACTATGACATAGACCCAGACACTGATGTCCTAAATCTGAATGACAATGCCGATATGTGCGATGACAACTACGTTGAAGACAACACAATGACAACTACTGATCCACCAGCCGATCATGGACAACCAGCAGATCGTTCCAGATATGGCAGAAGATATGAAAAACCAGCGTATCTGAAAGATTTTGTGACATAGACTTTTTGTTCCAGTGTTATTGCACTATTTGCATGTTCTCAAAAAGAAATGCCAATGATTCAGATAATTGTTGAACTGATTTCAATTTTTGAGAGTTTAACATTATAAATACATTGTATAATTCAGTAATGATTTGTTCAAACACGCTTATTATTGTGTACAAAAATTGAAAAAAATGTATAATTCAAGTTGAATTGTTTGATGTGTAAATTGTTGTATTTTTGCACAGATATGATTAGTTTTAGTTCAATGATTAATATTCATGCTCCTTGAGTTCTGAATCATAATTGTTTCTGATAATTTGTTACAATTCAAGTATGATTTAAGTAGGATTTCTAAATATTATGTGATCCTAAGACTAAGATGAATTCAGTTTAAAGTTACAGTTATATTCTTGGTAATTACACAGTTGTCAGTATTTTGTAGATTTTGTAATTCCAAGTAAATCACATTGAGAAAAAATTTAAGTTAAGCGGGGAGGATATGTAATATCGATCCGCAATTTAGCGTAGCGTCTGCAAAATCAGCTCAGTCTGTTTTTTACATTTTTTGATGTACATCCTGGCACCTGTACGAATGGAATAAACATGACGTGTGAACAAAACTGAAAACTCTTTATATATCAAGCATGCAGGGATCAGGGCCACAAAATAATTATGAAGAGATAAAATAGTCAGTTACAAATGTTATTTGATACATAAATGGAAGATTAATGGTTTTTGTAATATGTGGCTGAGGATCTGTCAGCAAGGCAGCTGATCAAGGAAGTTATTCGCTTTAAATTAAGTTTAATGGGCCTGTAGAATAATTTGTAATACTTGTAAATATTTGTGATACAGCTGGGATTTATTGTATTTTGTTAAATAAATTTTGTATATTGCTTGTAAATATTTTCTGTCATGCCTAATGTGGAATTTGGATTTTGAATCTTTTAAATCTAATAAATTATACATAGTACTTAATTAGAACTTGGAAATGATCGATTTATCGTTTATCTCACATTATTGATAAAAAACAAGACACACTGAGCAATGATTTACTACATGCTATCTGTAATCATTACATCACAAATTTACAGTATTGAGTAACATAGAATATGCACATCAAAAAATAATAATTTCACATCAAAAATAATAATTTCACATCATAAACTGGTAGAGCGTGCAGTGCTGAACAAAACAACGTATGTAACAGTTGCATGCCACATTTAGATGATAAGTTATGCCACATTTACGCACCGAGTTCGCCAAAAGCGATCGCCGAATCCACTATACTTCACCCGTTCTAGTGAATTCGGCGGCGCCGAAGTTGATACCCGCCGAGTTCACCTGTCACCCTTGTTAATTGAAGTCCAGACCATCAATGCTGTTCTGAGCCCCCTAGTGGCGAGGGAGTAGAGCCAAAACGGCCAACGACCATAACGGCCACTCCCCATAACGGCCAATCGACCAAAACGGCCCAATTCCCAGGACGGCCAACTCAATATTTTTTTTAATTCATTATTATATAAATTGCATCACATGTTGCCAGGGTGATAAAATCTGCTCTGACTCAGCCTCATGTCAGGATGTGAATTTAAATATGTAGTACACTCCTTCCAAGTGCAGGAGACTGCGGTTCCAGTGCTACATGTAAGGATGATGGATTACTAGTCAGCTCACCGTCTCTGCCAGCTCACCGCCCGGTAGGTGTGGTCAGCTCACTGCTCTTTTTTAGGAAGTCACCGCCGGCCAAGTTAGCTCACCGCCGGCCAAGTTAGCTCAACGCCGCCGGCCGAGTTAGCTCACCACCGCCCTTCGCTAATTGCAATCGAGCCGCCGACGCAGCCGACGCCGCCGCTAATTGCAATCTCCTTGTGTCATTGTTTATTTACTGTCCAATTTCACATTTCTCATTTACAAATAAACATTATTTGACTGGATTTATTCTGTCCAATGTTATTATTTCTATATTATAAAAAATATAATAATAATCCCACGTGCCATTTTTTTTGTTGTGTCATTGTTTTTTTTACTGTACAAAAACCTTATTTGAATGGATTTCTTCTGCCCAATGTTATTATTTCTATATTATAAAAAAATGTATTAGGTTATTTCTTCCTTAATTGTTAACAACATAACCTATGTTTATGGATAGATACTGCCTTTTCTATAAATAGTAAACTAACATTTTACGTTTTTAGGGCGGTGACTTGACATTGTTTTTCTCTAGTCACGTCACCGTCGATAAAAACAGGCGGTGAGCTGACTACGGCGGTGAGCGGTGAGCTGGCATTGGCGGTGAGTTAACCTGATACCGGATGATGATTCAAGGAGTAATGACCACTTATTATCACTCAGCATGAACAAGAGGTAAGTTGGAAATATTTTTGAGGCAGACTGTGGCTCGGTATGGGAACTTAGACCAAAGTACAATACAATGCAGTCGTCAAGCCAGGGCTCTCAGAAATTAAGTAGCTGTCTACAGTGCATAATTATCTGTGATGTTGGTCACGTCGTCAACAGGCATAGTCATCATCTGGTGAAGTCCTCCCCAAAAAAATGAAGTCGTCCCTTATAGTTAGTAAACTCGTCAACAATCAAGTCAAGTCGTCAACAATCAAGCGAAGTCGTCATTTAAGCCAGCAAAGACATACCAAAGTTGGTAAACTCGTCAACAAACATGGTCAAGTCGTCATCATTAATTTAATGCGAAATTCTCTTATTTTTATTGTAACAAGTTTTAATAGCAATTAGGGATAACCATTATTGCAATCATACATGCATTGCAGTACCCCAATTGCAATATCGAAAGGGGAATACTAATATCGATATTGAATGAAAAATTGATAAAAATGACAACACAAATATATATATATATAATATGCGAGTATTGAATACATGTGGGGGGGGGGGGGGTGGGGCAGAGGGCTATCACATCAGGGGAGGCGGAACATCATCTGAATGAACTGATAGTGATGTTTACTGTAAATTTGACTGTGAATGCTTTTTAAGGTGTTATGGCAAAGTGGAAGTCAATTCGTCCGTCTGTTAAAGTAAATCATATTTACCTGGATGATAAGGGAAGAGTTAGGACAGGGAAGAGACGAAAAGTGAGCTACAGTGACCTACGGAAATATGCAAAAGGAATTAATCCGCAAACATCATCACCAGGAAGTAGTCAGGCTGTTCAAAATCAAACATACGTAGATGAACCAGTGGCACCACCTCCAGTCCAAGATGTCAAAGATGTCCAAGAAAAGCATCAGTCAACATATGCTTGTGAGAGGGAAAGGACAGTGGAGTAGTGGTCTTCTTTTCGTCCCAGTATCATACGGAATGTTACAGCAGATATCACAAGAACGTAACATTCCACAAGCCGGAGATTTATGATGAGGTCAGTATTTTATTAACTACTGAGCATAACCATGATTACTGAGATGAGGATTCACTGACAGTGCATGACACTCAATTAAATTCATCTAGTAAAGTTTTTACTGTTGCAGCCTGACTTAGAATAAATACTGTATGTTCTTATTATTTATTTATTTCTTTGCTTTGACATATTTTTCTAAACCAGCTTTTTTTATTGTTGTTAAGGGATAATAGTATATATTCAGGAATGTGGGTATCAAATGCCGAATATGTTAACAAAAGTAGATTTGCCACCGCATGATTGCCCATCAAGGAAATACTCCAGAATATTAAATGTATGGGATCGTAAAGGTAAGTTCACAAATAAATACAATAATCGAGATATGTACGCTATGACAAACAGCACAAGTGCCAACCCTCTGGCATAGCCAAGTTGATTTCCCTGAGTCACAGGCACATGTGCAAACAGCATTGCATTAAATGGCATGTCAAAAATACCTCTGCATGCTCTGACTGTTAGTCATGTTGTACTTGTTAAGATTTATGCCACAATTCTGCCAGTTTTTCATTGAGGTGGATGCAAGATGGCAACATGCATCACCTATGCAGCTGTCGTCCAATTTAAAGCTGTATAACATCTTATTGACAAGTTTCGGTGTTATACTTGGTGTAGCTGTTCATCCTAATTCTGATGCAGACATGCATGCATATGCTAATACACGTGGTTTTGTCCCTGTTCTGAAGCATAAACCACCCAATTAAACAGTCACCAAGCATTCTGACATTGTGTTAATACTTTTTAAATATTTTCTCATTGTTTTACCAGGGATCGAAATAAGTCAGGAATTATTGTTCAGGTGACATGGAGGTTACCATAATCTTTTTTCACCCGAATGGACTGCCATTTGTGACAAAATGCATCAAATTATTTGGTCACAAGAGTTGACATTTGGGTAGTGTAATGTATTTTATTACAACAATATTTATTAGCATTTGTTCACGAGGTCATCTGTATGAATCTGTTTGTGAGGCAATAATAAACATCCGGGCACTTCCGGTTGAGCATCAACATGGCGTCCGTCTGCTATATTACATGGTGTCAGGAGCGGTTGTAATCCTCCTCCATCCACATTGTTTGAGGCCATTTCAAGCCATTTCTTGATAGAACAAGGAAGATGGCAGGTGAGGGGCAAAACAGACCCCATATTGGAGCCGGGCAAGTGGATATGTCGTCATTCAAACCCGATGATGCAGATGCTTGTGCACCCGCGTGGGAAGAATACAAGGCCGAATTTCTAATCAGGTTGGATGCTGCCGGACTGTATGAAGCTGCTGGACGGCGAAAGGTGGGCAATTTGTTGAAATGCATGGGCAGCGAATGCCGAAAATTGTATGAAGCGTTTGAATGGGCCCCAGCTGTTGCAGCTGTTCCAGCTGATGCAGACAACAACAGACCAGCTGTGGAAGCACGTGCTGCTGAGGATAAATATGATTTGGAGCATGTTTTTCGTAAATTCGATCAACATTGGGGTGTCAAGCGATATAGAGCCATCAAGAGGCAAGAATTTCTAGATATCGAGCGCACAGAAGGCCAAACTATTATGGATTTTGTTTCCGAATTGAAACGGAAAGCCAGCTTGTGTGATTTTGGGATAAACAAGGAGAGCTTAATCATAGACAAAATAATTAACAAAGTGAAGGACGAGAGATGTTCGGAAAGACTCCTTGAGCTCCCTGATGAAGAATTAACCTTGGAAAGGGTTATCAATGTTTGCCGGCAGGTGGAGCTAACTAAGGCTCACCTGAAAACCATGAATCCTAGTAAAGTCAAGGATGTCAAGAGAACCCAAGCTACAGACAAGTCACGTTCCCAGTCAAGAGGCCGTGGTTACAACAGAGGTGGACGTAGACCGCGTCCTGGTTATCAGTCCCGGTTTGACCATTCCCGGTTTGACCATTCCCGGTTTGACAAACGTAACGCCAGACAAGAAGATCGCCCATGTGATCGTTGCTGTAGGCGCCACCGCGAAGGAGAATGTCGAGCAGAAAACGAGTACTGCGGGGCCTGTGGTGTGAAAGGTCACTTCAAACGGTCGCCACTCTGTCGGGCTGCAAACCAGTCGCAAGGTCACAGCTACAAGTCGGGACGAGGACGTGGATCATATCGAAACGACCGTTCGCAATACGGTAACAGTTACGGACGCAGCCGAGGACGAACTGTCCATAATGTCAGTTGGCAGGAGCCAAATGACAGCTTCTATGAGGACTTTGACTCTCGTTGTAACGTTGAAGATGTGTTTGTGGTCTCATGTGTTAACGATGAGAACTATTACGATGTGAAATGTTGTGACAATGACAATGTTGACTATTGCAATGACTTTGAATGTTTTGATGATGTTTGCGCTGTCAATGATGATGTTGGTCATAATGTGCAATGTTTTGATGATGTTTGTGCTGTCAATAATGATGTTGGTCAAAATGTTGAATGTTTTGATGATGTTTGTACTGTTGAACATTATGACGTTGAATGTGCTGTCAATGTCAAACATGATGCGGTCCATGATGTGGGACAAAAGGTTGATTATGTGGTTGGTGAAATTAACAATAATGTGCTAGACAAAGCTGAGAGCAATGATGAAGTTGATGTACTTGACATGAATGAAATTGGTTTCTTTGACAGTTGTGATATATTTGACAGTTGTGATATGAAATGTGAAAATGCACAATTGACAGGTGCTGAGTTTATTGAGCAGTTTGATGATGTTGATGAGATTGTTGATGTGTTCAGTACCAGTGATAGAAACAGTAGGTATGAACAAGATTGGACTGTAGATTTTGATGTGAAAGGTCATTATTTGAGGCTTGAGTTAGACACAGCTGCACATTGTAACATTATTAGTCTTAGTACAGTCAAAAGACTAGGTTTCAGTTCACAGATTTCTCCTAGCAACTTATTGATAAATGGTGTGCACAATGAAAGTAGAAGAGCCTATGGCACAGTTGTATTGCCATGTGTCTATCGCGGTAGCATGTTTCAGCTTAACTTCCAAGTTCTAGACAGTAGTAGAGAAGTCAACCTGTTAGGCAGGCCTGATTGTCTGAAGTTGAGACTCGTAGCGAGAGTTAACAGTGTTGTCAAATCTAAGACTAATGAAAATATCCTCAACCAGTTCAAAGATGTACTAGGTCAGGAAATAGGCTGCATGCCTGGTGAATATGAAATTAAATTAGATAGTAATGCAAAGCCTGTTGTACACCCACCCCGCTCAGTTCCTGCTGCCATACGGGACCAAGTCAGAAAAGAACTGGATCACCTTGAACATTGTAAGATTATCGCGAAGGTTGTAGAACCCACTGACTGGGTGAATAGCATGGTGGTGGTACGCAAGAAAAATGGTCGTGTTAGGATATGCATTGACCCATCAGACTTGAATCGTGCAATTCGCAGGGAACACTTTCCAATGAGTACAATAGAAGACATAGCGACAAGACTACATGGTAGTAAATGGTTCTCTACGCTCGACGCTAACAGCGGCTACTTTCAGATTAGGCTCACAGAGGATAGTTCTAAGCTCACTACCTTCAACACGCCGTTTGGTCGGTATCGTTATCTCAGAATGCCTATGGGGCTCAAGTGTGCTGCTGAAGTGTTTCAGCGTGAGATGCAGTCGCAGTTTGGTGATATTCCAGGGGTGGAAGTTGTCGTCGATGACATTCTTATCCATGGCAAATCTGAAAGTGAGCACAATGCTATTCTGGAGAAAGTCATGCAGAAAGCCAGAAAGATTGGACTGAAACTCAACAGTGAGAAGTCAAGAATTGGACTCCCTGAAGTCAATTATGTTGGTCATCGCCTCACAGGGGAAGGTTTAAAGCCTACAGCTGAGAGAGTGGCAGCTATTGTAAACATGCGACCCCCTGAGAACATTAGTGAATTAGAGACAATCTTAGGCATGATAGCCTACGTCAGTAAATTCATACCTGGGCTTAGCACTCTTAACGCTCCGCTCAGAGATCTCAAGAAGAGAGAAGATTGGGCTTGGGGAGCAGAGGAACAGAAAGCCCTTGACGCCATCAAGAAAGCCCTGACGTCAAATACAGTTCTAAAATACTATGATGTTAACAAGCCTGTGGTGTTATCCGTTGATGCTTCAAGCCGAGGGCTAGGTGCAGCTCTAATTCAAGACAAGGCCGTAGTGGCTTATGCTTCACGTTCTTTAACTGACACTGAATGTAAATATGCCCAAATAGAGAAAGAGGCCCTTGCTGTTGTTTTCGGGTGTACCAAATTTCATAAGATGCTCTACGGCAGAAACTTTGTGGTTGAATCGGACCATAAACCATTGGAAGTGATCCTGAACAAGTCCATTCTATCTGCGCCAATGCGAGTACAGCGCATGATGTTGAAGCTTCAACCCTACTCGTTTACTTTAATTCACGTCAAAGGAAAATCCTTAGGACTCGCTGACTGTTTAAGTCGCCTACCACATGGTCCCAGTGAACAGTTACTGGATGATGAGTTGATGGTCTGTCCAGTGGACACGATTGTGGGGCCACAGCACAGCAAGTTCGTTACAGCCACAGAAGCTGATCAGGATCTACAACAGCTAAAGCGAATCATTCGTACTGGTTGGCCTGATGCCAGGAACAGATTGCCACCAGGTGTCGCCCCCTACTGGAATATACGCGATGAACTGTCAACTTACAATGGATTGGTATTCAGGGGTGACAGAATAGTGGTACCTAGTTCATTACAGCAAGAAATGATCACACAGTTGCATAAGTCGCATATGGGTGTTGTTCTCACCAAGCAACGCGCTAGAGATCTCATGTTCTGGCCAAACATGTCGACCCAGATCGAGGACAAAATTGCCAAATGTGGTACATGCCTACAGTATAGGAATAATCAGCCTAAAGAACCTTTGTATGTGCAACCTCTTCCAGCCAGACCCTGGAGTAAAGTCGGTGCAGACTTGTTTGAACTGCATGGCAAGCATCACATATTACTTGTAGACTATTATTCAAACTTTGTTGAGATAGAAAAACTCGAAAGCTTGACAACCAGTGGTGTTATCCAAACCCTAAAACGTATGATTGCAAGATATGGGATTATGGATATCCTTGTCAGCGATAATGGTCCACAGTTCGCTAGCAGACAATTTGCAGAATTTGCTTTGGCATATAACTTCACGCATTCTACTTCATCTCCACTTCGTGCGCAATCGAACGGTTTGGCTGAGCGTTCTATTCAAACAGTGAAAAGACTTATGTACAAATGTGTCGAAACAGGGGAAGACCTGTATTTAGCTTTGTTGGATTTACGCAATACGCCACGAGACAATTTGATTGGTTCCCCAGTGCAACGCCTAATGGGTCGCCGTACCAAAACGCGATTACCCACATGCAGTGAGTTGTTGAAGCCGAAAGTTGTAAAGCCTTCAGATGTGACCAGTAGATTGCAGAACTATAGAGAACTTCAAAAGAAGTATTTTGACCGAGGAAAACGTGTATTGCCCAAAATTCAAGAACATGATGCCGTCAGACTGAAAACACGAACAGGATGGCAACCAGCGGAGTACGTGACTCGTCATGGACAACCTCGTTCACACATTGTGAAATCGACTGATCGGGATAGGCTATATCGGAGGAACAGAGACCAATTGCTCATAACTCGAGAAACACCTCACGAGATGCCTCCACCGCTAGCTCCTCCATATGTGCCAATGAATCCTAGACAACCGAGAAGAGACAATCCAGTAGTAAGAGACAATCCAGCAGTAATTAACAGAGATCAAGGCCCACAGGCTGATCCGTTACCACCTGCTGAAATACCAGCACAGCCTAGACAGAATGACAATATGTCCAGAGCTGGTCGTCCCAGAAAGGCACCAGTGTGGCTTAAAGACTATGAGCGATATTGACTCTTGAACAAACTGAGCAGTGTTAGCAGTTCTTTTTAGAATACTAATGCTCAACTTGGTGTACATTCTTTGCATTACTTAGCCATAGCGTATAGATCTTTATTTTTGTGTATTATGTTCAAATGCAGTATTAACCACTTATCAGCTCTGTTCTAGCTGTATAATTGTTCATATTTCTTAAGATATTTAGATCCTTAAGATACTCAGTCAGTTAAGGTGCTACCAATTTATGTGCTAACAATACTGTATAATTTAGCATATAGGCCTAGCGTTAGCCAGTCATACATCTATGTTCGTATGTTAATGACAAGTTTGGGTTGTACCATTGTTTTACTAGATGATGCCACCACTGAAGGTCTCATTATGTTTTACAGAACATGCATCTTAATCACATCATTTTTGCATTAATGTATGTCAACAAATGTATTCTTAAATTTCAAAAAAGAGAGGATGTAATGTATTTTATTACAACAATATTTATTAGCATTTGTTCACGAGGTCATCTGTATGAATCTGTTTGTGAGGCAATAATAAACATCCGGGCACTTCCGGTTGAGCATCAACATGGCGTCCGTCTGCTATATTACAGGTAGGTTACCACATCAATATTTATGGTAACTGGAAAGTAGATTACAATTGTTGAACCTTATTTCTATCCCTGTTTTACTTTGAAGTAGGTGATGAATTTTCGATAAATTCAGCAAAACCTACCTGAAAAATTGTCACAATCGTGGAACTATGCAAGAGTAGAATTATATACACTGTACTAAGTTTGGATAGTTAAGTTTATGTAATCTGATATATTGCAACTTTTCTTTCATAGGGCGGCCACACACAACCGAAGTATTTTTCTGTGATTGTGAAGAGAAATGTGCAATACTTGTTCGACACAATTTATGGCCTTCAACACCACTGCAGCCACAAGTTGCTTTTCATTTTCACCTTTTAGACTGGTGGATGGCATTTCTGCTAGAGGGCCAAGTGTCAACCAACACTTTTTGCAATGCGCTCAGACTGATGAACCCCAACATTCCCAGCAGCATGGTATCTAAATTTTGAAAATTCTATGAATATATTGTTTATTTATGAATCTATAAACTCACACGTATTGCATGCACTCTGCAAATATGATACCATAGGCATCATTACGTATTATAACATGAAAATACAAGGCATACGCTGCAGACATTTTTATTCATTTATTGACGAAAGACCACCAGACGCATGATATTTGGAATCTGATCAATATTGATGATACATGTAGCAAGTTTTAAAACCTTTCTGCAGGGACCATGATTAATGTAATGTAATCGTGGGTGCTATGGTTTAGTGGATAAGACATGGCGTCTTATATGCTTATGGATTTGTCTGATAATGTAGCTAAGAACACAATGATTTAAGAAGTTTATAAATAATAAATTAATAATTTCATATTACTAATTGATATTTATTATGGTTTATTACCTGCAGTATATATCATTATACAAACAGCTGATCCAGGATTCATGTGACGAATATCGGCACTACAAGCACAAAATGGCAAATGTAGTCTCAAGAGATACAGATAGTATTATATGCCCGGCATGTCCTTCCGTAAGTTAATACATTGTGAAAATTTAAATATATTTTCATTTATGTAACTTTTTTCCTCTTATGATAATTTTTCCTTTTTTATTTATTTGACAGGATAAAGGAAATGTCTTTGGGTCAATGGATGCTTGTTTTTCACTTGTTAAGAGGCGCACTGATGCAACCAATATTAAACCCTTACACCAAAACCCCATGGTTTTGGACCAAACAGGTGTTGATTAGTTTGTAGAACGATATGGTATCAAACAAAATGGTACCGAAGCAAAAGTAAGTTAAAAGATGCCGTTTTTTACTTTATGCAGCAGTAATGTTATTTTTAATAGGATGTTTAGACTACCATTTTAAGAATTTTTTAAAAAATTAGTGTATTTGGCATGTTATGATTTATTGCAGGAATGCAATGATTTTCATGCTGGTGACAGAGTACGGAGCAGTGCTACAACTGGCAGGTTGAATGTCACTGCAGTGTTTGGAGCTTCCTGTAAGCATGAGATACCAATGGCATTTATGGACCTTAGACATGGTGAAAGGTACATTTTGTATGCAGAACTATAATTTTCTTGGGATGTAAAGTTGAAGAATAATTAGGATTTTCATTTGTTATTTAAAACCAATTGCAAAAAAATTAAGGCCTAATTCAAAATTAGTGAGGAGATTCAAGCATTATATGTATTCCCCGAAACGTTTCAGTTCTGTAAACCATTACATTAACCCATTTGATATTATAATAAAACCCATTCACTGTGGTGGAACAGCTCAATAAAAGCCATGAGTGAGGTGTCTGGCGGAGAAACTCCCGAGTGGCATTGTTTCACATTTTCAATTTTTTTTTAGTTGAGAACACGAAGAAATTAAGAATTTTGACCAAATTCTTGTACTTTTCATATTGATATTCCTACACAAGCAGTGAGGATAAAAAATCCTATTAATATTCATGTACAACTCAGCAGCCAATCACAGAAGAGAACCATGCAAACAGACAGACGTCACAACAGCCTCCGATTCACAACTTTGAAGGCTTTTAGCAGAAAAACAAACCTTTGCTAGAGTATTTGTTATAGAAACTTTGGTCTTATTCATGTAGAAAGAAGTATTTCCTCATTTAATGTTGAAAAAGTGCCTAATTTAGTCAGAAACCAAATTCCTCAGTGCAGCCACTGTTTATTTGGTCTCCATGGCAACCACATTGTGAATGCCTAACTGTTGGAGTTCAGCAGATTGGTTCGTCTGTAAAAACGAATCGCTGATATGGAAAAACATTTTCTATCTATTTTAGAGTACTATTTTACATTTATGAGGGTTTTTTTTGTCTGTAAAATTTGCATATACACTGACCTCTCTTTCATTTTTTGCAGCGTAACTGATCTAGTCAACATCTCTTTGGCGATTCCAGTATTCCACACATATCATGCATATGGACACAAAATGCAGTGTCAGGTAAAAAGCCAAAGAAATATATCTTCTTGAGATATTTTTATAAAATTTTATTGTGCGCCCCAACTAAGCAATCATGGACACAGCAGCATAGGTAACACAGGGATGTGATTTTTCAGTTTTCTTCCAGAAATCCGGTTTTTTTGGCATGTGAAATTGACCCTCGTGATTCGTGCAAATTCAATTTTTATTTTATTTTTTTTTGGGGGGGGGGGGGGGGGGGGAAGGGGAGAAGTGGCTCTGACAACGAGTATTGCCGGACTTGCGGAGCTCGAACTGTAATACCTAGAAGTTGCCCCTCAGATAGCTTGAAATGGCTATAATTTTTGTTATTTGTTAAAAACATTTCCCGGGGGGATGCCCCGAGACAGGGCGCTTATTCATCCTGACATTTTCAGGTTTTTTTATCACTGATCAATCACATCCCTGGTAACATAATTTTTCAGAAAAAAAAATGAACATTTTGGGACATGTCATGTGTAATGTCTCAGTGCTACTTGATCTGAAGCTTAGTCCGATTATATGACCAGCTGCAAGGCAGACGTAATGATGAGATAAGGCTTGGACTCCACACCATGCTACACATTTACCCCATGGGTGGGATCTTTTACTTGCCTCAGCATAGACACAGTGTACAAGGCACCTCCAATTTAACGTCTCATGCGATTAACATCCAACTATGTAGCTCATTGCATGCTCACTTTTTTTTAAATTTTTTTTTGGTGTAATTAAATGCTAATTTAGAAATTAAAGTGTGAATGCATAAATTGTTACTGCTTTTACATATTATTGCCAATCTTTATTACTAGATATATCCTTGTCTTAGATGAACTGCATGCCTTAATCTCAAGTAGACCCAGTCTCAGATGCTTTATTTGTATGGGGAGAAAAAGTAACTGAGCCTACAGAAGGAGCTACGACTGTATCAGCTAAGAAGACAATAGGATGACATCACTACACCATTTTTATATAGATTATGACATTAAACATTACATATCTGCTAGGGTCTTGGTAACCTCTGGTGGTACCTTTCCTCCCCATTAAGCATGTTCTAAACTGTTATGTGGCTTTGTGATTAATACGTATGTGTACCTGAGGAGAATATCTAATAGTGGAATGGAGATATTGTACACTTTAGTAAAAGGGGGCCTTTTGTCACAATAGCACAGCTGTCTTAAGAGACCAGTTCTGGTCCAGTATTTCATTTACCTTGTCTAATGAACTTTTTCTTGATTGGAACTATACGTTTGTAATGCATGCATTTATTTTTAGCGATGCCACTCTGATAGACCATTGGCGGTCACTGTTTAATATTAAGAAAACAGAGCTTTATTGCTGTTTCACTTAAAAAAGGACGTGTTGATTCATCATCACTATAATGTCTCAAAAATGTTCATGTATTTCAGTGATTAATGAATCCAAGGTGGCTTGACACATTTGGTTTGGTAGATGGGGAATGCGTGGAGAGACTGTGGTCTTATCTGGGAAAATTTTCCAAAATCACAAAGGAAATGACTTCAGGAAGAAGAAAGGATCTGTTGACAGATGCCCTTTTCAATTTTAGAAAAAAGATACTTGAAGTTCTTGGTAAGTGAATATACAGACAAAATTAAATGTAGTGGAAGCACTTCGTACAAAAGTAGCATTAGATTTTAGGCAAAATTTCATTGTACAGTCTTAAATAGAGATTTCAACAAATTAAAAAAAAGGTAATGTTTGATATTAAAAGATTAAAATGGGCATGCCAATAGTATTTATTGGTATTACACTTTCAGGAGCAACATTGTGTCAAAAAATGGAGCGGGCCAAAAAGATAGAGGCCGTGTCGTCAGAAAGACTAGAAGAACTTAAAGCATCATATGTTGATAAAGGTATGTACACCATATTTATACAACCTTCCGAATTTGCTTTAGTTCTCATGGCTCATATGCCATGAAATAATATGTAATGGGAATATCTCTTCATACAGTGATCACACCTGAAGATGTTCATGAATGGTACAAAAGTGAACAGGCCCTCAACAGTTGCAAGAATAAGGCAAGTCTCACATGGCAAGAAAAATATTTGGATGCTCTCGACAACCTAAGAACAACAAGGTAATTATAATTGGATTATATTTTACCTTCCCCCTTTCCTTTTTTAACATGATGTTATCATGTATGCAAGTATACAGTTGTAAGCAAAAGTTGAGGTGCTCCTCTGACATCACAAGAATATCTTCTTATATATTAGTAGCGGCGGTCATCTTGGTTCTGTTCTCCTATTCAAAACATTAGACGCTATCTCCTCCCTGGATATTCCTTCTATATCCTTCTTGCTTGGCCAGAACCTTTTACATGTATTTAATCCTTCAGACCCTATTATTATATTTTGTATAGATTAAAAAGCCATAATATATAATTTATTATTAAGCAGACATAAGAAACCTCTCTCACTGGCAGCTATGTCTAAATGCAGCCTGAGTGCGTTTACCTAGCTGTCTTATTTATGCTTGGCAAATTTCAATTATTTAAATCATCAGCTGACTACTGTGGTCGTAATTTTATGTTTTAGTACAAAATTGTTTTTTTTTTTGCAATATGTTTTTTTTTTTTTGCAGGTTACTTATGCTACAACCCCATTTAGACGAAGAAGCTGCATCTTTAGGAGATAAGGCAGAGAGGTAATTTTGGTGCTATTGTTTGTGAATTACTACTTGTTAGTCTGATATGTATTGCTTTATTGAAGGAGTTAACTTATTATTATCAAGGCAGTTACCCTTACATCAGATAATCGGGTAACTTAGGTTTCCATAATATCACATAATGTGATAGCATAGTATATACTGATTATACATTGTATGACATCATTGCTACTTGATAACTGGAATGTGTTAAAATATGGTTTGCCAACCTGTCACATCTTGTTAAATAGAAATTGGTACTGTGATGCACAAAGCGGGATTATTTGCCAGCGCAACACTGATTTTATCATATAGATACATTCTGATTTTGAATGGACAACATAAAAACTAATTGTACAAATGTGATTAAAAAAAAAAAGGTTTTGACTAACTGGGTTCGTACCCCAGTCTCCAATGCCGAAGAGCAGAGCACGGTCCACTGCTCTACTGCACACTATACGAATAGCTTTCATTTTCTTGGTACATGTCATCTATGAATATGTTACTACTTCAGTATCGCCCAGCTTGTCAGTCACAAATGTTGATATGACTGCTGCTGCTGTTGAGGTGGGCCCCATTTATCGAAATTTAAAGATGGGAGCCAGATGATACTTCTGCTGGTGATCCTGAGTGACCTCAGGAAAATTCCAGCTCTGAAGACCAAGAATTGAGTAAAGCAAATCCAAGCTCTGATGAAGAAGACCTTTTTAGCAAATCAGTAATTAACCGGGGTTCTCAGGAACCCCACTGGGGATTATTCATCAATGCGTGGTGACGCAGATTAACATGACCTGGATAATAACCTCAAGCTTCTGGCTGATCATAACCAGACCTGTGCATGCCAAATGTTCTTAGGCAGATCTAAAAATGCCATATGGCACGTGGCCCAGGGAATGCTTTGCCGATTCAATGGTGGTGAGCAGTATCATGCGCTATTGACACTTGTCCTACATGATATGCTTCTGTGACTTCAAAGCTTGTTAAGCTAAGGAGAAAACTCCTTCATTCATAGGTATGGACTTCCGATTTTCCCTTTCAAAATCTATTATTCTTTAAGCTAGCTGTTCATACCGTATATCCATAGCACAGTCAGATGTTAAAGACCTTTCAGGTAAATATTTTGTTAACGTCAATTACTCTATAACCCCCCAAATGAGTCCAATGCCTTCACCACTAGGCTACGGCATGTAGACTTAGCCAGCACCCCCTACAAGGAGCAGTCTGTTTTCACTATATGCAGGAACGGGGAGCGATCAGTTTATGCTATCAGGCCCAGTAGCTGCAGAAAGCTGCAGGAAAGGAGACAGTAGCAGGCAGTTACCTGGCGGCTGCTTAGTTTGAGGCAGCTGGAGCAGCAGGAAATAATATATTCCTCACAATGTATGCAATAATGTAATAAGTCTATCGACTGATTTTAGAGAACCCCGGGCAGCTGAAAGATGCTGCAGCTGCATGGCAGGCCCTCACTGAAGAGGAAAGACAGACATATCGACAGAAAGCCACGGAGGAGATGAGTCAACCACCTCCAAAGCCTGAAGAACTTTCTGCAGATGACAAACGCTGCCTGTATTCCAGAGCAAGGAAAGTCCTGCTTCAGCATGTAAGTATCATCCTTGTTTGGTACCATACATAAATCAAAGAGACTATCTGTAGAATATATGAATAATTCTTTACAGATAGATATATATATATATATACAGGTATATTTCTTTTTCAAAGAATGGTACACATAACAGTGTAATTGATTTTTAAACTTTTTTCTATTTTGATCTGATTATAACCATCGCATGAATGAATGAATGTTACTTTTATTTCAAAATTTATTTAATCAGATTATTATAATATCTTAAGTATTATTCGTTTTTATGTAAAGCACATTATACCAATATACAAAATAATTGCATACTTGATTTTTGGCCATATTTTTTCATGGAAAGCATGGAGCAGTACAACATTGAAATAAATGTGAAAAACAAAATTAATATAATGCCAATTTTCTATGATATGATGATGCTTCTCAATAACAAATAACTGATTGTTTGGAATTGTTCAACATACCTTCTGCTCTTTCTCAACAACCATGTCACCTGTGCAAGCTTCACTACCAGCTACAATCACAATTGTGATGTCACAATGGCCATTGTTTCGATGACATCATAAAGCAATTAGAATTGGGTTTAGGGATTATCGAATGAATCATTGCAGGGAGGAACTAGGGAATGTTTTCTTGCGTAGCTAATATGACTAAAAATAAAGTATACAATTTTATTGAATAATAGGGTAGTGAACCATTTAATTTTGATGCTATATCATGTGATGATGTGTTCATGAAAATATTTCAGTGTTGTTTTGAGACATTGACTTTTTTAATAGCAAATAATTGTCATACCCATTTTCAGATAAAAGAACTTGAAATGATTGGTGTCAATTCCTTGATTTTGCTGACGAAACCAATCGGCGATGAATAGATCATGGACCTTTTGGGCTCAGATGCCACCATCAGCCTTGCAAATTCTAACCCAAATGCCTATGGTGCATTTGCAAATGAGTTCATTCGTAAGTAAAAAGTTTTGTTTTTACTTCACATGCAATTTCACAATAAGGCAAAAAACTTGGCAATGCGGCGATTTAAAATGAATGCGGTTGGGCCTGAGAACCAAGTTATTAATTTTACATGGGCTTAAATATGTAAGATTCAGACAGCAATCCCTAATCAGGGACGAAAGCATTGTTCATGACAAAATATAAGCACTTCAATTGTAGGTACCGCACAGTGGAAAATACTTGTAGTAAATTTTTACAGGGGTGTGATATGTATTTGAGCAAATTTTATTTTTAATTATATTAGATATCTATTTACTACTAATCTTTTGTAGTCACCATTCAGCTACATGTACAGTACATGGGGCTTAACTAAATTACTTAACATCATGATATAAAGCATTTGCTGTCAACTCATTGTATGTAATGTTGCTTTAATGGTTCCAGGAGGCCAGGGACTTAGAAGTCATTGAGGTTGACATGTTATTTACGCACAGGCGCCCTTCAGCAGAAGCTGGAGTGTCAAGATATATTATGTCTTGACAACGCATTGAATATGTCATTTCCTACATTGTTTCAGGATGCCGGGGAGTCTGATGGCATAGTTCAGGTTGAGCATGTGTCTAATGAGGTAAATATTATAAATATATATATTAAATATGTAAGAATCAGACAGCAATCCCTAATCAGGGACGGGAGCATTGTTTATGACGAAATATAAGCAATTCAATTATAAGTTCCGCACTGCTGACAATAAAGGAACAAATTTATATTTGTAGACCTATTCTCTGAATTCTTTTACATGGGGTGAGAGGTTTTTTGATTAATGATATTAGATATCTATTTACTAATAATTTTTTGTTGTCACCTTTCAGCTAAATGTAAAATACATGGAGCTTTACTAAATTCTAAATTCAGTTTGGAAAGTGATTGTACTATAAAATAAGATATATATTATTTGCAATATTTCATTCGTGAAGGATAAATAGTGTCTTTGATATGGAGGTTTGAAAAATAAAGAATTTTTCATATATTGCCCAAATTACAGTATAAACATTCCCTTATTATGCCCGTGGGCTTCCAACAAGCACAACTACACTCTACCTTTTAGTGCTTACGTTCTGCTCCAGACACCCAAAATAAAACTTTCACCAATTTATTTTTATTTTGTAAAACATAGCGTAGATATAACATAGCGTTAGTATGAACAAATAATTATATTGTTATCAAAATAAAGTTCATAAAATCTATTGGCAGAGGTTTTTTTGTTTGTATATTTTATTTATTTTTATTTTTTTACAAGTGGGCTATGCGCATTCTGGCCTCTTCTAAACACCTTTTCCCAATTATTATTCCATAGACCATTGTTGTGTTACAATTTCACTATAGCAGCTGGTGATTCCCCCCCCCCCCCCCCCTCCACGATTAGGGTCATGTGGATATATATCATGCACATTTGCAGAGTATAGATTCAGATTCAGAAGATTTTTTTTAATTTTCAGCCAGAGCAATGTACATACATATATCTTTACAAACAACAGTGGCATCAAAACAAGATAGCAACTGGATGGGAAAATAGATGATTTTTAAAAGACTATATTTTAACGCATTACCCTATTAATATTTACATAAATATAAAATAAACAATTTTAAGGTATAAACAAATACAATAAATGTTTACCATTTACAGAATTATGAATCTATTGGAACAAATATTTTTGTAAACTATCTATTGCCAAGATGTTTAATTTAATATGATTTTAGTCTTTCCTTTAAATGACTTTTTGCAAATACTTTCACTTTATTATTTTTATTTATTGCAGACACATGCACAATATAGTTACAATGTATAGTTAAAATATTGTTTTAATAACTACCTAACTACTGAGTATTCTCGTATGGCACTGTAAAAACAAATTCACAAAACAACAGTACAAAGCAAGTGAAATGCTCTTCAAATGCAATGTTAATTCATTCATAATAATACTATTTTCAGACCTGTTGATCCCTTTCATTGAATTTATAAACAAGATTTCTAATAACTGCTTCAAATGTGCTAACTCTATGACTAGTGAACATCAGACTAGCACTACAATACTTGGGATAGCCCATCCGCATATGATCAGACCACAAAATGGCTTGTTATATGCTACCCTTAGCTTTTTCAGGGTAGACATATTGTAGCTGTGCCACACAATTTTTTTTATTTATAAGCTTGCTTGTTCTTTTTGTTAATTGTACATTTTGTTTTCTTTTTAAACAGGTTGCTCTCCAGAATGCTGTTAGAGAGGCGCAGAAATTAATGAAGGTAGATGTCATAATTATTAGAGAAACATCCACTAGATAAGGGTGTCATTGGCCCCTGCATGTCAATCAGAATAGTCCCTGTCAGTCAGTTGTAAAATTAACTTGACTGTCAAATGTTAGATTCATTCGTAAGATATTTTTCTCAGTTGCGATGGTTCTGAATAACTAAATCTTAGACTCTTTAAAATTTAAAATCATGGACACCGACATGCTTGGGAATACTACTTACTTTTTGATTAATAATGATTAAAAAATGTATTTGATTGTTGATTGAAAATATCTTTAGAATATTGAATATTGAATGTATAATGCAGTAATTTAATGGATAAAATTTACTGCTAGATTATTTTGATTTCTGCTTAAAACAAGGAAGGGCTATTACACCTTCAAAATGAGACAAGTCTTGAATTTATAATTGCATTCATAGTTTAGATATTGCACATGTCTCAATGTACCCATGTCTGATCAATAGGCCCCCACCGTCCCTTTTGTTCCCAGTGAATTTAATTTGGTACTATTTAGTGTGCATGCATTGGATGTGCATAGTGATATTATAGTAAAAGTAGCCCACGCAAGTTTTTGTTGATTGCTGGCTGTTACTTGCACATCATTAATCATAGCTGGTTGTGGCATTTTACAATTTGATTTGAAGCTAGTTGTATTGTGGCTCATGATTTGTGTTCACACTCACTGTATTTCATTGTAATTCATATGTATAATTACATAAATGTTTATTTCTTTGCAGGAGAAAAGATGGCTAGGGTCCAGAATAGACCATATATGGAGGTTGCAGGATGGCTCCTGTGAAACCGTGAGAGGTATGCATTTATAGTTAATGACACGTTGAGTGTTGCTTGATGCTTCTGGTTTGCCACTTTTCGAGTCATATTAAAATTACCATGTTGAACTATGACCCATTTTCTGCTTTTGGTGGAGAATCGATATAGCCGCGATATATGCTTGAACATATGGCGTTACAAATCCGAAGTTTGGGCATACAACATCTTTGACCTTTATTCCTGGACTGATCTTTCTAGTGTATTTCTTAAAATCAAGGTTTTTCTTTCTAAGCGGGCCTAGTCTTGTGTGCAACTTTCCTGCACTCTAACAGTAAGCTAAAGAGCAGCTGCCCACCAGCCAAGTGCTAGTAGGCGAGGTAGTTGTGTACCGAGACCGTAATACTATACTAGCACCCTTTATGAGTAACATCCAAGGTGGATGTTGTTTGCATGACTCCTAAATTTGGAGGTCCCTTGCACTCTGTCTCTATGCTGAGGCGAGTTATATATATATATATATACTCGCATCTGTCTTTGACCATATATACCTATAATTTATGAGGTTTAAGAACTAAATTATTCAGAACTACATTATTACTAATTCAGCATAATTAATTCAATACTGATAAAGTAGTACAAAGAAATCAATTGGCCGATAGAGGGTATAACCTGTAGAATTATTTTAACTGAAAGTTTTCTTGATAACATTAATCATATCTTTTTTCATTTTAAAGGTACAATTGTAAAAGAAGAAATGATAGGGAGGAGGAGGATGTACCATGTGAAGAATGAGGGAGAGAAAGAAGTGATGAAATTCAGCGGCAAAGATTTGACATCCTTCAAAAATAAAAAGCTTTTGATTGTTTTGTAATTTACATATTAGGTTATTGGATTCAAATATGGTGCTTTAACATGTGATATAGTATTGCTATAATTAGAAATTTAACTAGACAAAGCTGTGATATTGAAAATACTTGTAATATGATAAAAAATAAATTGATGGATGCCAAAGATGGTTTTAATACTAAACTATTTTAATTCAGATAAGATTTTAAGTCTCTCCGAGTCAATTTGTACTTGTTGATTTGATATATTTTTACAGTTTTAATTTTCCATTCTTGTTGTTTTTATATATGTACTGTTATAAACAGTGAATAAAGATTATGTATGTATGTGGGAATTCACTGAGGGTATGCTGCTCAGCATACCAAGTTTATTCTCATGTAAATATTTGAATCAGATACATGTCATTTATATGACAAACAGTTATCTTTTTCTTCTGTACATTTTATTATATTTCTAGATTCCGTCCATCCAAGATGTCTGCATTTCATAGATATATATGTAATCTTGCTAATAACATCCAAGTTTTGCTCCTAATAAAGTATATTTTTCCCTTAATTTTATGATTATTATTTGTTTAAACTGCGTTTTCTCTGTAATGGTGGAAATTTGTAAAAGCTCTGAAATGGTAAGCCCCAAGTCACTGAGAAACTTGCGGTCCGAAAAAAGGTGGTTGCAACGCCTTCGGGCTGTTCAGCCGGCACATCTTTTGTGATGAATCACCATGTCTGATTGGCTGAACAGCCATTAAATAGTTTTTTGATTCCATGCTTTGACCACTTTCATGGTTATGCACAAATCATTAAGATAATGTTTGGGTAACTATTCTATTCTTCTATTCTATTGTTCTTATTTACTTATTACTTGCCCCAAATATACCAGTGGTATCGCGGCTTAATTGTGTAGTTTTTTAACATGTAAATTCTTAAAGAATAAATACATTTTGAGTTTGAGTATTATCAACATGCTCAAGAACGGGCGTCGATTTCTATCGACAGGTTGGGGGATGCAAGCCTATGTACTTCAGTCTGTCGAACTGTTATTTTCTGACTTGCGTAAAAGTGGCTGCAGTTAACGCGCAAACACTCTTCAAGAGATAAAACAATGCTAGATCATTGATGCCAAACTATTTTTAGATGCACTTAATTGTTCTGGTATGTGATATGAAGTATAAAACCACTATTCCAAAGAAAAATAAGAAAAATTGTGGATTTCAGGGGGGATGATTGCATGGATAATCCCCACCTTCCAAAAAAGTGGGGGGTATCCCCCACACCCCATCCCCCTTGTATTGACGCCCCTGCTCAAGAAGTAGTCATTAGGGCTCATCTGTTAACATGGTTAAATATAAATATGTGGTATCATTTACATCCTTCCTCATTTTCTGTTTATTATTATTTTTTTAGTAATCCCCAAATGTATACTACTTCATTCAGTAAAAACTGTGCTGTAGGACCTTCTGTTCCAGAATCAAGCACATAGCCCACAATCCAGCCTGCTAGTGGCGCCACAGCTGGATAATGGTAGAACTAGTATATTGCTGTCGCCCATTTTATAAAAAAATATTTCTAAGCATGACTCAGGACTATATAGTATATCAGGAATTCCTGGCTTTAGCAATCGGTGAATAATGAGCTATAATTTTCTATATAAGGCTGCAGATATATGACAGATAATTAGTAACAAAAGTGGATTTTGGAGGGGGGAATGTTTGAGGTGTGTGGATTGCTGTCCCTTGGTGAAAACTGTAACATGGTATAGCCATGGAATGACTGAAAAATAACTAAATTTCCATATTTGGCATACTGCTACTGGTGACCTTGACCTTTGACCACCAAGTTCTTTACCCTATTTCCATTCAGATATCCTCGGCTATTAATTCTATAATAATGGTCGGAGATGTGGATTATCATATATGATTATAGAAATATTGTTATCACAATTTCTGTGTAATGTTGAGAAATGCAATTTTCCATTTCCATTTTATTATGGCAACCGTGCTCTTTAACAGGAAGTTTTTGAAGGTGGGTCCATATCCAAAAATGATGGTATTGACCCCCTCCATCATTGTGCAAAGTTTCACAGCTGTATCACAAAGCGAACGATTAAGCCAAATTTTGGAGCTTAGATCAACCCTGACTAGACGAATCTTCTTTACGGGTGACTTTCTTTAGCAATCTAGGCCAAGTGTCATTATTGCTTTTTAATAGCAATGGAGAATATAGCAAATAACAATTATTTACCATTTCTATCTAAGTGAAGTTATTAGCATGATTAGATATAAGCCTATCTAGCCTATATGTACAAAATTAATATTCTTGCAGTTGGCATTTTTGTTGCAATTAGCACTTTAAATGTGCAGCTCACAATTGAAGCACTGTTCCTAAAATGCAATCCAAATCATTTACTAATCATCACTGTACAGAATAACAAATTGTCAGCCGAAGGTTAGAACTTTAAATTGTTAAAAACTGTCTGCTATTGGCAGACATAGCAACCCTCGGATATGTTCAATTAACGAAGGTTATCAGTTAACTACCAGTTGCTACAGTTTGCAAACTTTAGCGTATGGGTACATGGCCAAATGTGCTACGTGCGTTTGCCATGAGAAGGATAAACGCATGGAAAATGCATGGTTTTTAGCTAATTATAATGAGGCAAAAACCATGCGTTTTCCATGGGTTAATCCAAACGCATGGAAAACGCACGTGGCACAGTTGGCCATGTACGCCAACCCAAGACAGCACAATTAACGAACCTCTATGGGTAATTCCATCTGGATCTCCTATTTCACTGAGCAGCCCTGAATTCAGAAAGACACAAGTCTTTCTTCTCCTCTTATTACTCATTTTGCTTTTCAGACATAGAAGATAATCACTGACTTATTCAATAAATCTCACTTTCTCAAAAAACAAAAATAAACTGAATGATAAGATCAAATATACATTAAAATGCACTAAAAATACTACTGCTTGGATGCACTTTGCTTCAGCCAATCACAGCAAAGGGCGGGAGCTTTTTCAGCCAATAGAATTGCAGTATTCTGTCGTAGCCACCTGGTGGAAATATAGAGAACCTTCCGTGAAAATCCACTATTGCATGAGACGTTAAATTGGCTTAATTAGTACTTGGTGTCTATGCTGAGGCAAGTAAAAGACCATACCCCTGAGGTAAATGTGTAACATAGTGTGGACTCCGAGTGTTGTCATCTCATCATTACACCTGCCTCTGGTAGACGGTCTTATAAGCTGGCTAAGCTTCAACCAGTAGACAATTACAGTTAGTTTCATTAAAAACGGCCCGTCAAATTGAGCTTAGCTGTAATTGCTGGCTACTAAAAACTGGATCTAAAAGTACATATTTATGATATATTGATTTCTTACATTTGCCAATGTTTACACTTTTCTGGTGATAAATGTAAGCCGACAATTAGATTAGCTATAGAATTAGCATGTTTAGATCACAGTCAGGTATAGGTGGCAACAGCTGTCTAGAGTCAACCGTTTTGTATGAAACTTACTGTAGGAGATATTCATAACATGTTTTCCTCTATGCATTAGGATGTCATTAATATTGGCATGTTCCTTCAAAATTGTTTATGAGGCATATGTTATATAAGGTGTTATTCGACCCACCAAGCACTGTTTGTCACATTTTGCAAATAAAAAATTCAAAAATATTTACATTTACAAGTCTTATAATTCACTTACTTGTCTGCGTCAAGATGACATGAAGATCGAAAGTTGACATGAAGATCGATAAGTGCTGAAAAGGCCATCTCAATGTACATGTATCACATCCATATATACACATATTGCGAGATATTGCATCCACGAGTACATGTGTAAATGATATGTAGTTTATATATGTACGATGAAATAAATGATTCTGAGTTCAGATAACTAGCACACGTGTCTATGCGACACCTGCAAACTGCATGTATGCCAAAAATTGGTGTATATTATAACCCAAATGCCATACTTAAAATATACTATACAGTAAGGGCCCATAATTAAGCTTAAAGACCACACAATATTATGACCAATGGTTTCTATATTAAGGTTCAAAACTAATTATAGTGCAAAAAGTTCATGATATATTAAGGCCAATTAAGTTATTTCTCTTAAGTCTGAATTCTAGGTTAGAAGTGCACTTTGATTTGATTAAGAATCAAACAGCTGTATAGTTCTTAAAGATCCAAAGACCTGTTTGGCCTGTTGCATTATCTTAAAATCACAAAGAACAACAAAATCAATCAATTAAGTTTGTGAGTGGTTTATTTCCAAAGTAAGTGTTTGTACAAACACACACTTCAGCAATTTCCTCAGTCCAGTTCATGCAAACAGTACAGCAAAATATTTTACACTTTGCTTAACTTATTCTATTTTCTTTGTGTATCTAAGTATTTACCTATCTGTGTGTCTATATATCTATGGATCTATCAATGAAAATAATTATTAATAAATCTTTCAATAAATCTGCCTACCCACCTATCTACCTATCCATATATCTATCCATCTATCCATCTATCCATCTATCAATCTATTGATCTATCGATCTATCTAATATTATCTATCTTCTATCGATCTATCGATCTAATAGTATCTATCGATCTATCAATCTATCGATCTATCCATCCATTTATCCATCCATCCACCCCCAACCTCCCACCCATCCACCCACAATAAACATGAAATGGCATTTAAACCACTCAAAACCTCTGCCATCCAATCGCAGGCCAGAATTTGGCCTATATATAACCCTATAAGGCATGCTGTGAGAACCATGTCCAAAAAACAAACCCTAACACAGAACATTACGTAAGAAACTTCTGAGGGGGGGGGGGGGGGGGGTGGATTCGTTGCTGCAACTATAACTGACCATGCATGAACGTAAGCAATTTTATTACAGCAACATTTAAATACAATTTATAGTGATTTCTATAGTTCATGAATCAGAAATTACTGGCTCTGTGTTGTAATTGGTAACATTTCTCACAGCATGTCTTATATCTTAGAAAAACTATAATTTGGAAAACAATGATTGTGGGGTGGGTATCATTGCGGCCAAATGTTGACTTATGATTGGCCAGAAAAGGTGTTGAACTGTTTAATTGTGTGTCATCTGAAGATATCATTTACATTGTGAGCCATTCGTCTAACTTCAGTTTTTTTCTCCTGATTATTTTAGATGGGATCAAAATCTTGTAAAAATTTAACACTATCATCCCCACAAAAACTATGCTGGAATTACTGATAAGTTCTTGGAAGCTCATTTCCAATTAGAAAAAAAAATCTGCATGTGATTTAAATTGCCATCCATCCTATTTTAACACTAGTTACAAACTTATGCTCCATTTAATCACCCATAATTGGTCTACTTTGTTTGGTTCGCACCTGCTGCGCAGTAACTCCTACATTGTCTCTCCCTAGGTCAATAACTAGACAGCGGTTGGGCTCCTTCGGAAATCCATTCAGGATTTGTATATGAATACCAAAAGAATATTCAAAAGTTTCCATAGTTGTTCTCCGGTGTAGCCAACATAATCACTAGCAGCATTACCAGCATCAATAAACATGATGAGATTCTTGTGTTGTCAGCAATGGTTGCACTGTATACAAGAGAAATAGCTACCACGATAATTGCTTTATCATATTGGCTAAATATTGATCACATCCAAATTGTAACAGCGTAGGAAGCTTATTCCGCCACTAAATGCTTTCATAGAATGGAGGCAAAATTTTTGCATCAGCTAAGTACTATGACGTTAGTTCAATTGCATTGTTTCATTGTGCTTTTCTGATGAATGGTTGATATGGACTAAAGGAGTATATATATAAGACAGTTGTGATTTGGTCATTTAACAAGCGATTTCTCTTGTCGCCTCCAGAAACAACCATGAAGTTTCTATTCGCCTGTCTCGTTCTTGTGGCCACTTTTTGGTCATCAACTGACGCCAAGTGCAACTTCGCCTGCAATTTGGCTGGTCCAACCGCAATCACCCAAGAAGAATGCGAATTTTTCTGCGCCGCGTAAGTATATCACCATCCCGATGGTTTTCTTTCTTTTTGCCTAATCATTTATTTTAAAGGCAAAGTACAGTGACTACATACAGTAAATCTGAATTCTCAGCTGTGATAAACAGTGTATCATCATTTGGAGAACCATAGATGTGACTACTTAAAACAGGTGTTATAATAAAACCCAACCACAGTGGTGGATCAGCTCACTGAAAGCCAAGAGTGAGCTATCTGGCAGAGGAACTCATAAGTCGAAGCCACGAGTGAGTTCCTCCACCAGACAGCTCACGAACGGGTTTCAATGAGCTGATCCACCACTGTGTTTAGGTTTAACTTATATCCCACACTTTTACAGATATTTTCACTATTTTAGCTGAGAACACTAAGAAATTAAGAATTGTTTTGACCAATCACAGAAGAGAATCAAGCAAACAGACGTAATAACATCTCCCATTGAAAAGTTAGAAGGCTTTTAGACAAACAAACCTTTTTTAGAATGTATTTGTTACAGAGAAACTTTGATTTTATTCATGTAGAAGGATGTATTTCCTCATTTAATGTGAAAAAAGTGTATATTTAAGTCAGCAATCGTATCTCAGTGTGACCAAATTCCTTAGTGAAATCACCAAGCATTTGGTCTCTATTGCAACCACATTGTGAATGTCTGACTGTTTGAAATAACGGACTTTCGTCAGTAAAAACGAGTCGTGGGACGGACAAACACTAAGATATAGAAATAAAATGTTAGCAGATTTTAAAAGAAGGGAAGTTCAGCTTCAAGCGAGTCTTTGTCGGGTCAAAATCGGTCAAGAATTGGCCATTTTGTGGCTACTTTGCCGAAGTTCATGTTCCAGTTTGAATAGTGACAGTGAAAGTGAATGCTAACCCAATAAGCTGCTTTATTGGCTGTTGTGCTGCTTATTAGGTGCAGTTGTATTCAATCTTGGACCAACCAATTAGCTTTTTTGACTTATAACTTTGTAGGGGGCCTATATATTTGCCTACAAACTATCATCAGCATAAACACTGTGTGTCGTCACCTCACAGCCCAGCGACCTTATTATGTACACGTTTTGCTTGTTTACTCATCTAAAGTAAATTAATCAATTTCTTTATAGTCTATAGGCTGGCTTATGGTATTAAAGGTCTAACAATGAAACTAGAATATTTAGATGTTCATGTGCTGAGTTTATACTATTCTTGTTCTGACTAGCAGTCAATCATAAAATATGAATCAGTTTCTCTTGTACTTACAAGAGAAGATTTCTTAAGTCTATACTTAGCCTATTAGCTACATATTTTAATCAATCGATTTGTTTAACTGAGTAAACTAGCAAAGAATGTCCATAATTAGGTCGCTTGACTTCTAGGTGACGACTCGCTATGTCAATATTTTCGTCAAATATAAATTAATCTTTTTCAGCCTGGACCACCCTCAAAACAACCAGATCTGCAATTACCAGCTCAAGTACAACACCAAACAATATGGCAAATGCAATAAGAAGGACCTAATCAAGTTCCCTAAGATGCTCCACGAAAACTTCGTTGCTCTTGTCAAGACTCTATCTTAAACGATTCGATTTTAAATGACTGTAATCGACTTTATTAATTTTGGTGTGCCATGACGAATAAATAATGCAATAACTTATCGATTACAATTCAGTTCATTAAATAAGACTACAATATGAATATGTACACGTATTCCAAAGAAAAAAGTTTAGAGGGGGAGAGCTCTCCCCCCCCCCCCCTAACAAAACAAACAAAAAAATAACCCCAAGTTTTTGTCTTTAACATTTATAGCTGAGTTCTGTACATGGAGCTTCTAAAACCTAAACTAATTGTTAATTGGTTCCTTAATTAAATATTTAGAAATTGTTGCATTTTCTGCTTGGATTTTAAGCTGAGATTTAACAGTTAATAAAAGGTTATTCAAGGGTCATTAAGTGGTCAGAGTAATCGGCGATAGAGAAATATGTCCAATAAAGGATTTTCATGACAGAAAGATGGGGGGGGGGGGGGCGGTGCTAACTAGCTGACTATGTTGTTGTTTTTATGCTTCTTATATCTGATCAGTGATTCATTCTTGCAATATATTCAAAGCTATTGAAAATCTTTGAAAGTATCAACTTTATAAATAATTGTATTTGACTAAGCTGCACTCATTAATCAAATGCAAAGTTGGCCAATCATTGTCAACTGATGACAAAGATCAGAGGAAGTTTCTTGGTCAAAAAGGAAATAATTTCACTTCTACAGTACTGTGTAAAAGTATTGAGCCACCTTTATGCATTATGTGTTATTGTTTTGACGTAGGCCGAATGTGGCCAACGCGGGGCCGACGCGGGGCCGACGCGGGGCCGACGCGGGGCCGACGCGGGCCGACGCGGGGCCGACACGGGGCCGACGCGGGGCCAACATTGGGCATCACTTCTATTACAGTTAATTAGATGTCCCAAGTAAAAATACTATCAACACAAGGCACAGACAAAATCTCTAAAGCCACATTTAAAGAACTAGGCTTTGATGACACATACACGAGTTTGCTTTTGCTTCCATTGAACTTATACTAAACTCAGCTGCAAACTCCTCTTCTATCTCTACTTGTTTATGCAATGCCTGTACAGTAGGAGCTAATAAAATCACATCATCAGCATATGCAATACCCAGATAGCATTCCAAATCAGGCCAGCATTGTTTCTATATAAGCCGCCGTCGGTTCAAAATCGTTATGACATTGCCGACATCGCGCCGACGTCGATACTATTTGGAATGCTATCTGGGTACAACCTGCATAGTAGACAGACAGCTAGACAGACAGCTAGACAGACAGCTAGACAGACAGCTAGACAGACAGCTAGACAGACAGCTAGACAGACTGACAGCTAGACAGCTAGACAGACAGACAGACACTTTTATTTAGATCATACATAAACAATCAAGGATGCCCCCTTTAAGATATTTATACATCGCTAACAAGGGGGCAACCATATCTTCATAATCATTTCACATTATAATGCCTGTGACAAAGCGGTGCACAATTAACTAAATTAACAGAAAAAATGAGTGAGATGAGTTGAAGGACATTCAAATTTATCTGAAATTTCACCAAATGCAATGATCTCATGATTTATACATCACACGAACAAGGCGTTTTACTCTTGACACGTATGTATTATAGGTATTTGTTACATTAAGTCGTATTTCTCTGACACACATAGCAAGTCTTGTCGTTGCACACACTGGTATAAGAATTGATGAAAATGCATTTTATATATCCCTTTAAACTACATGGCCAAATGTGCCACGTGCGTTTCCCATGAGAAGCATAAACGCATGGAAAACGCATTGGTTTTAGCTAATTATGATGAGGCAAAACCATGCGTTTATCAAAACGCATGGAAACCGCACCTGGCACAATTGGCCATGTATGAGTAAGTATTTTCTGCTTGATATTCAAAGGTGCAGAGTTGTACACATGTGGAAATCTATACGATAAACTATATTTTGCAAAGTCATGCCTTATCGGATGATTTACGTTTGGTCTTGTTGTACAGTTTGAAGTGAAATATACCAGCAGGTTTCCATGTTCCAGATGAAAACAGAATCTAAGTTCTTGCAGTGAGCATATGTGGTGAGCTTTCAATGTATTAAGTTGCCTGTGTGAGCATTATATCCACTACCTGTGATGATATATATATATATATATATATATATATATATATATATATATAGTCTTTATTTATACACCATTGGCACAAAGTTTGAGTCACTTTTTTTGCAACTTATGTATTCAATTAGTGTTGATTGATTGATTGATTGATAAAATATATTTATTCAGGGTAACAATGCAGACAAAAATGCTGTTTCACAATTGGCCCTGATAATAATGAAATGAAATATAATATAAATATCACATTTAAAACGAACATCAATCAAAAATTGGTCAAAACATAATGCTTCAAGTGCAGTTTAAAAGTGAAAAATGACTTAACATCTTTTCTAGGGAATGGAATATATACATTATTAAAATCATTAAAACGTGTTTATCTCTCAGAGACCTCATTTGATATAATAATTTGGTGACTTAAATAGTCAGGGGCCATTCCATGAATACATTTGAACATTAAAATAAGATTAAAATACACAACACGTTGATAAACATTCATAATATTTAAAATCTTAAGAGTGTTGGTTGTTTTTGCAGCCCCAGCATAGTATAACATAATTTATATGTGGTAGTAACAAAGAATTGTATTATGTTAACAATATTGTGGTTGATAACATATTTTTAAGTTTGTTCATGATGCCAATAACTATTTTTTGAAATATTGTTTAAGTGAGGTGTCCATGAGAGATGCTCATCAATTATCAAACCTAGAAAATAAATTCATGTAGTTTTAATTTAATCTTTAGCGATAGTTTATTTACTTCAAGCCATATTAGATTCTTTCTAGTTCAGATATTAACTTCATTAGAGTTGTTCTTGTCTGTAAACCCTGCGAACACAACAACTTTTGAATAATATTAGCACTCAGTCATTGGGACAATATTTGACAAAAAATGTTTTGATAATGTTTCTTGATGATATGATTTATAATATTGCCGCAAGCATTTCTAGGGTCCACACTTTCATAATGTCACATTATGCTCAAATAATATTGTCACAACATTAGGTTAATGCTAATATGTATGTTGTAATGATGTCTGTCCTGTGGACACTTCAATGTGGTGACAGTATGATCTGCAATACTCTCAAAATTTTAGTTAAACATGTCAATGCTGTGAAAATATTCTCACAATATTTTATTGGAAGGATTACCTTTAAAAATAATCTGATTGTTCTTACAATATATTCATAATGTTTTTGGGAATATTATCAGAAATGTTGCCGCACACTTTTCAAGGGTCCACACTTTCATACTGCGACAATGTGATCTACAATATTATACAAATGTTGTGACAAGATTGTCACAATATGCTTGTGTATGCAGGGAAGGCACTGATTGTAGCCGTTAAAATTGTGTCATCCGCATATATGATAGTATTGAATAGATTGTTAGAATTTACAATGTCATTTATGTCAATTACCAACATCACAACCAACCTTGGTTTTTTGCAACCACTTGATACCTCCATCGGTAACAACTGAAAATTGCCGGGGAAAGGACTGTGCCTTGCCTAACCCCATTGGTTACCACAAATCTGTGGATCTATCATTAAAGCTCAAACAAAGCTGCTGATTGATATACATACTAAGCAGTACTTAGTCTAATACATGGTCAATTGTTTTCCATGTGTTTGGAGAAACGCATGGAAAACGCATGGTTTTTGCCTCATTATAAGTAGCTAAAAACCATGCGTTTTCCATGCGTTTATCCTTCTCATGGAAAATGCACATGGCACATTTGGCCATGTATACGCTGGACTGAATTGTCATTGCAATTAAATCATAAACAATTTAGAGAATTCAACTCTGTCAAAGGCCTTGGTTGCGTCTGGTGCTAATACACACACAAACCCTTTCTCATTAACAAAGTAGTCGGAAGTTTTATGGACAGCTGCAGCTGCAGTAGTAGCAGACCTTCCCTCTTTAAAACCGAATTGAAGGTCTGAGGTTTGCAAATGATGTCCCTCCTTGTAAAACATAACTAAATCAATGATTTTACAAATTACGTTTTGCAGACACATCCCTCTGAAATTGTCTGAATATAGTAAATTGCAATTCAATTAAATTGCGATTCAATTCAGTGATGCATGAAATGGTGGCAATTATGAAACACAGAAGGGCCAAGGACTATGAAAGTCAATTGCAATTAGGAATACCAGACTGAAAGCTTTGAACAAGCAATTGTTCAATTGCACTCAGTTCCAAGTGCATCATTGCGAATTGCTGGCAGGCACATTTTATTCTTGCTTGTCCTTGTTCATACGTAAGTCTATCGCCAAGCCATTCGCAGATTCTCCTGCTAATCCATAGAATGCGCTAAATCATCTAAAAATTCGGCGGACGTTCTACGAATTTTTTACAATACTTATGAGACTCGCTCGTGAGTCAGTTGGCGAGCGTTCTTCGTACAATCAACTTATCCGTGGACATCCGTGGCCTACTGTGGCCATCCGTATCCACTCTTGGTCAATCTTGGATAGCTTATAGAATGCTCGTGAAACCCTCGGTGGTTCTCCGTGCCCATCCGTAGAACTATCTTCATTTACTCTTGAACCACTCGCACGGATGCCTCACGACGAATGTCCATTGGGCGGTCTACTGACGTCCGTCGAGTGATCTACGGACGTCCTTTGAAAGCTTGTCAAAATAATTTATATGTGATTAACAGAGCCACGAGTGAGCACGTGTAGTCGTAGGTCTTATACATGACAGTGTGAACGCCCCTTAAATGAGGTCATGAGACTCATCACTTAAACTAGATAATTTTTACAAAATCTATGAAATAAACAAAATCAGCCTCACCTGGCACTAGAAACCCTGTTTACTTTTTTGATTCCTCACAAAAATGTCCAAAACACTCCATTTTCTCTCTGTTTTGAAATGGTGACATGAAATGGGCTTCATAAAGTTACCCGATTTTTATAAAGGTCGCTGTTATACTCCTAAGCAAATCCATGAAAGTTTTTTATGTCAATACCAAAATAAAAAAGAAGTTTTCCACCGGTGCTTGGAAAATACTCACTACATAGCAACCCTAGCATCAATAAATAAGATTGGATTTTTGTTGCAAGCAACTGTTGCATTGCATATAACAGAAACAACTGCCATAATAATGGTAATATCATAATGGCCCCTTATTGATTTTTTTCAAATTGTGTTAGTTGAGTAAGCTTAGTTAGTTTTATTGCATTCTTTTTCATAGAAACAATAGCTGTTGTGCATTTCCGACGTACGCTCGATATGGACCAAAGGAGTATATAAGTTGCCCACAGTGAGGTCATTCGGCAAGTGATTCTCTACCATTCACCTCCAGAAACAACAATGAAGGTTCTATTCGTCTGTCTCGTTCTTGTGGCCACTTTTTGGTCATCAACTGACGCCAAATGCAACTACGCCTGCAATATGGCTGGTCCAACCAAAATCACTCAAAGGGAGTGCGAGTTTTTCTGTGCCGCGTAAGTATATCTCCATCCCGATGGTTTTTTTTCTTTTTGCTATATCATTTATGTACAGTGACTACATACAGTACATCTGAATTCTCAGCTGTCTTTGAAATTTGTGTATTTAACTGTATATAAGAAGTATTATTATATAGTCAAAATTATTTATATGTGATTACCAAGTTACAAAGTAGGGGTTTGATATATAGACCCATGTTTAGTGTAATAGAATTGATTAAAAAAATATATGTGGAATTAGCATGAAGTTATTCCTAAGACTAATAAAAAGCTAACTTGTGAGATAAAGCTGACTATATTGTCAAATTACTATGGGTTTTCGGCACAGTCCAAATGTGTTAGGTTAGAATGTCTAAAAAAGTTTGTCTAATTTTCTGACTTGTAAGTAAACAAAAAATGTATACCACACATTTTTCAATATGTCTAACTGTGTCAGTTGTTTTGACCCGCTTGCATATTTTCATATGTTTGCCCATGGAGTGTCTGATATTCATCAGCATTAAAATTTTTAAATATTAATCTTTTCCAGCCTGGACCACCCTCAAACTGACCAGATCTGCAATTACCAGCTCAAGTACAATGCCAAACAATATGGCAAATGCAATAAGAAGGACCTGGTCCAGTTCCCTAAGATGCTCCAAGAAAACTTTGTTGCTCTTGTCAATAGTCTATCTTAAGCGGTTCGATTTTAAACGACTGTAATCGACTTTATTAATTTTGGTGTGCCATGATGAATAAATAATGCAAAAACTTATCAATTCGGTTAAGTTCACTTTATATATTTACACATCCCAAGAAAAAAAAAGTGTAAGTCTGATAATTTAAATGGCAGTTGATATCATATCCAATTATGTTCATTGTATGAGCCTTTAATAGGTAGATAGCTAGATAAATAGATAGATAGATCGATATGGAAAGTGCAGCCCTCTAAGGCAAGTTCTTGCCGCTATCGAGGGTTGATTAATGAGGTGAGAGAAAGGAGGAGTCCACCCATGTTATACATTTACCCCATGGGTGGGATCTTTTACTAGCCTCAGCATAGACAAAGCAAGGGACCACCAATTTGACATCTCATCCAAACAACATCCAGCTGGGATGATGCTCATGAAAGATTGCCCAGGCGGCCTGGGATTGAACCCGATTCCTTCAGAGGAGCAGTGAGCGTCTTACTTCTAGACAACCCAGCTGCTGGTATCAACTTCAATTTGTGTGTACGAATGACAATGTTTCGACAAAAATTGAAAATGATAAAAACTAAAACACGGTGGAGGCTGAGTATTGCATGTTTATTGATAATAGATTATCTCAAATTGAAGTTTAACACACTGGAGCTGATACAGCTGCTTGCCAAAACTGCCATGAAACAAGTGGGTGTAAAGAGTTTTCTTTGTCTATTCAAATCAATTTGTTTCACAATATCTTTAAAATTACATTATCGACAAACTAAGAAATAAACTGTTATCAGTTTGATGTCTGGATTATTTAGCTGTTTACAAAATACATTTCTTATTCAACTTCATGAGACCTTTCAAGCCATTAGCGAAGCATAACCTAAATTAATTGATATATCTTATATAATTTTTAATTTCTCGAATCCGCTGATACGATGAGGAATGCGCGAATAAAAATAAAATGAAACGTTACAATGTCACTTTAATTGAAATTTACTCTATCTTTAATATTCAACCGAACAACCCTTAAAGACTTAATAATTATGTATTCGACCATGCAAAAATGTGTCATTCGTATTGCGCTGTATTAATATTCTCTCTTATTCGTAATCAACTTCCAGCCCTTCCGGTTTGAAATATTTCTCAACTAGTTGGTCGCAATAAGCACTTTGTTCGTCTGAGAAGTAATTTCTCCAATCTCCAGCAGTTCCTTTTCGCAAGAAAGGCGAAATGGACTGGTCGAAAAGAAAGGTTTCATCTTTGCGATTGTAACGAGGATCCTCTCTCATTGTCTGCAAATTAAATAAAAGCGCACAATTATAAATGAATAAAACATACACTATAAAGTGACAGCCAAAAGTTTGAGAAATCTGGTATTCATTCAGAGGTGTACAATGTAGATAGTCTTCATTCACCAAGGAACACATATACTTCTCCCTTTTAGTTTTTTTTTTTTCGGCCATTTTTAGAGCCCTATTGTGACAAACTGGTTGAAGGTACACTCAATCTGACTAAATTTTTTAGATTCTTTGGGAAAAGTTGGCCATAGAAATCTACATACAAAAGCAGTGAGGTAATGAAAGTGCAAAGTTGAACGAAATTGCATTTGTGAAAAAATTCAATTAAATTTCAATGAGCTGCTTTTCAAAAAACGGTTGCAGATATTGACCTTAAATTTGAGACTTGCACGTAAGTCTGGTATATGTGCACCTCTGAATTTTTCCAGACAATTCTAAGAGGGTGACCTGGAAAATTTCTGAGAAATTGGTTGATATCATATGGAATGACCATTAGTGACCTGACTAAATGTAGGCATGTGTTACAAACTAGCCTTTTCCATGCAAGCGCTAAATTTTTTCCACATTTTATGAATACCTTGTATTCATAGTTGCTAATGGTGTTATTTTTGTTTCTATTCCAAAAGTTTCACCTTAAAAGCAGTCTTTTCAGCAATCTTCCTGACCGTTTCATCGCTCAAATTCTTTCCGAGAAATGTTCCCACTTTTTGGATGTTTGTTTCAGGATCCTTCAAGATGTCTTCGTACCTGATGAAAAGCACTCTTGGGTCATTTCTCAATTTCCACCAGGCCAAATTCACCTTGAAATAATTGCCGAAGCCCAGTCGATCCTCTCTGCAATGTAGAAAACAATTGAGATATCAAGATGCAGTGCCACTCATATCTTCTATTCAATTTCTTAAATTTCACTCAAATCCAGGTTGCCAGGTTATGTTGATTTAAATTATCTGATTGAGCTCAACGATGTAGAGCAAGATCATGAAATCTTACACGTTGATAGCCAAAAAAGAATTCACTAAATACATGACTCGCAAAGCCAATTCCACAAACTTAATCAACTTGTGTTTAATTAATGAAACGGAATAGATAAATGTTTAGCTCAATCTGGCTTGTAACAATGAAACGCTTTGTTTACCTTGTTAGTGAAATGGCAGTAAACAACCTGCTGCGAAACCAAATAATCTGTCTGCAGCTGTCAATAGAAGCTATAAGTTCTATATGTCAGTGAATACCATGTCAAGGAAATCATAATATTTCACACTCATTTGTCCTGCTTGCTCTCTCCGCAAAATCTGCAAACCATTTCGACAACTTTGGCATAACTTTCAACTATAGAAGAAATAGCTTACTTGAACATTTCAAAGAAGTCGTCCCAAGTCCCTTTGTAACAACCATATCCCAATATGCACATGGTGTACATGTGGTAGTACGAAACGAGGACATCTTTGATGTTGCGGATCACCACTATGAATTTCGTCTTCTTCTTCGCCAGCGTCTTTTCAAAGAAATTGGGTGTCAAGTGGGTCTTTATTATTCCTAAATTACAACAGAAAAATACACCACATTATTGCAAACAAGTTTACATCTCATCTACTGGTCTATGATTATAAATTTGAGGCCATGGCATTTACAGTAAAAAGTCTTTGATAGCATCATAACAATCACTGGACAATATATTGGGTATGTCACGAAACTTGTAACAAACTTTCAAAGAGCTCACACCATGCATGTCACATTTTCGCACTAAATAATGAATAGGAAGTACATGTATGTTTTTTGTGACAACCATATGGGACAATAACTTATGAATCCTACTGCTGGGTAATCATGACAGGAAAAAGTACAGTATATCGGACCCAAATTTATGACCTCATTTAGCGAGCCTTTTTGCCATTCCTGTGACGTCATATCCCTGAATTCAATGAATGACGTCACAAAAACCGACCGCTCTTTTCATTTAAAAAAAATTGTTTATGTTTTTCTTTTATCCGGGGCTGCCCCCCCCCCCCCTCCAAACTCCCGCTGTGCTATGCGAATATTCCTCTTCTGTGCTGGAACAAATTTTGGCTAAAATGAGAGATTTCTTTAATATTTCATGGACGCCAAATATGGGCATACATTTGGGTCTGCTATACTGCACTATAATACCCTCGTGACGTCATCTCTTATGGGATACCGGAGTGACACAATTAAGCGCGGAATGAAACTCTAAGTGAGAGGTCCCAAACCAGACGCTGATTTTCATTGAAGTGGTACCATCGGCAATGTAAAGGAAAACACTCAGAGATCATGCAGAGAAAGATATATTAAATAGCAGATGTAGATTGTTTGCATGAGACACTATCATTTTAAAGACACCTAGTGAACAAAAAATCCTAATAAAAGTATTTCATTTTTATTATTCTTCTGTTTTTCTTCACCTGGTGTCCTAATTCAGCCCCGACCCAATATCCTTGGCACCAACTGCTGAGTGGTTTTTCATGGTCGAAGTCTTCAGTTAGAGCCATGTAGGCTATGGCTTGCATGACTGATGTACCTAGAATATATATCTATTAATGAAATTGCCCAAGTTTAGGCTGTTGTAAACTGTACATAAAATGGACCCATTACATCCAGAATGGAATATGACTTACATGAGACTATCCTGATAACACGCTACATCGGCCTGTGTTGGCCCAATGTTGGCCTGATGTTGGTTGATGTTGGTCCCACTTCGTCCACATCAGGCCAACATCGGGCCCACGTCTAGCCAACGTCTAGCCAACATCTAGCCGATGTCTAGCCAACGTGACATGCTATCAGGACACATTTGAGACATGCAGTCCATTTAAACTTTTCAGTTGTCTGATGATATCGTATAACTAAGTTATGCTCAGAACATGCTGCGGATGGGTTAGGGGCCCATATACTTCAATGTGTTATGTAGGTAAGACTTAGTAAATCTATGACTACAGTAGGTCATAAGCAAACTATCAGGGGCTGTAAATGATCCAGTCAATATGGTTTATCCTATATGTCAGGCTAGCAGTCAGTAAACAAACCAACTGAATGAATATTATATTAATCTAGAAGTGTTATGTATCCTGAAATTGTTGCAAAAAAATAATAATCATGATAATATCAACTCCTAACCAGCAAGACGCTGAATGAATATTTTTTCCTTTTTTTTTATTTTTATTTTTTTTCAAACCAAGACAAGCCTCTGATGCCTAGTACTGTGAACATGAAATGTTATTAATATAATGACACATTGTGTTTATCTAGGAATGATTTGTTTATGAGTGTCAGTTGCAATTTTGTGTTTTGTCATGGTGCTGAATAAAATCCATTTCTTGTAAGTCAAAATTCTGATCATTTCAGTTATTTTTTTCAGAATGCAGATGTTGTGATATCATGTGCATTCTCGCATTCATTCATCTCAGTCATTCATGCATGTCATAAATGTCACATTGATCCAAAATATACGTGCATTACACAGTTATTTCCTTGCCCCGTACTCATTGAATACAAGAATAAACCAGTAATTTTTTTTATTAATATTCTCATGCAAACAATCTCAAACTGATATTCAGCCAGGTTTATGGTTACTGATTTGTTGCATGCATTTAGCTCTAAAAAAAACTCCAAACTGAAGAGCATGGGTGCACATACATTGAACTGTATACTTTTTGTAAACAGAGGCGTATTTAGAAATTTGTTAAAAGGGGGGAGGCACTGACAAGCCAAATCCAGGAATCAATAATAGTGAGCCCGTAGAACACGGAAAATGCGGATTGCGTGCGAGCGCTTTCTGCAAACCACATTTTTCACATTTGGATACATAAAAATAAAAATTTAAAAAGAAATAAGACAAAAAAGCATCTACATACATTTTAGAGACCATCAATATTCACAAGAATTGCAAGAAATTGTTCCAATTTTTCCCGATTTTGCTCGTTTTCAAGGGTATTTTTAAAATGTTTTTGAGCCTGAGGGGGGAGGGGGCCTGGCCCAGTAGCCCACTTCCTAAATATGCCACTGTTTGTACTTATAGACTTGTAAGCTAAACTCCAGAGTATATCAATTGAATGTGGCATTTTACGGCAATCCCTCAGCCAATGGGAGTCCTGGATTCACATGACGTACTTTGGAGTTTTATTCCCAAATGTATGAAATCTGCTGTATTTTATATGAAAAAAAAAGGTCAATATCAAGAGCAGAACAGGCCATATGTGATACTTTCGGAATTGTTTATGTTAATATATTTCAGTTTAAACACATTTTCGCTCTTACCGGGGACCTTCCTGTTTCTGATCTTGTCCAGCCCTGACCCGTGTCCTTCCGCGTATAACTCCAAATAAGGCACCAACTGCTGAAGCGGTTTATCATGGTCGAAGTCTTCTGTTAAGACTAAATATGCAATGGCCTGCATTAACGATGTCCCTGTGCAGAAAAATGTATATCAACAAAAGTATGAGAATGTGATTGTAATTCTGATTGAGTTATATTGCAAACTTGAAGTACAAAGAGGATAAGTATTGGCTCATTCACAACATGTTGTACATTTACTCAAACAAGTTCTCTGTTTTTACCATAGAGGCAGTCACTAAACTCATGGTTTTGAAGAACTTAACCTCCAGCAAAATAAGAACATATTAGTGTAGATAACTTTATCATAAAAAGTCATCGATTTTGTCGTTTTACCCGAGTACATATTTGTTGTTTATTTGAATTCTCTTTTTTTGTTTGTTTGTTTTTTATCAGATAATAAGTTTGTTTAACATTGTTGTATGCATATATAAATTGTTTATTATAAATATGAAAACTCTATTGTGTTACTATTGTTACTAACACATCTAACAGATGGAGAACCACCTTGTATTTTTTTGAAAATGTGGTAATCCACATTAAATAAATAAAGTTTAAATACAAAAAGGTCACTGAAGGATTAGCAAGGCATCTAACCTTTGCCTGCATTCATCATTGTGGTCTATCCATTTGATTCAACATATAATGTGACTATATATCTTATAACTTGGATAAATCACCACGAAATCAACATCACTGGATAAGTACTAAATAAGAACATGGTTTCCACTCATTAGTTAACAGTATAGAGATATCATTTATATTCAAATAGGCCCAGGTCAGGATGATGTTGAACAGGACTCACCCATCTGCTATCTGAGAATATATATACATAGTGTTAGGCAGGATAAAATTCACTTACCACATTTTGGGTAGGTCGGCACAAGCACCTCACCATCATCAAATTCATATTGTTTAATTTCCTCTAACAGATTCGCCGGGCAGAATCCTGCGCAACGCATCCCATCGAAAACATGTTCGCCTTCCAACCTGTATGTCTGGTTGTATGTGGACATTGCGAACACAATCTAAATGTAGTAGTAATATCTTTGGTGCATTTGAAAAGTTAGCAAATAGACTTGAACTGTTGACCCACATTCCAGGGTATGCCCCACAGCACAATGGGATCATGCAAGTGGCAATATTTGATGAAACAATTTTCCTTTAACACTTTTGCTATTTCTTTGCAGTTGTTCAATGTCTCAAAAATTCCTGAGTTTAATTTTATGTCATTGGGCTAGCTATTTTAATTATATATTTAGATATATAATATCATAAAGATAGATGGTCATATTTCAGGATGAAAAAAAAGAAAATCACAATAAATGAAACTTTATTCGCACAAATATCCTCACATTTCACATTCTAATATTTAATATACAAAGTAAACATGTAATCAGTGAAATACTCCACTTAAGTAGACAGTAGGGCCTAGCAGCTAAGTTAGTATGAAATTAGACATATTCCATAGACTAGTTGCCTTATAACTGCTAATAATAATTGCCACATTACAGAAAGAAATTAGGCGTGAATATTGCTCTTTGGAGTGTAAACCATAAAATTGCACTTGCGCGAATATTATGCGAACCGTAAAATATGGATGCAAAATGTAAAAACCCTGAGGCCAGGCGATGACATTGAAGAAGTACAAAATGTGCTCTGAAAGTCATTTTAGTATTTTGTACCCTTTACTTAAAATCATAATTCCAATTGTGTTATTGGTTCATGACATTAATTGCATGATGTAGTAATCCATTTCCAATCTAAATGCTATTGGCCTGATGCACAATAAAGATCAGTATTCGATCATTCTTTGATTTCAAAATGAAATGTCATACCTATAGTATTCATCTGGAAATTACATTGTTTCATTTATTTATTAATTTACATATTATATAATTCATGTCATAATCCACATGATCCATACTTGTTTAATTTATATATTAACTTACATACATATCAATAAGCTACATGATTCATACTTTAACAATATGGCAATTTCAATATCAATTATAATTTCTCTAAATGGAAGCTTATATAGCATCATGTATATATCCCCAAATTTCAAACTCATATGCAAAAAAGGTTATCTAGGTTTGATATATATAAGCACTACTTCTCCTTAGGACATGCATTCATTGAAAAGCGAGATCAAGGCCCGCTGGCTTGAAATATTTCTCAATCATTGCATCACAATACGCATTCTGTTTCTCTGTGAAATAATTTTGCCAATCGCCCACTTTTCCTTTTCTCAGGAATGCCGAAATTGATTGATCAAGATAAGTTTCATCTTTGCGGTTGTAGCGAGGATCTCCCTTCATTGACTGAAAAGATAGTAAAACAAGTTATCAAAACAAAGCATCATTCTACATATTAAATTGGACCTTTCAAAACCAATATAACGGTGACATGCATAAAAAGGCTGTAAAGCAAACACAATAATCATAGCAATGAGTTATTTTAGGCTTAACGATTTCATTGATTGAATACTGCAACTCATCCAAAAACTAAAAAAATATGCCACTAAAGCAAAGAGTACAGTTACACTTTAGTACAGAGACACAAATAAAGTTAAAAAGTGCTGCCATCTGAGAGAGCTAAAAATAGCACTTCATGATAGACCAACAGTCCTAACACCTGGCCTGTCAGCTGGGAATGGTGGCACATTCCTATAATCCTGCGACTGGGAGGCTGGGGTCAGAGGACAGCTTGAGGCCGGGGGACCTGCTTGTCGCCGCTCTATGTCGATCGGGTGTCCATGCTAAGCCCTGTGTCGATATGGGGTCCCCGACGGAGGTTAGGGTCACCAGGTTGTCTAATGAGGGATGCACCGGCCCAGGGCGGAAACGCAGCAGGCAAAATTCCCCGCGTAGGGCAGTTGTGGGATAGCGCCTGTGAATAGGTGACGGCTGGCAGCCTGACCAATACAGTGGGACCTGATCCTTTTTCTATTGCCCTTCCAGACCATTTCATGCAAATATTAATTGTGCTTTTACCCAGTTATGACTTCTCTGGTCAATTTTTTCATTGCTTCTTTACATAAACAGGCCCATACAAAAAACAACTGAAACCTCCAATTGGATAACATCACATGCATTTGAATAAAGCACAAGTGCAGGCAAGCCTATCTGTTCCTTTGTGATTCATTTTAATAACCTGTGATGTCAAAACATGGCAAATATATGTAAAAGTGCAGATAAAATTTTGACCCACTCACTGCACAGCTACACCTCTCTATGCATTAATTGTCATATTTAAGTGAAACCTAAACATGGTCATCTCTCTTTCCATTTTTAGTAATAAGTCATTTTCAGAGCACACAAGCTTATCTAACCTAACCAATGTTTTCAGAACTTTCACAACACCACAGGTGAATGAGTGAGGCAAGTGCTGCCATCTGCATCCTGTTCACAGGTGAGAGAGCTAAAAATAGCACTTCATGATAGACCAACAGTCCTAACACCTGGCCTGTCAGCATTGAATGGTGCCACATTCCTAAATTGTGCAACCAGTAATGAGTCAAAGGATGGCTTTTGGCCAGGGGACCTGCTTGTTGGGTTCTCTGGTCAATGCTCAACTTTTTCATTTTTTCTTTAAATATATAGACATCAAACTGGAATCTTTAACAGGATGAAATGTTTTGATTTAGAATAGGCTCATGTGAAGGCAAATAAATTATTTTATGATTGGCTGATGGCAAGTGCCAATTTGTTTTTATGAGACCATTTCATAAAGTCTAAAAGGTGTATGCAACATCACTTCTTCTGCCATTTTGAAAACCAGTTACATAAACTTATTTTACACTCTTGTAGAAATAATTAAATATGTAATTTGCTTTAAAATATTTTTTTAGTTTTCCGGTTTCTCATCTCATTGAAAATTATCAATTTTTCCAAAAAAAATAAAATTACCTTGAAGGAAATCTGGTGGGCAATTTTCTTGACAGTCTCATCACTCACATTCTTGTCGAGAAATGTTCCTACTTTTCGGATGTTCGCTTCAGGATCCTTCAAGATGTCTTCATACCTGACAAAAAGCACTCTCGGGTCATTCCTTAGCTCCCACCAGGCTAGATTATACTTGAAGTAGTCACCCCCTGCTAGCTTGCCTTCCCTGAAAATACAATATCATGGGATTCATGTTATAACTGCTGAATGTAATATACATCTGTTCAAGATATAATGTTATTGCCTCTAACTTATATATGCTACAGCAGGTTAATTATTTAATGCATGGGGTAGACCTATATGGGCAACATTGAATAGAGTCCAAATCGCTCTCATTTCATTATCAGCTGTCATAAGTGACAAAAACCAAAGAGAAAAGGAAATGTTTTTGGTGCACATTATTTTAATTATCTCCATGTTTTAAAAATCTGACATCATAGCATCAATGCTATATTTTTCTCCCAACTGCTGAATTAGTTTCATCAGTTCAAATTGGGAGATATCTCATCGCCACTAGGAATTTTAAGCCAGGACCCTTTGAATTGACACAACCAACTCAGCAGTTGGAGAAAAGATAGTATTTCTCTAGCTGCAGTGTTGCCATTGCAAGAATCACCAAATACTCATCTGATAACCCCAGTCATGGACCAGCAACTTCGTGGGGTACTGGAGATTGATGTGAGATCACCCGGGTTGGTGAAGCAACTATTTTGGGTTGCATAGTCAGCTCAGTTGTAAAATATTTGCTTCTAGTGCTGACGTTTAGGTGCCATGCACAAATCTCACACATACTTGGATGGGGTGAAATTAATCAACAATTATACAACTGATTTTCTGAAATGCTTCAGCAAAGCAAACAAATATGACAAGGATACTTTAAAACTAATCAATTCAAAAACAAATAGACCAAAGCTTTTATTGACATTTGTAGAACCTTCACATTAGGAAATGAAGAGCGAATTTAATTAACTTACTTGAACAATTCAAAGAAGTCATCCCAGGTCCCTTTGTAACAACAAAATCCTATTTTACACATGGTGTACATGTGGTAGTACGAAACGAGGACATCTTTGATGTTGCGAATGATGATGATGTACTTGGTTTTCTTAGTTTTGAGCGTTTTCTCAAAAAATACAGGCAGCAAGTGGGTCTTCAATAGTCCTAAAGAAATTAAGTCATCATTGAGAACAAAATTATAGTACTGCACAATGTTTTGAAAGGTTTAAATGCACTGCTACTTGCAAAACCAAACCATCCATAGCTATGACAGTTATAATAACTACAGTATAATGATACATCTGCATTGTACCTGGGGTTTTCCTGTTTCTGACCTTGTCCAGCCCTGACCCATATCCTTCTGCATATAACTCCAAGTATGGCACCAGCTGCTGAAGTGGTTTTTCATGGTCAAAGTCCTCAGTTAGCACAAGGTAGGATAATGCCTGCATTAACGATGTCCCTGGAAACGAAAGTTTGCCAATCCATAGTGGCCTATATAAAAACAATGTTGTCTTGATTTTGAATGCTATCTGGGATGCCATGTTAAGTTGATGACATTAACCCGACCTGCAATGCAACAGTTCTATTATAACAAACAGCTATTGGTACTTTCATTATGCATTGAATCTTTCCAGTCTAGATGCTCAATCAGGCCTTTTCGCAGAAGAGGGTCTTGGTGGATTCGGGGGACTTTTAATACCAGTTGTGGAGCAAGGAATTGACATTGTAGATAAGTGTATATCAATCAATTCCGTACTTAATGAGATAATGCAATGTGGTACCAGAAGGATTTTGAAGAACTATTTTGTTAAATTTAAGGTGCGTAGTGATTGACCTACATTCTGCCCTCACTGTTAATTTAATACACACAAAAATACCAAATGCATTTGCAAATGTATTTGCATTTGCCTGTTAATGTGTTTTTTTAAGTTAGACACTTGCATTTGCACTTGAAACCATGTGAATCATTTGCATTTGCATTTAAATACATTTCATAAATTATGCATTTGCATTTGTATTTGATTGACTATGAAAAATTTGAATTGGCATTTAAATGCGTTTGGCCGCATTTGTACCCAACTCTGGTGCATCCTACACTGTAATTCCCTCAGATCCTTGCCTGTGATTCGGCCTGAGGGTCTGCATTCAGACTGCATGGAATCTTTCAGTAAAGCCACAATTACATTGACCCTCATACTCATATGGAGACAGTCAAATAAAATATTAGAACATTCATTTACAAAATACAAACTTTTCACAAGGAACCCAATGTGACTGGCACATATAGGCCTGCATTAACACTAAAATTTAAGGCAATGTAAAAAAATTCTCTGAAAAAACTGGAGCAACTGACATCTTCGTTATCGCTACCCACGTAGAATGTATTACTGAGCTTTATTCCATACCAATGGTAAACATGAAAAATAAATGCCAGTTCTAATAAATCTATAATTATGCTTTGGAAACTCTCCTATCGGTTTTAATCCAATATTATATATATACTTTTTTTTGTACTCATTTCACTAATGATATTTGCAACTGAAACCTGTTGAAGTGTTCAGGGCGCTACGTAAGCACCTGCATCTCACATCTAGTGACTAGACGCTATATAAGGAATCAGCAAAAAAAAATCCATTTACCCAGTGTAACATCTGACAGTAGAAAAATTTCAATGAAAAATCCTATATAAAATAGTTTAAGACATCATGTGAATTGTGCTATCTGTAGAAATGCGTCAATTTCAATGAAAGTGCACATGCATGTTCCTTTGGTCAAAAGACACTACTTACTCTACATGAGTTAAATTTTTTCCATGACATATCTAAATTATAGTTTTCTCACTTTTCAAACTTCATTTTGATATTCACTTTATGCGGTTTATATAATAATGGATAATCAAAAATGCTAAAAGCTGTGTTAAATTGTGTTTCTGGAGCAGAACTCAGGCAATAATGCCCTTACCCTAGTTGCAGAATACATTTATCACAGATACATTCTTCAGGGGAGGCAGGGCATATGGACGTTTATGCCTACCTAGTTCTATATTCAAGTTATGTGAGCTTAGCCTGAATCTGGCAATGTTACAGTGAAGTGATTTTGGTAAACCTATATTTAGGTAAGGTTCTATATGGATGTCTTGATAAAATGTTTTATAAGTTCTTAGTTTGGGGTATTTATTTGTGTCATTGATTTCAGCAAAGAGATTGAACTGGGCTTTACTGTAGAGCATTGTTGGAACTTTGTCTATGTTTTGCAATTCATTGATGTTGTTATCCTGCATAATTTTCATTCGCCTACTATACCAGCACCATGATCCCAAAGTTGTTAATTGCTTTTGAATGTCATAACAGTTTTTCACCACAAGTGGGCAAATGTTGGAATTAAGTCTCTGTAAATATTTGATGGCTGATACATATTTTCTAACTATCAGAGGATATCTTCCAGTATCAGCTAAATTCCTACTGTTCAGGTTTGGTTTCTAACACCTAGAATATTTTTTTAAGAACTTTAACTGGATCTTTTCTACCTCTCCATTCTTTTTATTACTAAACCACATTTCACTGTTATACTCTAGGATAGGGAGAACATGTGTCTAACATCTTTACAGGTAGCTCCTTGTAGGTGCCAGTCAGATGGGTGCACGCCTATGTGTTTGTAGGCATCCTTGAGGTTTATGTTTATGTTGGCTAAAAAATGGGTTAGTGCATTGTTGCAGTAGGCAACTGTATCATCCACAGACGAGTAATGCAATGAGTACTCGTCTGGGTCGATGAGTGAGTTGACTAAAGTCAGTGACAGGGTGAGAGAGGTCATGTATTACTCTGACTTTATTACTATCTCTTTTAGGGAATGCACCAATTGGTGAGATTACATACTTGTTAAAGGGGGAGGGGGTCTTCAAATGAGCCATACAGGAGCCCCAAATCCAAATCATTATGTATAACCTTTTCACTGTACTCTAAGGCTGACAGCCAATTTGGGGACACCAATGTTCTGCTTGCAGGGGGAGGGGGGCACCCAATTCAGATACCCTCCTCAATGTTATCAAGACCTGAAGTGTGATGGTCTTATATTCCAAATTTATATACCTAGTTGGCTTGAGGTTTGAGCTTTGAACATTTGGTGCATGCCGATTGACTTTCTGGGCCCATGCATCCAATGCAGATGTGCCTACGGGGACAGCCTTTTCCAGATTTACACTTGCTGTCCTGAAACTGTCTCACAAGAGGGCTTTGCTCTCTTTTCAGACCTTTTGTGCCTTGGCAGGTCATTGGCCTGCCCAGTGATTGATTGATGATCAGTGAATGCGCTCTTAGCCCATCTGAGGTTTCTTAAGACCAAGGAATCAAATGTTATCACATGGTTAAATTTGTAAAAACTTAATGACCTACGCACCCCAGGTAACTATCTATGTCAAGTGTCAAAGCTTATGATGTAAGGGGCTTTGTAACTTTGAAACATTGATAGAATGAAGAGCCTATATGCATATATGTATGTACTTATATTGTGAGATACTGCATTCACGAGTGGACGTGTGTATGTAGATGAATTTCCTAGCACGTGTATATGCCATAACCAGCTTGTGTGTATATGCCATATCTTGCACTTGTGTATGTGTAAATAGGCCTACTCATCACTCATGTACAAGGAACTAATTATGTACTAGTCATTGTGTCATATTTGACACCTTCACAAGTGCAATATCTTTTACATTCACTAGTGTTTATATCTGACGTCTAGACCTATCACACATTATAACTGTGACTAATATTAGCTTTGTCAATGCCAGGTATTTATTACGAGCAGTCTCTCTGATCTCTGAGAGAGATTAGGTCAAATGTGAGACTGATAGGAGATTGGGAACTGTAACATACATAAAAGTTTTTACAGTTTGCTTTGGTGAAAATTTAAAAAAAAGAAAAATAATCTCATTCAAAGGTATATATGAAATCTTAAGACTTCATATATTATGTTATTTTTTTATAAATAAAGTCAGATGAAGAAAAGATATTTTGTCCAAATTTCTACTATCCTGACGATAACAAAATCATGATAATTCACACAAATGAGCTCTACAATGATCATAGCTACATGGAATTGTACTGCAATACAACAACCTAAACACCCTTTTTTAGTTGACCACATAGTCTATAAATAGAACTTTCATATTTGTATATTATTAGTATGTTTACGTCTCATTAATAACTACTGTCAACTTTATGTGGAAGTTTTTTAATTATTATATTATTGTATTTGCATTCATTCCATTTCACAATTTAACACTTCCACTTCTCTCACAAGGCCCGATATCTATTCTTTTTTTTTCAAAGAATTTTCTTGTTGTCTTAGTGCACAATGTTCCAGATTCACAAGTCCTGTTGTAATTTATAGTGATAAACAAACAAACTTTACCTAAATTATCTTCAATAAACTTTGGTGATAGTCAGAACTAATCTCTCTGTCAATGAAAATTGATCAATCTATCTATCTACTTGAACAATTTAATTACACATTTGGTATTATTTATATTTTGGTTAAACAAAGGCAAACATAATCTGACGTTTCAAACGAGCTCATACACAAATGTTTGTTTAACTATTCCATTGTAACTTGCGAGCAATTGCACATATACCTGTTTGCATTTTTTAACATAGAAACTCTCGTTACTACTCATACACACGTGTGCATTTCTGCATATGTACACGCTCGTATTATGTCACATTTAAAATGGTATTAATTGCGTGATACTTATTAATCATATGCTAGTTGTTGCATATAAGCTCATATACACACGTGTAAAGAACACATTTTGGCAATGTATAGAGCTTCTATATGAAATAATTGAACACCATATTTTGTACACTGTAACAATTCATAATCAAAAACACTCCAACCTTCTATCCACTTAATGAACTCGCAATAGATTTTTTGGCTTTCTGGTATCTAAAGCAAATATCGCCATGTTCATCAACGAAACTCTTTAACTCATCATCTAAATATTACAATGTGGATGTTAATATCCAAGTACATTTGCATCAAAAAAAGACAACGTAAAAATTAGTGGACAAAAGTAAGACTTTATACGGGCCTTACTTTTTACCAAAATAAAGTAAGACTTTATTAGACATTGTAATATCATAAACATGTTCACCTTCCAACCTGTATGTCTCATTATATGTGGACATTGCGAACACAATTAAAATGTAGTATTTGTGTAGTAATATATCAACAGTGCATTTCAAAAGTTAGCAAATATAATAATAATGCAAGTTTTAATGGCATGGCCTTCCTCACTATTAAGTCCACCTTGCAATTAAAAATTGTGAACAATTTGCCAACAAAATTGGCATATAGTTTCTATCCATGCTACTGTACATGAAACTTTTTACAGCTTAATGTATACACACTATTCACAATGTGTTCTAGTTGTGTCAGTGTTTATTGTTTTTAAGACAGCAAAAAAAAAATCTACAGAGATAAAATGTTCTTTGTGAGGTTAAACCATTAAAGATAGAAAAGAAGTAAAGGGTGGTGCATGGATATAAAATAGTCTGTGTCTATAAATAGCACATTCTGGGAAATAGGTTTTGGATCCACTTGAGCTGACACTGTCTGTGAACCAGTGGCGTAGCCAGGTGGGGGCAGGGGGGGGGGCTGAATATGCCCCCCCCCCCCCCCGACAAGAAAAAAAATTAAATTTGGGGAAAGCAGCTCATATTTAAAAGGAGCCCGCAATGGGGAGGAAAAGTGACAAAGCCTACAGGGGGCACAACAACCGCAGAATAAAAGCAAATAACAGGACACCAGCTGTATTGGCAGAAGCAGAGGGCCTACTGAACTATATCTAAATTGGAATTTATTGTTGATTTTATTTTGGGAGGAGCTAGTGAGTTGCACTTTTGCTCTGTCAAACTACTTACATGCCTCATCAGATCTTGTAGATTGTATCATATTTCAGGCCTGAGATATTTCTGAGGCATCTCTTTGTGAGGCAAAATTAGCTACTGCCAAATCTGTTGCTGAAGATCAGGGTACGGATACAACTCAATGCGTACTTTGCAATATGTGACGGAGTGATTGCAGAACTTGGCTCTAGGTTTGAAGATTTCTTCACCATTGTCAGGAAATTCTCATGCCTTTTTCCTGACCAGCTAGGTGACCATGATTCTTTCAAGGACCTTGCAGGGACCTACTGTACGGTTGTTGACATAGAATGTGGGAGCTTCTGACATACAAGAGTTGGTCAATGATATATCTGTACCAAAAATCTTATTTTTCTTTTGAAAAAGAACAAACTGGATTTAGCCTACCCAAATGTGGCCATATTATTCAGAATTTTTGGCTATCCAAATGTGGCCATATTATTCAGAATTTTTGGCTATCCAAATGTGGCCATATTATTCAGAATTTTTGGCTATCCAAATGTGGCCATATTATTCAGAATTTTTGAAACAATTATTGTATTCACAGCAGTTCAGAGAGATCATTCAGTAAATTGCAACTGATAAAAAGTTATCTCAGGTCCACAATGGGGGACTCAGGGTTAACGATTATTTGCATGTAGAGGGCATTGGAAGAAAACATGGACTTTGACAAAATCATGAAATGATTTACTCATGCGAAAATAAGAAAGATAAAACTCTGAAGAATTACTGTAATTGTATTGCAGATTATTGAGAAAGTACTATAAATTTAAAGAGGTGTTTTCCATTATTAGTGCATTTATAATTCATATGCTTCAGTCAAACTTTGCAGACTGTAAGCAAACTATAAGTGTAATTTCACTTGCATCTGAATATGTTTTCCTTAAAACCTAAACTTTTTATATATGTGTTCATTGTCCTTATTCCCTTGTAAGTTTACTTTTATGTTTGTATTGTTTTACATTTTTGAATAAACAGTGATGTGCATGAATAACCCTATATTAACATTATTATCATCATTTTTATTAGTATTATTTTTTATACAATCTACACAGTATTTTTTAAATTTTGGGGAAATACCTTGTTGGTTGCCCCCCCCCCCCTGACAAAAATCTTGGCTATGCCACTGCTGGGAACTAAAGCATATGACCGCATTCTGAGGCACTGTTCACTGCTCAAATTACAGCTCAAGCAACCCCATTAAAACAAAAATATCAAACATATTTGATAAGACTTCATCACAAATGAGACTGGCACATTTTGTACCCCTAATGATAATCTACTATATGTGTGGAATCTTAGATGAACTAATTCCTTGATATGGCATTGTTTGAAGTTCTTATACATTATCATTTATTTTTTGATCCATTTCTGTATACAAAGAATGTTCAACGGTACCTATCTGGCACAAGGAAATCTATCTATGTATATAGAACAAGGAAAAAAAGTCTATATATATATATATATATATATATATATACCTAGCCTGAAATGTAATTTTTGAGCAATATGTCTAATGTCTCAATGCTACTGGGTCTGAAACTTAGATTATAACCAGCTGCAGGCAGACAAAATGATGAGATGATAAGGCTGCTTGGAGTCCATACCATGTTACACATTAACCCCATTGGTGGGAATTTTTTTACTTGCCAGCATAGTCACAGAGGGTGAATATCACATGGTTATTAAGAACCTAGCTAGAAATGCTGAGATACAAAGAGGCTAGTATAATTACTGCGATAATAAATTTAAACTTCAAAACTTGAGACATCAGAAAAATTAAGCTTACCACATTTGGCATAGGTAGGAATGACAACATCTCCGTCATCAAATTTGTGTTCCTTAATTTCATCCAAAAGTTGACGAGGACAATATCCCGGCAAGAGCACACCTTCGTAAAAGTGCTCACCATCCAACTTGTATGTTTTGTTGTACTCAGACATTTTTGTATAACTGGATCCAAAAGGAGCCGCGTTTTGTACTTATATAGCGGCAAACTCAAGATATAATGCCTTGGTCCATATCCTGCCATGCATGGGTGTATCTATTTCATGTCCTTGACATTTTTAACCCTCAGCGAACAAAGTTCAAAGAGGGTTATTGTTATCATCGATGTCAGTCCGGCGGGTGGGCGGGCGGGTGGGCGGGCCAGCAGGCAGGCAGGTGGGCAGGTAAGTGTAATACTTGCGTTTCCTGGAGCAGAACTTTAACACTAATGCACTTACCCTAACAAAAGTTTGTACAGTAATACTCTATATGGCCTAGTGGTGCTTTTTGATAGTCACATTGACATATGTTGCCTATGTTTTACAAAATCAGGAAAAATTGAAAAACCATTTTTGTTATTGTCTCTGGGAGCCGAACTCTAACACTACTTCACTTACATGCCTAAAACTTTGTCATAATAGGTCTAAAATAGTGCAGTGGTGCCTTTTGAGGTTCCATGGCCATAAATACTAGAGAATTCTCAAAATTAGGGAAAAATTGGGAAAATTCTTACTTTTTCAACCCTCCATACAAAAGACACTACTTACTCTACATGAGTTAAATTTTTTCCATGACATATCTAAATTATAGTTTTCTCACTTTTCAAACTTCATTTTGATATTCACTTTATGCTGTTTATATAATAATGGATAATCAAAAATGCTAAAAGCTGTGTTGAATTGTGTTTCTGGAGCAGAACTCAGGCAATAATGCCCTTACCCTAGTTGCAGAATACATTTATCACAGATACATTCTTCAGGGGAGGCAGGGCATATGGACGTTTATGCCTACCTAGTTCTATATTCAAGTTATGTGAGCTTAGCCTGAATCTGGCAATGTTACAGTGAAGTGATTTTGGTAAACCTATATTTAGGTAAGGTTCTATATGGATGTCTTGATAAAATGTTTTATAAGTTCTTAGTTTGGGGTATTTATTTGTGTCATTGATTTCAGCAAAGAGATTGAACTGGGCTTTACTGTAGAGCATTGTTGGAACTTTGTCTATGTTTTGCAATTCATTGATGTTGTTATCCTGCATAATTTTCATTCGCCTTCTATACCAGCACCATGATCCCAAAGTTGTTAATTGCTTTTGAATGTCATAACAGTTTTTCACCACAAGTGGGCAAATGTTGGAATTAAGTCTCTGTAAATATTTGATGGCTGATACATATTTTCTAACTATCAGAGGATATCTTCCAGTATCAGCTAAATTCCTACTGTTCAGGTTTGGTTTCTAACACCTAGAATATTTTTTTAAGAACTTTAACTGGATCTTTTCTACCTCTCCAATCTTTTTTATTACTAAACCACATTTCACTGTTATACTCTAGGATAGGGAGAACATGTGTCTGACATCTTTACAGGTAGCTCCTTGTAGGTGCCAGTCAGATGGGTGCACGCCTATGTGTTTGTAGGCATCCTTGAGGTTTATGTTTATGTTGGCTAAAAAATGGGTTAGTGCATTGTTGCAGTAGGCAACTGTATCATCCACAGACGAGTAATGCAATGAGTACTCGTCTGGGTCGATGAGTGAGTTGACTAAAGTCAGTGACAGGGTGAGAGAGGTCATGTATTACTCTGACTTTATTACTATCTCTTTTAGGGAATGCACCAATTGGTGAGATTACATACTTGTTAAAGGGGGAGGGGGTCTTCAAATGAGCCATACAGGAGCCCCAAATCCAAATCATTATGTATAACCTTTTCACTGTACTCTAAGGCTGACAGCCAATTTGGGGACACCAATGTTCTGCTTGCAGGGGGAGGGGGGCACCCAATTCAGATACCCTCCTCAATGTTATCAAGACCTGAAGTGTGATGGTCTTATATTCCAAATTTAAATACCTAGTTGGCTTGAGGTTTGAGCTTTGAACATTTGGTGCATGCCGATTGACTTTCTGGGCCCATGCATCCAATGCAGATGTGCCTACGGGGACAGCCTCTTCCAGATTTACACTTGCTGTCCTGAAACTGTCTCACAAGAGGGCTTTGCTCTCTTTTCAGACCTTTTGTGCCTTGGCAGGTCATTGGCCTGCCCAGTGATTGATTGATGATCAGTGAATGCGCTCTTAGCCCATCTGAGGTTTCTTAAGACCAAGGAATCAAATGTTATCACATGGTTAAATTTGTAAAAACTTAATGACCTACACACCCCAGGTAACTATCTATGTCAAGTGTCAAAGCTTATGATGTAAGGGGCTTTGTAACTTTGAAACATTGATAGAATGAAGAGCCTATATGCATATATGTATGTACTTATATTGTGAGATACTGCATTCACGAGTGGACGTGTGTATGTAGATGAATTTCCTAGCACGTGTATATGCCATAACCAGCTTGTGTGTATATGCCATATCTTGCACTTGTGTATGTGTAAATAGGCCTACTCATCACTCATGTACAAGGAACTAATTATGTACTAGTCATTGTGTCATATTTGACACCTTCACAAGTGCAATATCTTTTACATTCACTAGTGTTTATATCTGACGTCTAGACCTATCACACATTATAACTGTGACTAATATTAGCTTTGTCAATGCCAGGTATTTATTACGAGCAGTCTCTCTGATCTCTGAGAGAGATTAGGTCAAATGTGAGACTGATAGGAGATTGGGAACTGTAACATACATAAAAGTTTTTACAGTTTGCTTTGGTGAAAATTTAAAAAAAAGAAAAATAATCTCATTCAAAGGTATATATGAAATCTTAAGACTTCATATATTATGTTATTTTTTTATAAATAAAGTCAGATGAAGAAAAGATATTTTGTCCAAATTTCTACTATCCTGACGATAACAAAATCATGATAATTCACACAAATGAGCTCTACAATGATCATAGCTACATGGAATTGTACTGCAATACAACAACCTAAACACCCTTTTTTAGTTGACCACATAGTCTATAAATAGAACTTTCATATTTGTATATTATTAGTATGTTTACGTCTCATTAATAACTACTGTCAACTTTATGTGGAAGTTTTTTAATTATTATATTATTTTCTTGTTATCTTAGTGCACAATGTTCCAGATTCACAAGTGCTTGCTATTCCACATTCACAAGTCCTGTTGTAATTTATAGTGATAAACAAACAAACTTTACCTAAATTATCTTCAATAAACTTTGGTGATAGTCAGAACTAATCTCTCTGTCAATGAAAATTGATCAATCTATCTATCTACTTGAACAATTTAATTACACATTTGGTATTATTTCTATTTTGGTTAAACAAAGGCAAACATAATCTGACGTTTCAAACGAGCTCATACACAAATGTTTGTTTAACTATTCCATTGTAACTTGCGAGCAATTGCACATTTACCTGTTTGCATTTTTGAACATAGAAACTCTCGTTACTACTCATACACACGTGTGCATTTCTGCATATGTACAGGCTCGTATTATGTCACATTTAAAATGGTATTAATTGCGTGATACTTATTAATCATATGCTAGTTGTTGCATATAAGCTCATATACACACGTGTAAAGAACACATTTTGGCAATGTATAGAGCTTCTATATGAAATAATTGAACACCATATTTTGTACACTGTAACAATTCATAATCAAAAACACTCCAACCTTCTATCCACTTAATGAACTCGCAATAGATTTTTTGGCTTTCTGGTATCTAAAGCAAATATCGCCATGTTCATCTACGAAACTCTTTAACTCATCATCTAAATATTACAATGTGGATGTTAATATCCAAGTACATTTGCATCAAAAAAAGACAACGTAAAAATTAGTGGACAAAAGTAAGACTTTATACAGGCCTTACTTTTTACCAAAATAAAGTAAGACTTTATTAGACATTGTAATATCATAAACATGTTCACCTTCCAACCTGTATGTCTCATTATATGTGGACATTGCGAACACAATTAAAATGTAGTATTTGTGTAGTAATATATCTACAGTGCATTTCAAAAGTTAGCAAATATAATAATAATGCAAGTTTTAATGGCATGGCCTTCCTCACTATTAAGTCCACCTTGCAAATAAAAATTGTGAACAATTTGTGAACATGAAGTGATGGTCTCAAATAAGATACTACAGCAATTAATGTATTAAAGATCATGATATTATGTGTTAAATTTATTAAAGATCATATAGATGGTCATATTTCAGGATAAAAAAAACGAAAATCGCAATAAATGAAACTTTACTTCCTGTCATGCAAAATTTTTTATATATACAACATGTACACACTAATGCTTCATAAACTCTAAATGAAAGTTAACATTAACTATGTGTCCCCAAATTCCTAACTCTACAACTAATATGCAAAACAGGTTATCTAGAACCAAAGGTTTGATATATAAAAAATATATAAGCATCACTTCTCAAAACATGCATTCATTCAAAAGCAAGGTCAAGGCCCACTGGCTTGAAATATTTCTCAATCATTGCATCACAATACGCATTCTGTTCCTCTGTGAAATAATTTCGCCAATCGCCCACTTTTCCTTTTCTCAGGAACGGCAAAATTGATTGATCAAAAAGAAAAGTTTCATCTTCACGGTTGTAGCGAGGATCTTCCTTCATTGACTGAAATAATAGTAAAACAAGTTATCAAAACAAAGCATCATTCTACAAATTAAATCGGACCTCTCATAACCAACAATAAAATGGTGACATGCATAAAAAAGCTGTAAACCAAACATAATAATCATCGCAATGAGTTATTTTAGGCTTAACAATTACATTGATTTGAATAGTGCAACTCTTTTTATACTCCATAACCATTCAATCAGTACCTCCCTGAAAAGTTAATGTTTTCGGAAATTTCACAGGTGAGTGAGTGAGGTAAGTGCTGCCATCTGCATCCTGTTCACAGGTGAGAGAGCTAAAAATATCACTTCATGATAGACCAACAGTCCTAACACCTGGCCTGTCAGCATTGAATGGTAGCACATTCCTATAATCCTGCGACCAGTAATGAGTCAAAGGATGGCTTTTGGCCAGGGGACCTGCTTGTTGGGTTCTCTGGTCAATGCTCAACTTTTTCATTTTTTCTTTAAATATATAGACATCAAACTGGAATCTTTAACGGGATGAAATATTTTGATTTGGAATAAGCTCATACAAAGACAAATAAACTATTCTCATGATTGGCTGATGGCAAGTGCCAATTTTTTTTTATGAGACCATTTCATAAAGTCTAAAAGGTATATGCAAAATCACTTCTGCTCCCATTTTCATCACCTGTTATAAAAAACTTATTTCACACTCTTAAATAATCCCATATAAATTAAATATGTAATTTGCTTTAAAATATTTTTAGCCTTTTCCAGTTTCTTATCTTATTAAAAATTATACATTTTTCCAAAAAAAAAAGAATTACCTTGAATGAAATCTGGTGGGCAATTTTCTTGACAGTCTCATCACTCACATTCTTGTCGAGAAATGTTCCAACTTTGCTGATGTTCGCTTCAGGATCCTTCAAGATGTCTTCATACCTGACGAAAAGCACTCTCGGGTCATTTCTTAGCTCCCACCAGGCTAGATTATACTTGAAGTAGTCACCCCCTGCCAGCTTGCCTTCCCTGAAAATATAATATCATGGGATTCATAGTATAACTGCTGAATGTTATATACATTTGTTCAAGATATATAATGTTATTGCCTCTAACATTTTTAGATGCCCTGCAACACGAAACCATCCATATACTGCAGTCTACTGGTAGCTATGACAGTTATAATAACTACAGTAGAATGATAGTAATAGTAGTATACTTCTGCGATTAAAATGTTGAAATCTTATCAATGGCCACTTCATGACAGAAATTAATTGTGTGTCAAGTTTACGTAGTTATTGAGTTTTTGTGCTAATGCGGGGTTTCAGTTGAGCCCATTATTTTGGTGTCTCACTGACTCAGGTTAAGTATGGCTAGCTTTGACATGTAACTTCAGGAAGTTCTTATAAGCACTGAAATGCTATGTTTGCATGTTCTTTATTAGTGGTACTGAATATTGTTCGTCATATTACTTATACCAGACTGATACAAGTGCAAGAAAGTTCCGAAATTCACCATCATAACTCTCCGCATTTAACCACCAATATCTTCTGTATTATATATGAGAATTAAGTTATAGAAACATTAAACAGCTTTCGGAGTATATTTGACATCTGCTTTACACCTGGGGTTTTCCTGTTTCTGATCTTGTCCAGCCCTGACCCATGTCCTTCCACATATAACTCCAAGAATGGCACCAGCTGCTGAAGTGGTTTTTCATGGTCAAAGTCCTCAGTTAGCACAAGGTAGGATAATGCCTGCATTAACGATGTCCCTGGAAATGAAAGTTTGCACATTAAACAAACAACCAAGTGAGATAACATCCCATATAGCATTTCAAATTGGGACAACATCTGCCCGAGGTCTGGGATGTTGATACCATAGTAGCCTAAATAGAAACGATGTTGTCTCGATTTTGAATGCTATCTGGGATGCCATGTTAAGTTGACCACATTGACAATGCAGCAGTACTATTATAGCAAACATAATACAGCTATTTGGTACTTTCGTCAAGCATTGAATGTTTCCAGTCTAGACGCAAGATCCTCAATCAGGCCTTTTTCACAGGAATTCTTGGTGAATTCGGGGGAGTTGCAATCCCGGTGGGGGAGCAAGGAATTTGACATTGTAGATATAAGTGTATATCAATCATAAGAATACAAAGCTAAAAATTCCTGTTCTTTATGAGATAATGCAACGTCGTACCAGACAGATTTTGAAGAACTATTTTGTTTGCCGCTTAGTTCAATTTAACGTGCATAATAATTGAACTACATTCAGCCCACACTGTGTATTGGATACACACAAAAATATCAAATACATTGGCAAATGTATTTGCATTTGCCTCTAAATGTTTTTCTAAAATTAGACACTTGTATTTGCATTTGAAACCATGGGAAGCATTTGCATTTGCATTTAAATTGATTTCTTAATTAGGCATTTGCATTTGCACTTGCATTTGATTGAATACAAAACCTTTTCATTTGCATTTAAATGTGTTTGGTTGCTTTTGTACCCAACCCTGGCGCATACTACACTGTAATTCCCTCAGACACTCGCCTATGACTCGGCCTGAGGGTCTGCATTCAGACTGGAATCTTCCAGTAACGCCACAATTACATTGACCGTCTACATATGAAAAAAAATATTTATTGGTCATATCTTCGGGGCCTGGCTCAGAAGGTAGGAAGATGTGTAGACAGACAGGTAGACAGACAGATATCTATAAATCTATCTATCAGTCTATCTATCTATATAGAAAGATCTATCTATCTATCTGTCTATATGTCTGTCTGTCTGTGATTACCAGATGCTTGATTTGATGGTGCAGATGTTGCACCAAAGCGTTCACTGGTCATAGCACCATTAACTGACTGGCTGTAATTAAGACCAAAGAAACTAGTAAGCCCATTCCTGTCTATGGGCTTGCTAGCGACCACTCAAGCATGGTAAATTGTGAGATCACTAGAACACACTTTATTGTAATCCAAAGTAAGAACTAAAAGAGTGTCCTTTTCACTTTTACCACGACTGAATTTCTGAATTCGCATGTTATGTCTGATCATTTGTGGAGTAATGGCTAAACTTGAACTGAATATCCATAGATGTCCATATTTTGTTAAATCAAATATTAGAACATTCATTTACAAAATACACACTTTTCACAAGGAACCCTATATAGGCCTACATAAACACTAAAATTTAAGGCAATGTATAAAAACTATCTTAACAACTAAAACCAGCCTGTCTCTGCTCGGGACCCTTGAATCTTCAGGGTCCCTGGAAACTGAGGCGACCAACATTTACGTTATCGCTACGCATGTAGAATGTATTACTGACCAAACAAATTAGTCCAATGTTCAGTGGTCTAAAATGCTTTTCAATTAGCATATAATATCCTAATTTTGCGTGATTAGCCTTCGTTGAACAAGTTTTGATCGAGGTCAAAAGTGGCTGGGTTAGTTGTGCGAGACATTTGGTCAGTTACTCTAAATGAGAATCTGTAGACACTCGCTCGCGATGCTAGCCCAGTTATTAAAGTATGTAGAATGTAGTACTCACAGCATATTTTAGAAAATATATACTTCTCGTTATTGATACAGCTACTTATCAGCTAGACAGACAGACAGATAGACAAGTAAACAGACAAGATTTATTTATCAAAACCCATATATACATATACAATGCATAGGAAAAAATATATAAGGCCTATATATGTAATAATATAATTGTAATGAAGTGACTTACAAGTTATCATTATGATTTACCTCGCTATTAATACCATGTAAGTACATGTGTATATACAATACTATGCAATATCATACTTTGTGTAGACACCATGCCTTATCATCTCATCATTACATCTGATCAGTAGCATTGAGACAATACGAAAGATACTTTGGGCTATCCCCTCATATGTATGAAAATAAGTTTAAATAACTCAGAAAATTATGAAAATTCTCCTGGTCTACAATATTTATTTATTATCTATTTATCTTTATTTGTTCATTTTATGCAAAGGGGTAAAGATAAAAGAGAATTATTCATTTAGGATATAAAAAGAAAATTCATGACAGAGCAAAATAATATGGTCATTTAGCGTTTTATCTAATTTTTTTTACGAAGAAACAAAATTGGCATATAGTTTCTATCCATGCTACTGTACATGAAACTTTTTACAGCTTAATGTATACACACTCCACAATGTGTTCTAGTTGTGTCAGTGTTTATTGTTTTTAAGACAGCAAAAAAAAAATCTACAGAGATAAAATGTTCTTTGTGAGGTTAAACCATTAAAGATAGAAAAGAAGTAAAGGGTGGTGCATGGATATAAAATAGTCTGTGTCTATAAATAGCACATTCTGGGAAATAGGTTTTGGATCCACTTGAGCTGACACTGTCTGTGAACCAGTGGCGTAGCCAGGTGGGGGCAGGGGGGGGCCGAATATGCCCCCCCCCCCCCCTGACAAGAAAAAAAATTAAATTTGGGGAAAGCAGCTCATATTTAAAAGGAGCCCGCAGGGGAGGAAAAGTGACAAAGCCTACAGGGGGCACAACAACCGCAGAATAAAAGCAAATGACAGGACACTAGCTGTATTGGCAGAAGCAGAGGGCCTACTGAACTATATCTAAATTGGAATTTATCGTTGATTTTATTTTGGGAGGAGCTAGTGAGTTGCACTTTTGCTCTGTCAAACTACTTACATGCCTCATCAGATCTTGTAGATTGTATCATATTTCAGGCCTGAGATATTTCTGAAGCATCTCTTTGTGAGGCAAAATTAGCTACTGCCAAATCTGTTGCTGAAGATCAGGGTACGGATACAACTCAATGCGTACTTTGCAATATGTGACAGAGTGATTGCAGAACTTGACTCTAGGTTTGAAGATTTCTTCACCATTGTCAGGAAATTCTCATGCCTTTTTCCTGACCAGCTAGGTGACCATGATTCTTTCAAGGACCTTGCAGGGACCTACTGTACGGTTGTTGACATAGAATGTGGGAGCTTCTGACATACAAGAGTTGGTCAATGATACATCTGTACCAAAAATCGTATTATTTTTTTGAAAAAGAACAAACTGGATTTAGCCTACCCAAATGTGGCCATATTATTCAGAATTTTTGGCTATCCAAATGTGGCCATATTATTCAGAATTTTTGGCTATCCAAATGTGGCCATATTATTCAGAATTTTTGAAACAATTAGTGTATCCACAGCAGGTTCAGAGAGATCATTCAGTAAATTGCAACTGATAAAAAGTTATCTCAGGTCCACAATGGGGGACTCAGGGTTATCGATTATTTGCATGTAGAGGGCTTTTGGAAGAAAACATGGACTTTGACAAAATCATGAAATGATTTACTCATGCGAAAAAAAGAAAGATAAAACTCTGAAGAATTACTGTAATTGTATTGCAGATTATTGAGAAAGTACTATAAATTTAAAGAGGTGTTTTCCATTATTAGTGCATTTATAATTCATATGCTTCAGTCAAACTTTGCAGACTGTAAGCAAACTATAAGTGTAATTTCACTTGCATCTGAATATGTTTTCCTTAAAACCTAAACTTTTTATATATGTGTTCATTGTCCTTATTCCTTTGTAAGTTTACTTTTATGTTTGTATTGTTTTACATTTTTGAATAAACGGTGATGTGCATGAATAACCCTATATTAACATTATTATCATCATTTTTATTAGTATTATTTTTTATACAATCTACACAGTATTTTTTAAATTTTGGGGAAATACCTTGTTGGTTGCCCCCCCCCCTGACAAAAATCTTGGCTATGCCACTGCTGGGAACTAAAGCATATGACCGCATTCTGAGGCACTGTTCACTGCTCAAATTACAGCTCAAGCAACCCCATTAAAACAAAAATATCAAACATATTTGATAAGACTTCATCACAAATGAGACTGGCACATTTTGTACCCCTAATGATAATCTACTATATGTGTGGAATCTTAGATGAACTAATTGCTTGATATGGCATTGTTTGAAGTTCTTATACATTATCATTTATTTTTTGATCCATTTCTGTATACAAAGAATGTTCAACGGTACCTATCTGGCACAAGGAAATCTATCTATGTATATAGAACAAGGAAAAAAAGTCTATATATATATATATATATATATATATATATATATATATATACCTAGCCTGAAATGTAATTTTTGAGTAATATGTCTAATGTCTCAATGCTACTGGGTCTGAAACTTAGATTATAACCAGCTGCAGGCAGACAAAATGATGAGATGATAAGGCTGCTTGGAGTCCATACCATGTTACACATTAACCCCATTGGTGGGATTTTTTTTACTTGCCAGCATAGTCACAGAGGGTGAATATCACATGGTTATTAAGAACCTAGCTAGAAATGCTGAGATACAAAGAGGCTAGTATAATAACTGTGATAAGAAATTTAAACTTCAAAACTTGAGACATCAGAAAAATTAAGCTTACCACATTTGGCATAGGTAGGAATGACAACGTCTCCGTCATCAAATTTGTGTTCCTTAATTTCATCCAAAAGTTGACAAGGACAATATCCCGGCAAGAGCACACCTTCGTAAAAGTGCTCACCATCCAACTTGTATGTTTTGTTGTACTCAGACATTTTTTTATAACTGGATCCAAAAGGAGCCGCGTTTTGTACTTATATAGCTGCAAACTCAAGATATAATGCCTTGGTCCATATCCTGCCATGCATGGGTGTATCTATTTCATGTCCTTGACATTTTTAACCCTCAGCGAACAAAGTTCAAAGAGGGTTATTGTTATCATCGATGTCAGTCCAGCGGGCGGGTGGGCAGGCAAGCATAACACTTTCATTTTCAGAGCAGAACTCTAACACTAATGCACTTACCCTAACGAAATTTCGTAATGTAATTTCTCTATATTGCCATGATTATGGTAAATCTAGATTTAGGTAAGGTCCTATATGCATGTCTTTTTTAAATGTTTTATAAGTTCTTAGTTTGGGATATTTATGTATTGATTTCTGCAAAAAGGTAAACCGGGCTTTGCTGTAGAGCATTGTTGGAACTTATTTCACAATTCATTTATGTTGTTATCCTGTATAATTTCATAAGCCTACTATACTAGCACGATAATCCCAAAGTTTTAAATTGCTTTTGAATGTCATAACAGTTTTTCACCATAAGTGGGCAAATGTTGGAATTAAATCTCTGTAAATATTTGATGGCTGATACATATTTTCTAACTATCAGAGGATTTCTTCCAGTATCAGCTACCATGGATCCTGCCTGTCCTAATTAGCCCATCAGGTGCAGAAATACAGGACGTAAAGCCCTAATCACAAACACACACCAGTATCAGCTAAAATTCCTACTGTTGAGGTTTGGTTTCTAACACCTAGAATTTTTTTAAAAACTTTAACTGGATCTTTTCTACCTCATCTAACTTTTTATTACTAAACCACTAAACCACATTTCACTGCTATACTCTAGGATAGGGAGAACATGTGTCTAACATCTTTACAGGTAGCTCCTTGTAGGTGCCAGTCAGATGGGTGCACGCCTACGTGTTTGTAGGCGTGCTTGAGGTTTATGTGTATGTTGGCTAAAAACGGGTAAGTGCATTGTTGCAGTAGGCAACTGTATCATCCACAGACGAGGAATGCAATGAGTGCTCGTCCGGGTCAATGAGTGAGTTCACTGAAGTCAGTGACGGGGAGTGAGAGCAGTCATGTATTACTTTATTTTATCACTATCCCTTTTAGGGAAAGCACCAGTTGCAAAGGGGGGAGGGGTTTAAATGCTTACAAGCACCCTCCTCAATGTTACCAACTAAAGCCAGGATAAGTTTGAAGACCTGAAGTGTCATGGTCTTCCAATATTCCATCGACCTTCTGGGCCCACACATCCAATACAGATGTGCCTACGGGGACAGCGTCTCCCAGATTTACACTTGCCGTCCTGAAAGTGATAGCAGATTTTTCTAGAGAGCTCTGCTCTCTTTTCAGGCCTTCTGTGTCTTGGCGGGTCATTGGCCTGCCCAGCTGCATGAAAGGAACAATCTCTTAGCACATCTACGGATGTTTTTTAAGACCGAGGAATCAAATGTTGTCACATATAGTTCCTGGTTAAGTTTGGAAAAATTAACGACCTACGCACCCTGAGTAACTGTCTATGTTGAGTGTCATAGCTTAAGACATAAGGGGGTTTGTAACTTTGAAACATTGATGGAATGAAGAGCCTGTTTGCATATATATACATATCTATTGCATGATATTGCATTCACGAGTGGATGTGTGTGTGTGCCAAATCTGGCTCAGCACTCGTGTATATGAATTTACTGGCATGTATATGCCAGAACTAGCACGTGTGTATATGCCATATCTTGCACTACACATTCACTAGTTTTTATATCTGGTGTCTAGACCTATCACACAATATAACTGTGACTAATATTAGCTTTGTCAATGCCAGGTATTTATTATGAGCAGTCACTCTGATCTGTGAGAGAGATTTGGTCAACAACTGTGACACAGTTTGCTTTGGTGATAAAGAAAATATATTTTGTGCAAATTTCTACTATCCGGATGATTACAAAATAATGATAATTCACGCAAATGAGCTCTACAGTGATCAAAGCTTTGGTCAATTGTTGATAAAGTCCTTAGTTACCAAAATGCATTAATGAAAGTTTTAGACATAATTGAATAAGTAACCATGGAATTGTACTGCAGTACAAGCTAAACAGCCTTTTTTTAGTTGACCACATGGTCTATAAATAGAACTTTCAGGCAAAATACCCTAAAAACATGCAGTTTTTTATTGCCAGCATGTATCGAAAATAATCTGACGACCTCATACACGAATGTCTGTTCAACTATTCCATGGTAACTGGCGAGCAATTGCACATATCCGTTTGCATTATTTAGCATGGCAATTCTCGTTATTACACATACACACGTGTGCGTTTCTGCACATACACACACTCGTAAATAACACATACACGCTTGGCGCATGTACATTTATGTCACATTTATGGTAGTTGTTGCATATATTATATAGCTCCTATATGAGACCATCTTGTGAAATAATTGAACACCATATTTTGTACACAGTCACAATTCATAAACGCTCCAAGCTTCTATCCACTTGAATGAACTCACAATAGATTTCTTGGCTTTCTGGTATCTAAAGCTAATATAGCCATGTTCATCCACGAAACTCTTAAACTCATCACCATCTGACTATAACAATGTGGATGTTAATATCCAAGTACATTTGCATCAAAATAAGACAACCTAAGACTTAGTGGACAAAAGTAAGACTTTATACAGGCCTTACATTTTACAAACATAAAGTAAGACTTTATCAGACTTTGTTATAACCCGCGGGAGCCCTGTAATATTTCCACACTTGTCAGAATAAAATGAACAAAAATGAACAAATTCAGAGTTAAAAAATAGGACATCTTGGACTAAGTAGCATTGTGTTACAGGCTCATAACTTGTATAAGTCGCCACGAAATCAACATCACTGGATAAGTACTAAATAAGAACATGATTTCCATTCATTGGGTAGGTCACGACAAGCACCTCACCGTCATCAAATTCGTGTTGATTAATTTCAACCAACAGATTCGCCGGGCAGAATCCTGTGCAACGCATCCCGTCATAAACATATTCGCCTTCCAACCTAATTGTCTGGTTGTATGTGGACATTGCGAACATAATCTAAATGTATTATTTGTGTAGTAATATGTTTGGTGCATTTGAAAGTTAGCAAAAATTTATTAATGCAAGTTTTAATGACATGGCCCTCCTCACTATAAGACCACCCTGTAATTAAAAATTGTGAACATAAAGTGGTTGACTCAAATTAGATACCACAGCAATTAATGTAAAGATCATGATATTATGTATTAAATTTATAAAAGATCATATTTCAGGATAAAAAAAAGAAAATTGCAATAAGTGAAACTTTATTCACACAAATTTACCCACAGTTCACCGTCTAATATTTAATATACATATTAAACATTTAATCAGTAAAATACTCCATTAAAGTAAACAGTAAGCCTAGCAGCAAAGTTAGAATTATGAAATTAGGCATCCAATAGATTCCATAGACTAGTTGCCTTATAATTTTTGCCACATTACAGAATGAAATTAGGCATTGATATTATTCTTTGAAATGTAAATAAAAAAACTGTACTTGCACAAATGTTATGCACACCATAAAATTTATAATACCCCACAATCAGTTGTATACCACATGTGTATACTACATGGCTTACCTTACAAGTTGTATACCACATGTGTATACTACATGGCTCACCTTACAAGGATGGGAAATGTATACCACATACTTCTATGTATGGCAGGCCAAGGACAAAAAATCACTTTTTGCAGCTAAGCGCTTCGCCGTTTAAACTAGCGCCGCAGCTTTAAAACAATATTCGGAGTCACCATTTTACCACCATTCAAAAGATAAAATTGTCAGCTCCCTAAAAAAGTTTGAATTTTTGAAATCGGACAAGAATTAACGATTCCAGGACCAAAAAACGTAACAGAAAGTCAATGGTCTGTTCAGTCCACAGATACAAGCCATTGTGTGGCTGTGTTGCTATGGGCAACACCACAGGAGCGTCATCACTTCAGTAATAAAACATTTTCTATCTAAATCTAGAATAAAAAACAATTCTGACAAGAAATATTTAACAACTGGTTCGTAAATATCATTTCGTAATTTTTTTTATTAATGTGAAAATGTCCCAGAAAGTTTTGAGGTGATGACGTTATTGACAGTTATGCAATGCTCTGATTGGTCAATGGCAAAAATTAATATTCATGACTTTTTTCTATACTACATGAATGCATAGCCAGGCAGCTCAACTAAAAGTGAAAATTGTGGGGTATAAATAAGACCCAAGTGGATATGTGGTATATTTTTATATTCCCTCACTTGTGGACAGATTGGCTTCAGAATTCACTTGTGGCTGACGCCACTCGTGAATCCTGGCCAATCTGTCCACTCGTGGGGAATATAAAAAAATACCACATAACCATTGGGTCTTATTATAATACCCCACAATCAGTTGTATACCACATAGAAAAGCCATGTGGTATAGCCTATGTGGTATACATGTGTATACTATATGGCTTACCTTACAAGGATGGGAAATGTATACCACATACTTCTATGTTTGGCAGGTCAATGACAAAAAATCACTTTTTGCAGCTAAGCGCTTCGCCGTTTAAACTAGCGTCGCCGATTCAAAACCATATATAAAAAACAAACTCTGACAAGAAATATTTAACAACTGGTTTGTAAATATCATTCGTAAATTCCTTTATTAATCTGAAAATGTCCCAGAAAGTGAGGTGATGACGTTGTTGACAGTTATGCAATGCTCTGATTGGTCAATGACAAAAATTAATATTCATGAATTTTTTCTATACTAAATGAATGCATAGCCAGGCAGCTCAACTAAAAGTGAAAATTGTGGGATATAAATAAGACCCAAGTGGATATGTGGTATATTTTTATATTCCCTCACTCATGGACAGATTGGCTTCAGAATACACTCGTGGCTTATGCCACTCGTGAATCCTGGCCAATCTGTCTACTTGTGGGGAATATAAAAATAAACCACATAACCATTGGGTCTTATTATAATACATATCAATAAGCTACATGATTCATACTTTAACAATATGGCAATTTCAATATCGATGTCTTATAATTTCTCTAAATGGAAGCTTATATAGCATCATGTATGTATCCCCAAATTTCAAACTCATATGCAAAAATGGTTGTCTAGGTTTGATATATAGCCTATAAGCACTAATTCTCCTTAAGACATGCATTCATTGAAAAGCAAGATCAAGGCCCACTGGCTTGAAATATTTCTCAATCATTGCATCACAATACGCATTCTGTTCCTCTGTGAAATAATTTCGCCAATCGCCCACTTTTCCTTTTCTCAGGAATGCCGAAATTGATTGATCAAACAGAAAAGTTTCATCTTCGCGATTGTAGCGAGGATCTCCCTTCATTGACTGAAAAAATAGTAAAACAAGTTATCAAAACAGAGCATCATTCTACAAATTAAATCGGACCTCTCATAACCAACAATATAATGGCGACATGCATAAAAAGCTGTAAAGCAAACACAATAATCATAGCAATGAGTTAATTTAGACTTAAAGATTTCATTGATTAAATACTGCAACTCTTCAAAAAAAATTTAGGTCTCAGCTATCTTCCTTTTTTATGCCAATTTTAAAAACTATTAAACCCATGTCCACTAATTCTTTCTTTCAAACTGTGTGTTGGTCATAGATTAGATTAGATTAAAGCATTACTGGACTCAGGTCCTATTGGACCCTTATGTCCAGATCTCACTTGTGCAATAACTCAATTTGCAAATTGTAGCTATATACAGAGGAAAACCGCTGGTGCTGCCTGACCAAAATCAAGACGAAATGACATTGGCTGCAAACTAAAATGCACATTATTCATATATACAGTTTAGTATTTGTATGTACAAATTGAAATATATACATATATATTACACATAAATGAACCATTGCTAGTGCCACACCCTCACTCTCTACACCGGCGGGCCGCTAATGCTGCCCTCATGAAATGATAACCATACTAATCCATTTTTATACCCCCCTAAAAAGTATTCAGAACTTTTACAACACAACAGGTGAGTGAGACAAGTGCTGCCATCTACATCTTGTTCACAGGTGAGAGAGCTAAAAATAGCACTTCATGATAGACCAACAGTCCTAACACCTGGCCTGTCAGCTGGGAATGGTGGCGCATTCCTATAATCCTGCGACTGGGAGGCTGGGGTCAGAGGACAGCTTGAGGCCGGGGGACCTGCTTGTCGCTGCTCTATGTCGATCGGGTGTCCATGCTAAGCCCTGTGTTGATATGGGGTCCCTGACGGAGGTTAGGGTCACCAGGTTGTCTAATGAGGGATGCACCGGCCCAGGGCGGAAATGCAGCAGGCAAAATTCCCCGCGTAGGGCAGTAGTGGGATAGCGCCTGTGAATAGGTGACGGCTGGCAGCCTGACCAATACAGTGGGACCTGATCCTTTTTCTATTGCCCTTCTAGACCATTTCATGCAAATATTAATTGTGGTTTTACTCAGTTATCTGTTCTTTGGTGTAATAGCTGTGAGTAAAATCACTTCTGCTGCCATTTTGATCCCCTGTTATATGAAATATTTTGCTCTTTCTCGTGTCTCAGCTAATTGAAAATGATATATAAATTTTTCCAAAAAAAGACTTACCTTGAATGAAATCTGGTGGGCAATTTTCTTGACAGTCTCATCACTCATATTTTTGTCGAGAAATGTTCCCACCTTACGGATGTTTGCCTCAGGATCCTTCAAGATGTCTTCATACTTAACAAAAAGCACTCTCGGGTCATTCCTCAGCTCCCACCAGGCCAGATTGTATTTGAAGTAGTCACCCCAAGCCAGCTTGCCTTCTCTGAAAATACAACATCATGGGACTCATGTTATAACTGCTGAATGTGCTTGTGCAACATATAAAATGTTATTGCCTCTAACTTATATATGTCTATGCTGCAGCAGGTTAATTACCCGAAAAATGGGATTGACCTATCTGGGGAACATCGTATGGAGTCCCAGTCGCTCTCATTTTGTCATCAACTATCATGAGTGACAAAAACCAAAGAGAACTGCACTTAAGAACAGGAAATGATCTCGGTGCACATTATTTATGTTATCTCGCAGTATTTTGATAATCTGACATCATCAGTACTTTATCAAACAAATTCTTGTGATTCTTGCAGTGGTAGCACTGTAGCTACAGAAATAATAATATTAAAATTTTTCTCAAACAAATTGGGAGATAACTCATCTCCACTAGTATTTGAACCCAGGAACCTTTGAACTGACACAATTTATTTAGCAGTTGGAGAAAAAGATACTATCTCATCTGCACTTGGATGGTGTGAAATTAATCAAGTGAAGCAAACATATGACAAGGATACTTTAAAACTATTTAAACAAATAAACCAAAGCTTGTATTGACATTTGTATGACCTTCACATTAGGAAGTGAAGATCAAATTTAAACATTAACTTACTTGAACAATTCAAAGAAGTCATCCCAGGTCCCTTTGTAGCAACTAAATCCTATTCTACACATGGTGTACATGTGGTAGTACGAAACGAGGACATCTTTGATGTTGCGAATGATGATGATGTACTTGGTTTTCTTAGTTTTGAGCGTTTTCTCAAAAAATACAGGCAGCAAGTGGGTCTTCAATAGTCCTGAAGAAATTAAGTCATTATTGAGAACCAAATTATAGTACTGGACAATGTTTTGAAAGCTTTAAATGCACTGCTACCTGCAAAACCAAACCATCCATAGCTATGACAGTTATAATAACTACAGTATAATGATAGTAATAGTAGTATGCCTTGCGATTAAAATGTTGAAATCTTATCAATGGCCACTTCTTGACGGAATTTAATTGCATATTAAGTTAAGTGGTTTTTGTGCTAATGCGGGGTTTCAGTTGAGCCCATTATTGGTGTCTCACTGTCTCAGGTTAAGTATGGCTAGCTTTGACATGTAGCTTCAGGAAGTTCTTATAAGCACTGGATAGCTATGTTTGCATGTTCTTTATTAATGGTACTGAACGTTGATCTTCATATTACTTATACCAGACTGTTAGAAGTGCAAGGAAGTTTCAGAATTCACCATCATAACTCTCCACATTTAACCACCAATAACTACAGTAATATCATACATATGAGAATTGACTAATAGAAACATTCCACAGCTTTTGTAGTATATTTGACATCTGCTTTGCACCTGGGGTTTTCCTGTTTCTGACCTTGTCCAGCCCTGACCCATGTCCTTCCACATATAACTCCAAGAATGGCACCAGCTGCTGAAGTGGTTTTTCATGGTCAAAGTCCTCAGTTAGCACAAGGTAGGATAATGCCTGCATTAACGATGTCCCTGGAAATGAAAGTTTGCACATTTAACAGCAAGTCAGATAACATCTTTTAAACTGGGATAAAATTGGCACGAAGTCTGAGATGTTGATACAATAGTAGCCTATATAGAAACAATGTTGTCTCGAATCGAACGCTATCTGGGATGCCATGTTAAGTTGATGTCGGCCAATGTTGGTCAGACATTGACCCAACCTGCAATGCAACAGTTCTATTGTAGCAAACAGCTATTGGTAATAATCTAGACGCTCGATCAGGCCTTGTCGCAGAAGAGGGTCTTGGTGAAATCGGGGGACTTTTAATACCAGTGGGGGAGCAAGGAATATGACATTGTAGATAAGTGTATATCAATCATAAGAATACAAAGCTACAATTCCCTGTACTTTATGAGATAATGCCATGTCATACCAGACAGATTTTGAGAAACTATTTTGTTTGCCAATTAGTTCAATTTAATATTGAATACCCACAAAAATATCAAATGCATTTGCAACTGTATTTGCATTTGCTTTAAAATGTGTTTCTAAAATTAGACATTTGCATTTGCATTTGAAACCGTGGAAAACATTATTTAAATTAGGCATTTGCATTTGCACTTGCACTTGATTGAATAAATTTGCATTTGCATTTAAATGCATTGGTTAAATGTGTACCCAACCCTGGTGTATCCTACAATGTAATTCCCTCAGACCCTTGCCTGTGACTCGGTCTGAGGGTCTGCATTCAGACTGGAATTATTCAGTTACGCCACAATTACATTGACCGTCTCCATATGATATGAAGTATGAGTATGCATGTAAAATGACTAACAGTAAATTCTGATGGACAAATGTGAACACCAAGTGAAAATTACCTTGTTTCTAATTTAAACGTACAGTCAACCCTTATTATCCGCACACTTTCGTCCCCCAGTTAACTGTGTGGATAAATAAATATATATAAATGCACTAAATAGATTTGTTCCATGCCAACCCTTTGAGATTTTGTACTTATTTGTATTTAGACTTTATTTATTTAAATACAAGTAAATAAAACCTTGAAGGTTAATTTTGTATCAAATTATACCAATTTGCCAACATCTTTATGTGGCATAATATTATTGCTGAATTTCAGATATATTCCTTAGGATCATCCCCATAGCCCATATATGACTATTTTAGACTTATAAATGATAATCTTAGTTGTAGATTAGTTAAGGGAACATGCTATTGTGTTGATATTTCTAGTGAACTCAATACTCCTTATTATGCATAAAATCTTTAAAACAGAACAATTAAATGGCAAGAAAAGAATAGAGAATACTTTTATGCTCACTTGGCTTTACTCTGAACATAATGGATTGCTGTTAATACAGGGTTCCTGCAGGTTTACCTTCATAAGACGTAAGATATTTGTTAGACATTATAAGATCATGCGCACATGAAAAATAAGACCACTTATATAGTAATATACACCAATATATTTAATTTCAATGACAAAAAAAACAATCAGGGTATTGCTATTCAGCAATAAAATAAATGCAGTTCTTGTGTATTTAAAGAAAGTTTATAATTTCTATTCATTTATATTTACCAAATCGTCTGAATATTACAATGTAGATGTTAATATCCAAGTATATTTGTATCAAAATAGGACAATGTAAGACTGAGTGGACAAAAGTAAGACTTAATACGGGCCTTAATTTTTACAAAAATAAAGTAAGACTTTTTCTGACTTTTCTATAACCCATGGGAACACTGTATTATTTTACACTTGACAGAATATAATGAACAAATAAAGAAATTCAAGAGTTCAAAAAATGGGACATCTTGGACTCTAATTAGCATTGCATAACAGGCTATGTAGTGGCAATTGTTTCGGTTCATCGCACACACTTTTCAAACACTTAAGAAATAATATTTTGTAAAACATAGCCAATATGCTCTAGAAACGAAAGTGTATGTTAGAGTTCTGCTCTGGAAATGAAAGTGTTACGCCTTTCGAACGAACACATAACAATTTTAATGATGCCTGTGTGCTATGTGGGATTCACTGAGGGTTTAGCTGCCTTTTTTCCAGATTTTTCAAGATTAACAAAAAAAGAATGATGAAACAAATGTCAAAAAGAAGCTTAAACATGAAAGTACTATAATCTAGATATATCATTGGCAAAATGTTACTAATGTCAGGATCATAGAGTCATTCATATGAGGGTTTGAAAGAGTACCTGTCCAAATTTTCATATTTTCCTTATTAAATAAAATGATCTGTCACAAATATTCATGAAACCCCAAAAAGGTATCTCTACACTATTTTAGACATATTCTTTGTATGCATGTAGGTGCAGTAGTGTGTGAGTCCTGCTCTGGAAACAGAAATGTTTATGTTATTTTTTTTTCATTTTTCCCTAAATATTTTAAAACACAGCTCAGATATGTCAATGTGACTATCAAAATGCACAGCTAAGCTATATAGAGTAATAACATATACAATTTTGTTCGGGTAAGTGCATTAATGGTAGAGTTATGCTCCGAAGACACAATTTAACACAATTTTTAGCATTTTGTTTCTGATTTTCCATTATTTTGTAATTAGCATGAAATGAATATCAAAATGAAGTTTAAAAAGTGAAAATACTATAATTTAGATATGTTATTGATATAATTTCATTCATGTAAGGTAAATAGTGTCTTTTATATGGAGGTTTGGAAAAGTAGGAATTTTCCCTATTTTGCCCTAATTTTGAAAATTCTATAGTATTTACGGCCATGAGACCCCCAAAATGTGACTATCAAAAGGCACCACTAGGCCATATAGAGTATTACTGTACAAAGTATCGAAAGTTTTAGTTCATTATTGTTTGCCCCGGTAACAAAAGTGTTACCCCTGCGAGCCCGCCAACCCGCCTGACCGTCCACCTGTCGGACGGACATTGATGACAACAAAAACCCTTTTCAAACTTCGTTCGCTGAGGTCACATTCTGGGAAATATTTTTTGGATCCACTTGAGCTAACAGTGTCTGGGATCTAAGTCATATGACCCCGTTTTGAGACACTGTTAACTACTCAAGCAACCCCAGTATGAACTGACCGCTTTTTCATTTTACAAAACCAAATAAAACCTAAAGAACACTTCACTAGAATATATATGATAATCTACTGCATATATGCAATGTTAAATGAGCTAATTGCATTTTAGTGTTCAACAATAGCTATAACAAGGAACATCTATAGATAGATAAATCAATTTTATTGACTATACAAGGGCAGTTTGACCCATTTGTCATCAACAAGGGTACAGAGAATGCACAATACATTGTATAATACAAACAAGTTACATATATTTAATATACTAATATTCAACCAATTCCAGCACTACTGATCTGAATATTATATTGCTCATTTTCTACAGCATCACTGAATATATATCTCATAATACTGAATATCATAATACTGAAATTTAAAATAAATCACATTCTAATAGTAGCTATAGTATATTGCTTAGCACCAAGTTTACTGCACCATCAAAATTTAAACAGTTTACTAAATTACATGGTCTAGTGCCAAGTAGAATAAACTAGACATAGTCCAAATTGTCCATAATTTCAAAATGCTTATTAAATTACATGGGCTAGCACCGAGTTGGAGGCTAGAGTTTGAATGGTATGCATCTCTAACGTCTCAATGATGAGATGATGCTGCTGGGAGTCCACACCATGTTACACATTTACCCCCATGGGTGGGGTTTTTTACTTGCCAGCATAGACACCAAGGGTGAATATCACATGGTTGTAAGGAAAACCTGGTTAGAAATACTGAGATACAAAGAAGCCAGTACAATCACTGTCATAAAAAACTTCAACTTAAAAACTTGAGACATCAGAAAAATTAAGCTTACCTTATTTGCAATAGGTAGGGACAACTACGTCTCTGTCATCTAATTCATGTTCCCTAATTTCATCCAAAAGAGGACGAGGACAAAATCCCGGCATGGGCACCCCTTCGTAAAAGTGCTCACCATCCAATTTGTATGTTTTGTTGTACTCAGACATTCTTTGAGAAATTAAAAGATAATCTTCCTTCAAATCCAGCTCTCTACTGACCCGTGAATAGGGCACTATATTCTGTATTCTCAAGTTGCAATACAATGACCCATATAATGGACCACATTCATGTACTTTTTTACCCTTTATTACCCTTTTTCTTGAGCGTAAATGGATAAAAACACAATTATGTCAATATAGAACAGCCTAACTCACTTGGCATTAATCCTCATGTTATAAAATTAAGCCTGGGTGAACAAATATTCCCTTAAGAAGCTCCAATTAGATACATACAATTGCTATTTTTATCGTGCAAATAAAAATGATACTGATTCTAATTTTTATATAAAACACTGCTGTAGCAAATACAGTTTGACTTACTTATAATAAAAAAAATTGGGTGAGTTTATTGAATCAGTTCTAATAATAGTGGATTTCCCAAAAGGTTCTCTGTATTTCCACCAGGTGGCTATGACAGAACACAACAATTCCATTGGCTGAAAAAGTTCCTGCCATTGACTATGATTGGCTGATGCAAAGTGCATCCTAGCAGCAGTATATTTAGCGCATTTAAATGTATGTTTGACATCGTATTATTAAGTTGATTTTGGTTATCTCCCAGAGAAAATTATATTTATTGAATCAGTTAGTAATGACCTCCTATGTGTGAAAAGCAAAATGAGTAATAAGAGGGGAAGAAAGACTTCTGTCTTGCTGCTCAGTGAAAATAGGTGTAATAAACGAGCAAAAAAAATCCCTTCCTTGTCCATGGCCTCATTATGATGGGACTTACTGTAAGTATGAGGGCCATGCAGCAGCAGTCTTTATATTTTTTCGTGGGGTTATATGTGCACGTGGTTTTACAGCCTTCCAACCTACCTGAATCTATTTTATACTGAAAAATAATGAGTGCTCACACTATTACTAATCTTGACATGCTGTTATTTTCCACAATCATCATTTTCAGTGAATCAGCAATTTCAACTTCTAAATCTAAAAATTTGTTTAATGTTATCACTAAACCTAATTACTCAGTTTAATGATATGAAATGGTGATAGTTGGCACCGATGGGTGTATACTGTCTAGACAATATTTGTTTAACCTGTTGCAAAATACCACAAAAAATGACAGGACTGCTGCCAGGCTATGTTATAAGTATGCTTGTTATAAATTATGAATGGGTTCAGCACTGGACCAGCAGTAATATAACTGAGGTTCCAAATAGTTTTGTGGAATAGTCTGTCATTTACACTTAACTTAGGAGTGAGCATTATTCTAAAAATCGTCAGTGTTGATGAAAGTGGCTTTTTAAAAATGCCTTATGGGCTGAAAAAACCTATGGTTTGGAATCAGTTCTACATCCCTGATGTAGGGACTGATAAATCAGTCTAGTGGGGGCCTAGCTCAGTGGTAGCCTGCTAGACAACCAACCACTGGGTACCACATTCAATTCCTGGTCATCATCCCATTGCCATGGTCCCTGTCTGCCCTTATAGAATTTTTTCACTGAGCAGACCCGAATGCAGCAAGACATAAGTCTTTCTTCTCTTCTTCTTACTCATTTTGCTTTTCAGACATAGAAGATCATAACTAACCCATTCAATAAATACTATTTTAGGAAGGTAACAGAAATCAGTTAATGATGAGATGAAATATACATTAAAATGAACCAAAAATACTGCTGCTAAGATGCACTTTGCTTCAGCCAATCACAGTCAAGCGCGGCAACCTTTTCAGCCAATATAATTGCTCTATTCAGTTGCAGCCACCTGTTGGAAATATCGAGAAGCTTCCATGAAAATCCACTATTAGCTAAGTCATCTAATTCAAATTCTTTAATTTCATTTAATAAATACCATAAAATGACCACAGCGAAGAGCTCCCATAGTATATTTCGCTCCACTTCAAATTGCAATACCTAAAAACATGCAGAAGAGATAAGAAGCTATAGCCAAAGTGAAACTTACCACATTTGCAATAGGTAGGAATGACAACATCTCCGTCATCAAATTTGTGTTCTTTAATTTCATCCAAAAGTGGACGAGTACAAAATCCCGGCATGGGCACCTCTTCGTAAACGTGCTCACCCTCCAATTTGTATGTTTTGTTGTACTCAGACATTTTTGTGTAATTAAAGATTAGAAATATGCTTCATATAATACTTCCAAAGGCAAGTACAGATCACGTTGGATCCAAATGGAGCACTTATACATTGGTGGGCGCAAGATGTTATGCACTGGTCCATATCCTGCCATGCATGCTTGCATTTCTTCCATGTTCTTTAAGTTTTTATTTTTATTTGCCTTATATTCTTCCTCAGTGCATTTGATTTTACAACTGGTGCATAGCATACGTTACATTAGGCATACATGAAATGGAACTGTACTGATGTTTGCATATCCAACATGGTGTAACATTCTTTAAACTTCATTCAATTTTGTATGATTCCTGTAGAATGTGCAAAATAAGCCACAACAGAAAGATATACAAAGATCTATATATTGAAAATGTTTAGTTTACAAAAGCTGCAGAGCAAGTGGAAGGGAATGCATTCACCAGAAAATAAAATAAATGCATTTATATCTATCAATACATATTCACATATATGCTTTAAGATTATTGCTTAATATTATAGAGATAATTGTCTGGAGCTCAGTCAGCTATACAAGCAATTTTTTCAGGCAGATGTAATGATGAGATGAGGCTGAGCTGTAAAAGTGTCATACTTGAGAGTAAAATGTGTAAATTATTCCAAATAGAGCTCTCATTAAATTCGAAAATATGTTTTTATCTAGCATTCATGAAGACCCACTCAGGACTGCAGAGAGACCTGATTGAGGGTTTTTGTTACATATACAATACTGGCTTTGGGAGTGGTGTAATGAAATAAAATGAACCGCAAGAAGGCAGCACCAGTCAAAGGGATTTTTGGACACATATAAAAACCTCACTCATTTAAAAATTAAGTTGATCGAAGTCAGTGACGGGGTGAGAAAGGTCATGTATTACCCTGACTTTATTACTATCCCTTTTAGGGATTGCACCAATTGGTGAGATTACATACTTGTCAAAGGGGGAGGGGGTCTGCAAATGAGCCATACAGGAGCCCAAAATCTAAATCATTCTGTATAACCTTCGACACCTTCTCACTGTACTCTAATGCTGATGGCCAATGTTATTAACTAAAGCTGCAGCCAGGACAGGTTCGAAAGACATGAAGTGTCATGGTCTCCCAATATTTCAAATTTGAATACCTAGTTGGCTTGAGGTTTGATCTTAGAACATTCGGTGCTTGCCAATCGACCTTCTGGGGCCACACATCCAATGCAGATGTGCCTACAGGGACAGCCTCTCCCAGATTTACATTTGCCTTCCTGAAACTGATAGCAGATCTCGCTTGAAAGGCTCTGCTCTCTTTTCAGACCTTTTTTGCACATCTACTGATGTTTCTTAAGGCCGAGGAATCAAATGTTATCACCTGGTTAAGTTTGGAATAATTTAACGACCTACGTCTATGTCGAGTGTCATAGCTTATGACGTAAGGGGGTTGGTAACTTTGAAACATTGTTAGAATGAAGAGCCTATATGCATACATTTTGTATATATACATATATTGTGAGATATTGCATTCACGAGTGGACATGTGTATGTGCCAAACCTAGCACAGCACTCGTGTATATGAATTTATTAGATAGATAGATGGATAAATTTTATTTTGAGTCGTATACAATCCGAATACATATAAAATACACATATATACAGCACATTTTACATGATATCCAAGCATTACGCAATTAGCACGTGTATATGCCATAACTAGCACGTGTGTATATGCAATATCTTGCACTTGTGTATGTAGTCATTGTGTCATATCTGACACCTTCGCAAGTGCAATATCTTTTACATTCACTAGCTTTTATATCTGGCGTCTAGACCTATCACACAACATAACTGTGACTAATATTAGCTTTGTCAATGCCAGGTATTTATCATGAGCAGTCTCTCTGATCTCTGAGAGAGATTTGGGCAAATGCGAGACTGATAGGAGATTGGGATCTGTAACATACATAAAAGTTTTAAGTTTGCTTTGGTGAAAAAAAAGAGAATCTCTTTAAAAGATATATATGAAATCTTAAGATTTCATATCAAATGTTATTATTTTGTAAATAATGTCAGATAAAGAAAAGATATTTTGTCCAAATTTCTACTATCCTGATGATGATAATTCACAAATGAGCTCTACAGTGATCATAGCTTTGGTAAATTTTGGATAAAGTCCTTAGTTTCCACATTCAAAATGCACATAATTGAATCAGTAACCATGGAATTGTACTGCAGTACAGCAAGCTTAGCACCCTTAGAAATTTTCAGGCATGATGCCCAAAAAAAAAAGGCGGCACTTCAAGCCAGCAGCAGCGGCTGAATGCTAAGTTGTTGTTCCGTTTTTTTTAATTTTTTTATTATTAGTATGTTTTACATCTCATTAATATCTACTGTCAACTTTATATGGGAGCTTTTTTAAATTATGTTAATGCATTTGCATTTATTTAATTTCACACTAGAAAATTAAACACTCCCATTTCTCTCACATGGCCAGATATCTATTCTTCTTTTCAAAAGAATTTTCTTGTTGTCCTAGTGCACGATGTTCCAGATTCAAAGTTGCTTGCTATTCCACATTCACAAGTGTAAAATACGATTTTTTTCTGTTGTAACAGACGCACTATACCTAAATTATCTTCACTTTGGTGATAGCCTACTCGAACAATTTAATTACACATTTGGTATTATTTCTATTTTGGTTAAACTAAGGCAAACATAATCTGACGTTTCAAACGAGCTCATACACGCATGTCTGTTCAACTATTCCATTGTAACTTGCAAGCAATTGCACATATACATGTTTGTATTTTTGAACATAGAAACTCTCGTTACTACTCATACACACATGTATACGCTCGTAATATGTCACATTTAAAATGGTATTAATTGCATGATATCTATTAATCATATGCTAGTTATTGCATATAAGCTCATATACACATGTGTGAAGAACATGCACATTTTTGCAATATATGTAGCTATAATAGACCATCTTGTGAAATAATTGAACACCATATTTTGTACACAGTCACAATTCATAAATGCTCCAAGCTTCTATCCACTTGAATGAACTCACAATAGATTTCTTGGCTTTCTGGTATCTAAAGCTAATATAGCCATGTTCATCCACAAAACTCTTAAACTCATCACCATCTGACTATTACAATGTGGATGTTAATATCCAAGTAAATTTGCATCAAATTAAGACAACGTAAGACTTAAGCCACTATCTCACATAGCCGAGTGACGAAGCAGAGTAATGACGATCGCTGGAAAGCAATCAAACGGCTTCACTCTTGGTCATTTGATGACTAGAAAAAGCAAGTCAGCAAGGTCTCGCCGATCGCTCGCCGATTGCTCGCCTTCTTCACACACCGACCACTCGACGAGGAAATCACATCCACACAGCCATCCATCTGACCAAGTGTACTCCCAGAGTGACCAAGTGTACTCCCAGAGTGACCAAGTGTACTCCCAGAGTGACCAAGTGTACTCCCAGAGTGACCAAGTGTACTCTCAGAGTGCACGGCGAGTTAATCTCACATAGCCGAGTGACGATGCAGAGTGATGCCGATCGCTGGCAAGCAAGTCAATCGGCTTCACTCCTGGTTACTCTTGGTCATTTTATGCCTAGAAAACGAATTATCACCGATTGCTCGCTGATTACACGCCGACTGCTCGCTGAGCAATCGGCGAGCAATCGCCGATTAATTCAAGTGTAGACCCAGTGTTGTAATCTGCAAATACACCCCAACCACTCACCGAGCAAGTACTCCTCTATGGTCCCGAGTGTCTTACCAATAAACTCTTCGTTACACGCTGAGCACTCGCCGACCACTTTCCGACCACTCTCCGACCAATCACTCACTCGTTGACCGCTTAATTGGGGGGGGGGGGGTTTATAAATCCTATATAAAGGCCTGAATGTGTATTCTGAGCACATTCGGCAGTAGTCTTCACAGTGAATACATTGACCATGGAGAGGGAGAAGGACTTTATGCTATTTACTATGGTAAATACCAATTTAGCAGTGGCATTGCTGCTTCACAAAATGTTGAAGAAGAAGGAAAGAAAGGCAAAGAAGAAAAGTTATTGGACAAGACCTTGGCTCCTGAGAAGACCAATGTATGGCCAGTATGAGAAGTTAATGAAGGAATTGGAGAATGAAGATGTGGCATCCTTCAAGAACTTCATGAGAGTTGATCCAGCCTTGTTCAGTGAGTTGCTTGAAAAAGTTGGACCTCTCATAGAAAAGGAAGATACTTTCTGGAGGAAAGCTTTAGAACCTGGTCTAAAGCTTACCATCACCTTGAGGTACATACAGGGAACAGCTACATGTCACTGCAGTATGGCTTCAGAGTGGCTGGAAATACCATTTGTAATTTTGTCCCTGCAGTTTGTGAGGCCATCATCCAAGTTTACAGTGATGAACTTCTCTCCTGTCCCATTACTCCAGAAGATTGGAAGGAAGTTGCCGACCTCTTTGCCTTGCGGTGGAACTTGCCTCATTGTGTTGGAGCATTAGATGGGAAACATGTGGCTATCAAGTGTCCTCCAAATTCAGGTTCTGAGTACTACAACTACAAGGGCTTCTTCTCCATTGTCCTGATGGCTCTTGTGGATGCTAACTATCAATTTCTCTACGTGGACATGGGCTCCAATGGTGCAGGCTCTGATGGAGGTGTGTTTGCCAGAACTGACTTGAGAAAAGCCTTGGAAGATGGAAGTCTTGGGATACCTCCTCCTGAAGCTCTACCAAATGGTGACAGAGACGTGCCATACTTCATTGTGGGAGATGAAGCTTTCCCCCTCAGGACCTGGTTGATGAAGCCCATCCCACAGAGGGGTCTCACAAGGCCACAACGTATCTACAATTACAGATTGTCCCGAGGAAGAAGAGTTGTAGAGAATGCATTTGGTCTTTTGGCCAACAGATTCAGATGTCTCCTGACCACCATGCCACAAACACCAGACAAAGTGACTTCAATTGTACTGGCTTGCTGTTGCCTCCACAACCTGATCAGGAAGAGATACCCTTCACCAATAACACTCGAGTGATGGATCAGGAGGCACCGGACACACATGATGTTGTCCCTGGGAGCTGGAGGGAGATTGGCAACATGCATGACATTGGGGCACCTGCGAGAGGAAACTTTTCCACCAGGATAGCCAAGGAACACAGACAGTACTTAGTTAATTACTTCAATTCATCAGGAAGTGTCCCCTGGCAAGAAGACAAGATTTGAAGTGAGAAGGCAGCAAAAAAAAACCTGGCCTTTTTCAAGGCCACCAAAACTTCCGGCCTTTTTCAAGGCCACCAAAACTTCTGGCCTTTTGGTCAACAATATCACTGTTTTTCAGGAGACGTGCTTGGCATTGCAGCAAGGCTGGCTAGGAAGGTTGTGCTAAGTCCCACACTTGTATTGCCTTGGTCTTGCTGAGAAATCCCTGCAACTGGTTGCCCATGCAGAGGTGGCATAGTCGACCATGGCCCAGGAGGTACCTTGGATGGAGTTAGGTGCTGCAAGGTCGGCTGGTAGATTGGCTGCGGCTGCTGTGGATAAAAATGCTGAGGGAGCTGATGATAGTGCTGCTGCTGCTGCTGCTGCTGCTGAGGGACTTGGTGACATTGTTGAGCAGTCATCGTCCTCAGTCTGGCCTGTTGTTTCGCTTGCATTATAAGAGTGAAGGCCTGCGTCTGGAAGTCCATCCAGAGATCTTCAGGGAGGGTGAGACTCTCATGGTATAATGAATCGCAGAAGGTACGCTTGGCTGCTGAGGCAGGGTCAAGGTTCCGAGCATAATAGTGTTCGTGGACAGAGGAGGTCACATCAGCCATCTTCTTCACTATGTGCAGGACTTCTTCTTCTTTGCTAGATTCACCAGTTTGCCTCTTCTTCCTCTTGAATGGACCACCCTTTGAAGGAGCAGAAAAATGGGGGGCTGTAGCATCTGGGATGATGATTGAATCTTCAAGCTCTAGTCCACTGTCCACAGGAGTTGAGCTTAGAGGGTAATCAGCATCCTTCTTCCTGTCTCTAGCTGCAAGGCGTTCAGTCAAGGTGCTTCTGCCTTGTCTGGTCGGTATTCTGCGAATGTAGTCTGTCAGCCAGCTGAAGGTGAGCACAATCCACTGCTCCCTGGCTGTCAGCAACTTCGTCCCAGATCCAGAGGGTCCCACTTTCACCAGCTTCCCAAACTGGGTTCGCATCGTCTCCAACTAGTGTTTCACATCAGCACCAGTGACAGGTGGTTTTAAGGAAGCCCCTTTCTCCTCATACAATCTGTTCTTGTATTGGGTATTCTTCCAGTCACCCTCAGTACGGTCGTACAACACAGGGTTAGACCGAAACCACTCTGCTAAATCTTCCTCCACTTCTTCAGGAATTATCACTTTGCTTGCCCTCTGCTTCTTCTTCTCCTTGCCAGCAGTAGCTGGTGGTGGTGACACGGATCTGACTGGTGACACGGATCTGACTGGTGACACGGATCTGACTGGTGACACGGATCTGCCTGATGACACTGACATGGCTGGTGAAACAGATCTTGACCTGGCTGACTTGCTGGCTGACTTGCTGGCTGACTTGCTGGCTGACTTGCTGGCTGACTTGCTGGCTGACTTGCTGGCTGACTTGCTGGCTGGTGTAGGTAGCTGGGAAACAGTAGTTTTCATTTTCTTCGGCCCCATACTTTAATCTTCAGTGATTGAGTTGTGCGTCATATTGCGGCAATCAGACGAATGTAATCAATAGCCGCAGGGCACAGCCTTTTATACTTAGCTAAACTCGGCTTTAACACGCCGAGCACACCCCGACCACACTGGGACAACACGCCGAGCGATCGGGTGTTGTACCAGTGTCAAGCGGATCACTCTGGTTTATACGCCGTGCACTCGGCGTGTAAATCCAGTCTAATCCAGTCTGCATTGACACGGGGTTAACTCGCCGAGTGCATGGCGAGTTGACCCCATGTAAATCCCGAGCAATTTCAGAGCAAATTTGCTCGGTGACAATACTAGAAAGTTTTAAACATGTTTAAAACTTTACGATCAGTCCACGAGTGTTGCAGAGTATTGCCGAGCTTTTCGGCGTACGCTCGGCGTGCAAAGCCGTGTATTCCCGATTGCCCGATTTTTTAGGCACTCGGCATCACTCGGCATTGTCACTCGGCTATGTGAGATAGGGCCTTAAATCCCGAGCAATTTCAGAGCAAATTTGCTCGGCGACAATCCTAAAAAGTTTTAAACATGTTTAAAAATTTACGATCGTTCTACGAGTATTGCTGTGTATTTACGAGCTTTTCCAGAGTGGTCGGCATGCAGAGCCGTGTATTCCCGACTGCCTAATTTATTAAGCACTTGGCATCACTCGGCATTGTCACTCGGCTATGTGAGATAGGCCCTTTAGTGGACAAAAGTAAAACTTTATACAGGCCTTACTTTTTACAAAAATAAAGTAAGACTTTATCAGACTGTGTAATAACCGGTGGGAGCCCTGTAATATTTTCACACTTTTCAGAGTAAAGTAAACAAATGAAGAAATTCAGTGTTTAAAAAAAAGGACATTTTGGACTAATTAGCATTGTGTAACAGGCTCATAACTTGTATAAGTCACCACGAAATCAACATCACTGGATAAGTACTAAATAAGAATATGGTTTCCACTCATTAGTTAATAGAGATAATATCATTTATATCCAAATAAGCCCAAGTCAGGGTGATGTTGAATAGGACTAACCCATCTGCTATCTGGGAATATACATAGTGCTAGGCAGGATAAAATTCACTTAACAAATTTTGGGGAGGTCACGACAAGCACCTCACCATCATCAAATTCATATTGTTTAATTTCATCCAACAGATGCGCTGGACAGAACCCTGTCATATGCATCCCGTCTAAACATGTTCGCCTTCCAACCTATATGTCTGGTTGTATGTGGACATTGTAAACACAATCAAAATGTAGTATTTGTGTAGTAATATATCTACAGTGCATTTCAAAAGTGAGCAAATATAATAATAATGCAAGTTTTAATAGCATGGCCTTCCTCACTATTAAGACCACCTTGCAATTAAAAATTGTGAACATAAAGTGGTGGTCTCAAATTAGATACGACAGCAATTAATGTATTAAAGATCATGATATTATGTGTTAAATTTATTAAAGATCATATTTCAGGATAAAAAAAAAGAAAATCACAATAAATGAAACTTTATTCGCACAAATTTCCTCACATTTCACCGTCTAATAATTAATATACAGATTAAACATGTAATCAGTAAAATATTCCACTTAAGTAAACAGTAGGCCTAGCAGCAAAGTTAGAATTATGAAATTAGGCATATAACAGATTCCATAGACTTGTTGCCTTACAAAATGAAATTAGGAGTGAATATTGCTCTTTGGAGTGTATTTAATAAAATAGCACTGGCACGAATATAATGCGAACCGTAAAATCTGGATACAGAATATAAAAAAAACCCCTGAGGCCAAGCATAATATATCCCTCAAGGTGTGGCTATGCCAAGGCATTGCATAATAAGATGATATTGTAATTTTTTTCTTTATATATAACATTGTGAACATTTCTGATATTCCAGGACACAGACCTTGAAGAAGTACAAAATGTGCTCTGAAAGTCTTTGTAGTATTTTGTACCCTTTACTTAAAATCATAATTCCAATTGTGTTATTGGTTCATGACATTAATTGCATGATGTAGTTATCCATTTCCAATCTAAATGCTATTGGCCTGTTGCACAATAAAGATCAGTATTCGATCATTCTTTGATTTCAAAATGAAAAGTATTCATCAGGAAATTAAATTTTTTCATTTATATATAATATAATACATGTCATAATATGGCAATTTCAATGTCATGCAAAAACATTTATAAATTTATATACAACATAAATACACAAATGCTTCATAAACTCAAAATGAAAGTTATCATTAACTATGTGTCCCCAAATTCCTAACTCTACAACTAATATGCAAAAAAGGTTATCTAGAACCAAAGGTTTGATATATGAAAAATATATAAGCATCACTTCTCAAAACATGCATTCATTGAAAAGCAAGGTCAAGGTCCACTGGCTTGAAATATTTCTCAATCATTACATCGCAATACGCATTCTGTTCCTCTTTTACTTTTCTCAGGAATGCCAAAATTGATTGATCAAATAAAAAAGTTTCATCTTCGCGATTGTAGCGAGTATCTCCCTTCATTGACTGAAAAGACAGTAAAACAAGTTATCAAAACAAAGCATCATTCTACAAATTAAATCGAACCTCTCATAACCAACAATATAACAGTGACATGCATAAAAAGGCTGTAAAGCAAACACAATAATCATCGCAATGAGTGTAACCCTTAATAAAGTCATTTCTATACAGACAGTATTTGTTATATTTACTGAACACCAGAGGACAGTATGGTCCAATAGGTGGACAGTGGACAGTCCTGTCCACTAGGTGGACAGGGCACCCACATGTACAGAGATTAATTCTCTGTACATTTCATTCGACACATGTTTTTGACATGGTCAAGGTGTACTGGCAAACTGGGTAAGTTTACTTTAATTACTGGATGAATGAAATGAATGAAGTTTGTATTTTATATTTTATTAATAGCACTTTATAAGGTTTATGTATATTCTCAATTATAGGGTAGCTGACAAACAACTGGATACCTTTTTCAAAGTTATTGGATTAAATAATATATTGAGTTTGGGATTCCAGCAAAGAATACCAACAAGGGTATGTTTCCTATTGTCAAGTATATTGTCTATTATTTATATTCCTATTTACCACTTGCACGAGAATGAATATTAGATGTGGTTATTGCTAGTATTTATGTTATATTGTTATTTTACTACAGGGTTCTTTGAATACCTAATTCCTGGCCCTGGTTCGTTGATTAAATGGTAAAACGCAACGTCCGAGTTGTCATCATTAGGACCTGTGTTACATGAGTTATTTTAGGCTCAACAATAACATTGATTTGAATAATGCAACTCTTCCAAAAACTAAATAAAATATGCTACTAAAGCAAGAGTACAGTTGCACCTTAGTACAGAGACACAAATAAAGTTAAAACTAATTCTAATAAAGAAAGTTCATAAATGTACAGAATATAAGAAATTACAAGAAATTTGGATAAGCATTCTGAACTGGACTACCAATAAGGAAGGCCACTTTTCAAAATTTTGGTCTCAGCTATCTTCCTTTTAAATGTAAATTTTAAAACTATTAAACCCGTATGCCTTATATCTTTCGTTCAAACCATGTGTTGGTCATAAAATGAAAAACATGCTGATCCATTTTTATACCTTCCTGAAAAGTTCAATGTTTTCAGAACTTTCACAACATCACAGGTGAATGAGTGAGGCAAGTGCTGCCATCTGCATCCTGTTCACAGGTGAGAGAGCTAAAAATAGCACTTCATGATAGACCAACAGTCCTAACACCTGGCCTGTCAGCTGGGAATGGTGGCACATTCCTATAATCCTGCGACTGGGAGGCTGGGGTCAGAGGACAGCTTGAGGCCGGGGGACCTGCTTGTCGCCGCTCTATGTCGATCGGGTGTCCATGCTAAGCCCTGTGTCGATATGGGGTCCCTGACGGAGGTTAGGGTCACCAGGTTGTCTAATGAGGGATGCACCGGCCCAGGGCGAAAACGCAGCAGGCAAAATTCCCCGCGTAGGGCAGTAGTGGGATAGCGCCTGTGAATAGGTGACGGCTGGCAGCCTGACCAATACAGTGGGACCTGATCCTTTTTCTATTGCCCTTCCAGACCATTTCATGCAAATATTAATTGTGCTTTTACCCAGTTATGGCTTCTCTGGTCAATTTTTTCATTGCTTCTTTACATAAACAGGCCCATACAAAAAACAACTGAAACCTCCAATCGGATAACATCACATGCATTTGATTAAAGCACAAGTGCAGGCAAGCCTATCTGTTCCTTTGTGATTCATATCAATGTCAAAACATGGCAAATATATGTAAAAGTGCAGATAAAATTTTGACCCACTCACTGCACAGCTACACCTCTCTATATATTAATTGTCATATTTAAGTGAAACCTAAACATGGTCATCTCTCTTTCCATTTTTAGTAATAAGACATTTTCAGAGCACACAAGCTTATCTAACCTAACCAATGTTTTCAGAACTTTCACAACACCACAGGTGAATGAGTGAGGCAAGTGCTGCCATCTGCATCCTGTTCACAGGTGAGAGAGCTAAAAATAGCACTTCATGATAGACCAACAGTCCTAACACCTGGCCTGTCAGCTGGGAATGGTGGCACATTCCTATAATCCTGCGACTGGGAGGCTGGGGTCAGAGGACAGCTTGAGGCCGGGGGACCTGCTTGTCGCCGCTCTATGTCGATCGGGTGTCCATGCTAAGCCCTGTGTCGATATGGGGTCCCCGACGGAGGTTAGGGTCACCAGGTTGTCTAATGAGGGATGCACCGGCCCAGGGCGGAAACGCAGCAGGCAAAATTCCCCGCGTAGGGCAGTAGTGGGATAGCGCCTGTGAATAGGTGACGGCTGGCAGCCTGACCAATACAGTGGGACCTGATCTTTTTCTATTGCCCTTCCAGACCATTTCATGCAAATATTAATTGTGCTTTTACCCAGTTATGGCTTCTCTGGTCAATTTTTTCATTGCTTCTTTACATAAACAGGCCCATACAAAAAACAACTGAAACCTCCAATCGGATAACATCACATGCATTTGATTAAAGCACAAGTGCAGGCAAGCCTATCTGTTCCTTTGTGATTCATATCAATTTCAAAACATGGCAAATATATGTAAAAGTGCAGATAAAATTTTGACCCACTCACTGCACAGCTACACCTCGCTATATATTAATTGTCATATTTAAGTGAAACCTAAACATGGTCATCTCTCTTTCCATTTTTAGTAATAAGACATTTTCAGAGCACACAAGCTTATCTAACCTAACCAATGTTTTCAGAACTTTCACAACACCACAGGTGAATGAGTGAGGCAAGTGCTGCCATCTGCATCCTGTTCACAGGTGAGAGAGCTAAAAAAAGCACTTCATGATAGACCAACAGTCCTAACACCTGGCCTGTCAGCTGGGAATGGTGGCACATTCCTATAATCCTGCAACTGGGAGGCTGGGGTCAGAGGACAGCTTGAGGCCGGGGGACCTGCTTGTCGCTGCTCTATGTCGATCGGGTGTCCATGCTAAGCCCTGTGTCGATATGGGGTCCCCGACGGAGGTTGGCGTCACCAGGTTGTCTAATGAGGGATGCACCGGCCCAGGGCGGAAACGCAGCAGGCAAAATTCCCAGCGTAGGGCAGTAGTGGGATAGCGCCTGTGAATAGGTGACGGCTGGCAGCCTGACCAATACAGTGGGACCTGATCCTTTTTCTATTGCCCTTCCAGACCATTTCATGCAAATATTAATTGTGCTTTTACCCAGTTATGGCTTCTCTGGTCAATTTTTTCATTGCTTCTTTACATAAACAGGCCCATACAAAAAAAAAACTGAAACCTCCAATCGGATAACATAACATGCATTTGATTAAAGCACAAGTGCAGGCAAGCCTATCTGTTCCTTTGTGATTCATATCAATGTCAAAACATGGCAAATATATGTAGAAGTGCAGATAAAATTTTGACCCACTCACTGCACAGCTACACCTCTCTATATATTAATTGTCATATTTAAGTGAAACCTAAACATGGTCATCTCTCTTTCCATTTTTAGTAATAAGACATTTTCAGAGCACACAAGCTTATCTAACCTAACCAATGTTTGCAGAACTTTCACAACACCACAGGTGAATGAGTGAGGCAAGTGCTGCCATCTGCATCCTGTTCACAGGTGAGAGAGCTAAAAACAGCACTTCATGATAGACCAACAGTCCTAACACCTGGCCTGTCAGCTGGGAATGGTGGCACATTCCTATAATCCTGCGACTGGGAGGCTGGGGTCAGAGGACAGCTTGAGGCCGGGGGACCTGCTTGTCGCCGCTCTATGTCGATCGGGTGTCCATGCTAAGCCCTGTGTCGATATGGGGTCCCCGACGGAGGTTAGGGTCACCAGGTTGTCTAATGAGGGATGCACCGGCCCAGGGCGGAAACGCAGCAGGCAAAATTCCCCGCGTAGGGCAGTAGTGGGATAGCGCCTGTGAATAGGTGACGGCTGGCAGCCTGACCAATACAGTGGGACCTGATCCTTTTTCTATTGCCCTTCCAGACCATTTCATGCAAATATTAATTGTGCTTTTACCCAGTTATGGCTTCTCTGGTCAATTTTTTCATTGCTTCTTTACATAAACAGGCCCATACAAAAAACAACTGAAACCTCCAATTGGATAACATCACATGCATTTGATTAAAGCACAAGTGCAGGCAAGCCTATCTGTTCCTTTGTGATTCATATCAATGTCAAAACATGGCAAATATATGTAAAAGTGCAGATAAAATTTTGACCCACTCACTGCACAGCTACACCTCTCTATATATTAATTGTCATATTTATGTGAAACCTAAACATGGTCATCTCTCTTTCCATTTTTAGTAATAAGACATTTTCAGAGCACACAAGCTTATCTAACCTAACCAATGTTTTCAGAACTTTCACAACACCACAGGTGAATGAGTGAGGCAAGTGCTGCCATCTGCATCCTGTTCACAGGTGAGAGAGCTAAAAATAGCACTTCATGATAGACCAACAGTCCTAACACCTGGCCTGTCAGCTGGGAATGGTGGCACATTCCTATAATCCTGCGACTGGGAGGCTGGGGTCAGAGGACAGCTTGAGGCCGGGGGACCTGCTTGTCGCCGCTCTATGTCGATCGGGTGTCCATGCTAAGCCCTGTGTCGATATGGGGTCCCCGACGGAGGTTAGGGTCACCAGGTTGTCTAATGAGGGATGCACCGGCCCAGGGCGGAAACGCAGCAGGCAAAATTCCCCGCGTAGGGCAGTAGTGGGATAGTGCCTGTGAATAGGTGACGGCTGGCAGCCTGACCAATACAGTGGGACCTGATCCTTTTTCTATTGCCCTTCCAGACCATTTCATGCAAATATTAATTGTGCTTTTACCCAGTTATGGCTTCTCTGGTCAATTTTTTTGTTGCTTCTTTACATAAACAGGCCCATACAAAAAACAACTGAAACCTCCAATCGGATAACATCACATGCATTTGATTAAAGCAAGCCTATCTGTTCCTTTGTGATTCATATCAATGTCAAAACATTGCAAATATATGTAAAAGTGCAGATAAAATTTTGACCCACTCACTGCACAGCTACACCTCTCTATATATTAATTGTCATGTTTATGTGAAACCTAAACATGGTCATCTCTCTTTCCATTTTTAGTAATAAGACATTTTCAGAGCACACAATCTTATCTAACCTAACCAATGTTTTCAGAACTTTCACAACACCACAGGTGAATGAGTGAGGCAAGTGCTGCCATCTGCATCCTGTTCACAGGTGAGAGAGCTAAAAATAGCACTTCATGATAGACCAACAGTCCTAACACCTGGCCTGTCAGCTGGGAATGGTGGCACATTCCTATAATCCTGCGACTGGGAGGCTGGGGTCAGAGGACAGCTTGAGGCCGGGGGACCTGCTTGTCGCCGCTCTATGTCGATCGGGTGTCCATGCTCAGCCCTGTGTCGATATGGGGTCCCCGACGGAGGTTGGGGTCACCAGGTTGTCTAATGAGGGATGCACCGGCCCAGGGCGGAAACGCAGCAGGCAAAATTCCCCGCGTAGGGCAGTAGTGGGATAGCGCCTGTGAATAGGTGACGGCTGGCAGCCTGACCAATACAGTGGGACCTGATCCTTTTTCTATTGCCCTTCCAGACCATTTCATGCAAATATTAATTGTGCTTTTACCCAGTTATGGCTTCTCTGGTCAATTTTTTCATTGCTTCTTTACATAAACAGGCCCATACAAAAAACAACTGAAACCTCCAATCGGATAACATCACATGCATTTGATTAAAGCACAAGTGCAGGCAAGCCTATCTGTTCCTTTGTGATTCATATCAATGTCAAAACATGGCAAATATATGTAGAAGTGCAGATAAAATTTTGACCCACTCACTGCACAGCTACACCTCTCTATATATTAATTGTCATATTTAAGTGAAACCTAAACATGGTCATCTCTCTTTCCATTTTTAGTAATAAGACATTTTCAGAGCACACAAGCTTATCTAACCTAACCAATGTTTGCAGAACTTTCACAACACCACAGGTGAATGAGTGAGGCAAGTGCTGCCATCTGCATCCTGTTCACAGGTGAGAGAGCTAAAAACAGCACTTCATGATAGACCAACAGTCCTAACACCTGGCCTGTCAGCTGGGAATGGTGGCACATTCCTATAATCCTGCGACTGGGAGGCTGGGGTCAGAGGACAGCTTGAGGCCGGGGGACCTGCTTGTCGCCGCTCTATGTCGATCGGGTGTCCATGCTAAGCCCTGTGTCGATATGGGGTCCCCGACGGAGGTTAGGGTCACCAGGTTGTCTAATGAGGGATGCACCGGCCCAGGGCGGAAACGCAGCAGGCAAAATTCCCCGCGTAGGGCAGTAGTGGGATAGCGCCTGTGAATAGGTGACGGCTGGCAGCCTGACCAATACAGTGGGACCTGATCCTTTTTCTATTGCCCTTCCAGACCATTTCATGCAAATATTAATTGTGCTTTTACCCAGTTATGGCTTCTCTGGTCAATTTTTTCATTGCTTCTTTACATAAACAGGCCCATACAAAAAACAACTGAAACCTCCAATTGGATAACATCACATGCATTTGATTAAAGCACAAGTGCAGGCAAGCCTATCTGTTCCTTTGTGATTCATATCAATGTCAAAACATGGCAAATATATGTAAAAGTGCAGATAAAATTTTGACCCACTCACTGCACAGCTACACCTCTCTATATATTAATTGTCATATTTATGTGAAACCTAAACATGGTCATCTCTCTTTCCATTTTTAGTAATAAGACATTTTCAGAGCACACAAGCTTATCTAACCTAACCAATGTTTTCAGAACTTTCACAACACCACAGGTGAATGAGTGAGGCAAGTGCTGCCATCTGCATCCTGTTCACAGGTGAGAGAGCTAAAAATAGCACTTCATGATAGACCAACAGTCCTAACACCTGGCCTGTCAGCTGGGAATGGTGGCACATTCCTATAATCCTGCGACTGGGAGGCTGGGGTCAGAGGACAGCTTGAGGCCGGGGGACCTGCTTGTCGCCGCTCTATGTCGATCGGGTGTCCATGCTAAGCCCTGTGTCGATATGGGGTCCCCGACGGAGGTTAGGGTCACCAGGTTGTCTAATGAGGGATGCACCGGCCCAGGGCGGAAACGCAGCAGGCAAAATTCCCCGCGTAGGGCAGTAGTGGGATAGTGCCTGTGAATAGGTGACGGCTGGCAGCCTGACCAATACAGTGGGACCTGATCCTTTTTCTATTGCCCTTCCAGACCATTTCATGCAAATATTAATTGTGCTTTTACCCAGTTATGGCTTCTCTGGTCAATTTTTTTGTTGCTTCTTTACATAAACAGGCCCATACAAAAAACAACTGAAACCTCCAATCGGATAACATCACATGCATTTGATTAAAGCAAGCCTATCTGTTCCTTTGTGATTCATATCAATGTCAAAACATTGCAAATATATGTAAAAGTGCAGATAAAATTTTGACCCACTCACTGCACAGCTACACCTCTCTATATATTAATTGTCATGTTTATGTGAAACCTAAACATGGTCATCTCTCTTTCCATTTTTAGTAATAAGACATTTTCAGAGCACACAATCTTATCTAACCTAACCAATGTTTTCAGAACTTTCACAACACCACAGGTGAATGAGTGAGGCAAGTGCTGCCATCTGCATCCTGTTCACAGGTGAGAGAGCTAAAAATAGCACTTCATGATAGACCAACAGTCCTAACACCTGGCCTGTCAGCTGGGAATGGTGGCACATTCCTATAATCCTGCGACTGGGAGGCTGGGGTCAGAGGACAGCTTGAGGCCGGGGGACCTGCTTGTCGCCGCTCTATGTCGATCGGGTGTCCATGCTCAGCCCTGTGTCGATATGGGGTCCCCGACGGAGGTTGGGGTCACCAGGTTGTCTAATGAGGGATGCACCGGCCCAGGGCGGAAACGCAGCAGGCAAAATTCCCCGCGTAGGGCAGTAGTGGGATAGCGCCTGTGAATAGGTGACGGCTGGCAGCCTGACCAATACAGTGGGACCTGATCCTTTTTCTATTGCCCTTCCAGACCATTTCATGCAAATATTAATTGTGCTTTTACCCAGTTATGGCTTCTCTGGTCAATTTTTTCATTGCTTCTTTACATAAACAGGCCCATACAAAAAACAACTGAAACCTCCAATCGGATAACATCACATGCATTTGATTAAAGCACAAGTGCAGGCAAGCCTATCTGTTCCTTTATGATTCATATCAATGTCAAAACATGGCAAATATATGTAAAAGTGCAGATAAAATTTTGACCCACTCACTGCACAGCTACACCTCTCTATATATTAATTGTCATATTTAAGTGAAACCTAAACATGGTCATCTCTCTTTCCATTTTTAGTAATAAGACATTTTCAGAGCACACAAGCTTATCTAACCTAACCAATGTTTTCGGAACTTTCACAACACCACAGGTGAATGAGTGAGGCAAGTGCTGCCATCTGCATCCTGTTCACAGGTGAGAGAGCTAAAAATAGCACTTCATGATAGACCAACAGTCCTAACACCTGGCCTGTTAGCTGGAAATGGTGGCACATTCCTATAATCCTGCGACTGGGAGGCTGGGGTCAGAGGACAGCTTGAGGCCGGGAGACCTGCTTGTCGCCGCTCTATGTCGATCGGGTGTCCATGCTAAGCCCTGTGTCGATATGGGGTCCCCGACGGAGGTTGGGGTCACCAGATTGTCTAATGAGGGATGCACCGGCCCAGGGCGGAAACGCAGCAGGCAAAATTCCCCGCGTAGGGCAGTAGTGGGATAGCGCCTGTGAATAGGTGACGGCTGGCAGCCTGACCAATACAGTGGGACCTGATCCTTTTTCTATTGCCCTTCCAGACCATTTCATGCAAATATTAATTGTGCTTTTACCCAGTTATGGCTTCTCTGGTCAATTTTTTCATTGCTTCTTTACATAAACAGGCCCATACAAAAAACAACTGAAACCTCCAATCGGATAACATCACATGCATTTGATTAAAGCACAAGTGCAGGCAAGCCTATCTGTTCCTTTGTGATTCATATCAATGTCAAAACATGGCAAATATATGTAAAAGTGCAGATAAAATTTTGACCCACTCACTGCACAGCTACACCTCTCTATATATTAATTGTCATATTTAAGTGAAACCTAAACATGGTCATCTCTCTTTCCATTTTTAGTAATAAGACATTTTCAGAGCACACAAGCTTATCTAACCTAACCAATGTTTTCGGAACTTTCACAACACCACAGGTGAATGAGTGAGGCAAGTGCTGCCATCTGCATCCTGTTCACAGGTGAGAGAGCTAAAAATAGCACTTCATGATAGACCAACAGTCCTAACACCTGGCCTGTTAGCTGGGAATGGTGGCACATTCCTATAATCCTGCGACTGGGAGGCTGGGGTCAGAGGACAGCTTGAGGCCGGGAGACCTGCTTGTCGCCGCTCTATGTCGATCGGGTGTCCATGCTAAGCCCTGTGTCGATATGGGGTCCCCGACGGAGGTTGGGGTCACCAGGTTGTCTAATGAGGGATGCACCGGCCCAGGGCGGAAATGCAGCAGGCAAAATTCCCCGCGTAGGGCAGTAGTGGGATAGCGCCTGTGAATAGGTGACGGCTGGCAGCCTGACCAATACAGTGGGACCTGATCCTTTTTCTATTGCCCTTCCAGACCATTTCATGCAAATATTAATTGTGCTTTTACCCAGTTATGGCTTCTCTGGTCAATTTTTTCATTGCTTCTTTACATAAACAGGCCCATACAAAAAACAACTGAAACCTCCAATCGGATAACATCACATGCATTTGATTAAAGCACAAGTGCAGGCAAGCCTATCTGTTCCTTTGTGATTCATATCAATGTCAAAACATGGCAAATATATGTAAAAGTGCAGATAAAATTTTGACCCACTCACTGCACAGCTACACCTCTCTATATATTAATTGTCATATTTAAGTGAAACCTAAACATGGTCATCTCTCTTTCCATTTTTAGTAATAAGACATTTTCAGAGCACACAAGCTTATCTAACCTAACCAATGTTTTCGGAACTTTCACAACACCACAGGTGAATGAGTGAGGCAAGTGCTGCCATCTGCATCCTGTTCACAGGTGAGAGAGCTAAAAATAGCACTTCATGATAGACCAACAGTCCTAACACCTGGCCTGTTAGCTGGGAATGGTGGCACATTCCTATAATCCTGCGACTGGGAGGCTGGGGTCAGAGGACAGCTTGAGGCCGGGGGACCTGCTTGTCGCCGCTCTATGTCGATCGGGTGTCCATGCTAAGCCCTGTGTCGATATGGGGTCCCCGACGGAGGTTGGGGTCACCAGGTTGTCTAATGAGGGATGCACCGGCCCAGGGCGGAAACGCAGCAGGCAAAATTCCCCGCGTAGGGCAGTAGTGGGATAGCGCCTGTGAATAGGTGACGGCTGGCAGCCTGACCAATACAGTGGGACCTGATCCTTTTTCTATTGCCCTTCCAGACCATTTCATGCAAATATTAATTGTGCTTTTACCCAGTTATGGCTTCTCTGGTCAATTTTTTCATTGCTTCTTTACATAAACAGGCCCATACAAAAAACAACTGAAACCTCCAATCGGATAACATCACATGCATTTGATTAAAGCACAAGTGCAGGCAAGCCTATCTGTTCCTTTGTGATTCATATCAATGTCAAAACTTGGCAAATATATGTAAAAGTGCAGATAAAATTTTGACCCACTCACTGCACAGCTACACCTCTCTATATATTAATTGTCATATTTAAGTGAAACCTAAACATGGTCATCTCTCTTTCCATTTTTAGTAATAAGACTTTTTCAGAGCACACAAGCTTATCTAACCTAACCAATGTTTTCAGAACTTTCACAACACCACAGGTGAATGAGTGAGGCAAGTGCTGCCATCTGCATCCTGTTCACAGGTGAGAGAGCTAAAAATAGCACTTCATGATAGACCAACAGTCCTAACACCTGGCCTGTCAGCTGGGAATGGTGGCACATTCCTATAATCCTGCGACTGGGAGGCTGGGGTCAGAGGACAGCTTGAGGCCGGGGGACCTGCTTGTCGCCGCTCTATGTCGATCGGGTGTCCATGCTAAGCCCTGTGTCGATATGGGGTCCCCGACGGAGGTTAGGGTCACCAGGTTGTCTAATGAGGGATGCACCGGCCCAGGGCGGAAACGCAGCAGGCAAAATTCCCCGCGTAGGGCAGTAGTGGGATAGCGCCTGTGAATAGGTGACGGCTGGCAGCCTGACCAATACAGTGGGACCTGATCCTTTTTCTATTGCCCTTCCAGACCATTTCATGCAAATATTAATTGTGCTTTTACCCAGTTATGGCTTCTCTGGTCAATTTTTTCATTGCTTCTTTACATAAACAGGCCCATACAAAAAACAACTGAAACCTCCAATCGGATAACATCACATGCATTTGATTAAAGCACAAGTGCAGGCAAGCCTATCTGTTCCTTTGTGATTCATATCAATGTCAAAACATGGCAAATATATGTAAAAGTGCAGATAAAATTTTGACCCACTCACTGCACAGCTACACCTCTCTATATATTAATTGTCATATTTAAGTGAAACCTAAACATGGTCATCTCTCTTTCCATTTTTAGTAATAAGACATTTTCAGAGCACACAAGCTTATCTAACCTAACCAATGTTTTCGGAACTTTCACAACACCACAGGTGAATGAGTGAGGCAAGTGCTGCCATCTGCATCCTGTTCACAGGTGAGAGAGCTAAAAATAGCACTTCATGATAGACCAACAGTCCTAACACCTGGCCTGTCAGCTGGGAATGGTGGCACATTCCTATAATCCTGCAACTGGGAGGCTGGGGTCAGAGGACAGCTTGAGGCCGGGGGACCTGCTTGTCGCCGCTCTATGTCGATCGGGTGTCCATGCTAAGCCCTGTGTCGATATGGGGTCCCCGACGGAGGTTAGGGTCACCAGGTTGTCTAATGAGGGATGCACCGGCCCAGGGCGGAAACGCAGCAGGCAAAATTCCCCGCGTAGGGCAGTAGTGGGATAGCGCCTGTGAATAGGTGACGGCTGGCAGCCTGACCAATACAGTGGGACCTGATCCTTTTTCTATTGCCCTTCCAGACCATTTCATGCAAATATGAATTGTGCTTTTACCCAGTTATGGCTTCTCTGGTCAATTTTTTCATTGCTTCTTTACATAAACAGGCCCATACAAAAAACAACTGAAACCTCCAATCGGATAACATCACATGCATTTGATTAAAGCACAAGTGCAGGCAAGCCTATCTGTTCCTTTGTGATTCATATCAATGTCAAAACATGGCAAATATATGTAAAAGTGCAGATAAAATTTTGACCCACTCACTGCACAGCTACACCTCTCAATATATTAATTGTCATATTTAAGTGAAACCTAAACATGGTCATCTCTCTTTCAATTTTTAGTAATAAGACATTTTCAGAGCACACAAGCTTATCTAACCTAACCAATGTTTTCAGAACTTTCACAACACCACAGGTGAATGAGTGAGGCAAGTGCTGCCATCTGCATCCTGTTCACAGGTGAGAGAGCTAAAAATAGCACTTCATGATAGACCAACAGTCCTAACACCTGGCCTGTCAGCTGGGAATGGTGGCACATTCCTATAATCCTGCAACTGGGAGGCTGGGGTCAGAGGACAGCTTGAGGCCGGGGGACCCGCTTGTCGCCGCTCTATGTCGATCGGGTGTCCATGCTAAGCCCTGTGTCGATATGGGGTCCCCGACGGAGGTTAGGGTCACCAGGTTGTCTAATGAGGGATGCACCGGCCCAGGGCGGAAACGCAGCAGGCAAAATTCCCCGCGTAGGGCAGTAGTGGGATAGCGCCTGTGAATAGGTGACGGCTGGCAGCCTGACCAATACAGTGGGACCTGATCCTTTTTCTATTGCCCTTCCAGACCATTTCATGCAAATATTAATTGTGCTTTTACCCAGTTATGGCTTCTCTGGTCAATTTTTTCATTGCTTCTTTACATAAACAGGCCCATACAAAAAACAACTGAAACCTCCAATCGGATAACATCACATGCATTTGATTAAAGCACAAGTGCAGGCAAGCCTATCTGTTCCTTTGTGATTCATATCAATGTCAAAACATGGCAAATATATGTAAAAGTGCAGATAAAATTTTGACCCACTCACTGCACAGCTACACCTCTCTATATATTAATTGTCATATTTAAGTGAAACCTAAACATGGTCATCTCTCTTTCCATTTTTAGTAATAAGACATTTTCAGAGCACACAAGCTTATCTAACCTAACCAATGTTTTCGGAACTTTCACAACACCACAGGTGAATGAGTGAGGCAAGTGCTGCCATCTGCATCCTGTTCACAGGTGAGAGAGCTAAAAATAGCACTTCATGATAGACCAACAGTCCTAACACCTGGCCTGTTAGCTGGGAATGGTGGCACATTCCTATAATCCTGCGACTGGGAGGCTGGGGTCAGAGGACAGCTTGAGGCCGGGAGACCTGCTTGTCGCCGCTCTATGTCGATCGGGTGTCCATGCTAAGCCCTGTGTCGATATGGGGTCCCCGACGGAGGTTGGGGTCACCAGGTTGTCTAATGAGGGATGCACCGGCCCAGGGCGGAAACGCAGCAGGCAAAATTCCCCGCGTAGGGCAGTAGTGGGATAGCGCCTGTGAATAGGTGACGGCTGGCAGCCTGACCAATACAGTGGGACCTGATCCTTTTTCTATTGCCCTTCCAGACCATTTCATGCAAATATTAATTGTGCTTTTACCCAGTTATGGCTTCTCTGGTCAATTTTTTCATTGCTTCTTTACATAAACAGGCCCATACAAAAAACAACTGAAACCTCCAATCGGATAACATCACATGCATTTGATTAAAGCACAAGTGCAGGCAAGCCTATCTGTTCCTTTGTGATTCATATCAATGTCAAAACATGGCAAATATATGTAAAAGTGCAGATAAAATTTTGACCCACTCACTGCACAGCTACACCTCTCTATATATTAATTGTCATATTTAAGTGAAACCTAAACATGGTCATCTCTCTTTCCATTTTTAGTAATAAGACATTTTCAGAGCACACAAGCTTATCTAACCTAACCAATGTTTTCGGAACTTTCACAACACCACAGGTGAATGAGTGAGGCAAGTGCTGCCATCTGCATCCTGTTCACAGGTGAGAGAGCTAAAAATAGCACTTCATGATAGACCAACAGTCCTAACACCTGGCCTGTTAGCTCGGAATGGTGGCACATTCCTATAATCCTGCGACTGGGAGGCTGGGGTCAGAGGACAGCTTGAGGCCGGGAGACCTGCTTGTCGCCGCTCTATGTCGATCGGGTGTCCATGCTAAGCCCTGTGTCGATATGGGGTCCCCGACGGAGGTTGGGGTCACCAGGTTGTCTAATGAGGGATGCACCGGCCCAGGGCGGAAACGCAGCAGGCAAAATTCCCCGCGTAGGGCAGTAGTGGGATAGCGCCTGTGAATAGGTGACGGCTGGCAGCCTGACCAATACAGTGGGACCTGATCCTTTTTCTATTGCCCTTCCAGACCATTTCATGCAAATATTAATTGTGCTTTTACCCAGTTATGGCTTCTCTGGTCAATTTTTTCATTGCTTCTTTACATAAACAGGCCCATACAAAAAACAACTGAAACCTCCAATCGGATAACATCACATGCATTTGATTAAAGCACAAGTGCAGGCAAGCCTATCTGTTCCTTTGTGATTCATATCAATGTCAAAACATGGCAAATATATGTAAAAGTGCAGATAAAATTTTGACCCACTCACTGCACAGCTACACCTCTCTATATATTAATTGTCATATTTAAGTGAAACCTAAACATGGTCATCTCTCTTTCCATTTTTAGTAATAAGACATTTTCAGAGCACACAAGCTTATCTAACCTAACCAATGTTTTCAGAACTTTCACAACACCACAGGTGAATGAGTGAGGCAAGTGCTGCCATCTGCATCCTGTTCACAGGTGAGAGAGCTAAAAATAGCACTTCATGATAGACCAACAGTCCTAACACCTGGCCTGTTAGCTGGGAATGGTGGCACATTCCTATAATCCTGCGACTGGGAGGCTGGGGTCAGAGGACAGCTTGAGGCCGGGGGACCTGCTTGTCGCCGCTCTATGTCGATCGGGTGTCCATGCTAAGCCCTGTGTCGATATGGGGTCCCCGACGGAGGTTGGGGTCACCAGGTTGTCTAATGAGGGATGCACCGGCCCAGGGCGGAAACGCAGCAGGCAAAATTCCCCGCGTAGAGCAGTAGTGGGATAGCGCCTGTGAATAGGTGACGGCTGGCAGCCTGACCAATACAGTGGGACCTGATCCTTTTTCTATTGCCCTTCCAGACCATTTCATGCAAATATTAATTGTGCTTTTACCCAGTTATGGCTTCTCTGGTCAATTTTTTCATTGCTTCTTTACATAAACAGGCCCATACAAAAAACAACTGAAACCTCCAATCGGATAACATCACATGCATTTGATTAAAGCACAAGTGCAGGCAAGCCTATCTGTTCCTTTGTGATTCATATCAATGTCAAAACTTGGCAAATATATGTAAAAGTGCAGATAAAATTTTGACCCACTCACTGCACAGCTACACCTCTCTATATATTAATTGTCATATTTAAGTGAAACCTAAACATGGTAATCTCTCTTTCCATTTTTAGTAATAAGACATTTTCAGAGCACACAAGCTTATCTAACCTAACCAATGTTTTCAGAACTTTCACAACACCACAGGTGAATGAGTGAGGCAAGTGCTGCCATCTGCATCCTGTTCACAGGTGAGAGAGCTAAAAATAGCACTTCATGATAGACCAACAGTCCTAACACCTGGCCTGTCAGCTGGGAATGGTGGCACATTCCTATAATCCTGCGACTGGGAGGCTGGGGTCAGAGGACAGCTTGAGGCCGGGGGACCTGCTTGTCGCCGCTCTATGTCGATCGGGTGTCCATGCTCAGCCCTGTGTCGATATGGGGTCCCCGACGGAGGTTAGGGTCACCAGGTTGTCTAATGAGGGATGCACCGGCCCAGGGCGGAAACGCAGCAGGCAAAATTCCCCGCGTAGGGCAGTAGTGGGATAGCGCCTGTGAATAGGTGACGGCTGGCAGCCTGACCAATACAGTGGGACCTGATCCTTTTTCTATTGCCCTTCCAGACCATTTCATGCAAATATTAATTGTGCTTTTACCCAGTTATGGCTTCTCTGGTCAATTTTTTCATTGCTTCTTTACATAAACAGGCCCATACAAAAAACAACTGAAACCTCCAATCGGATAACATCACATGCATTTGATTAAAGCACAAGTGCAGGCAAGCCTATCTGTTCCTTTGTGATTCATATCAATGTCAAAACATGGCAAATATATGTAAAAGTGCAGATAAAATTTTGACCCACTCACTGCACAGCTACACCTCTCTATATATTAATTGTCATATTTAAGTGAAACCTAAACATGGTCATCTCTCTTTCCATTTTTAGTAATAAGACTTTTTCAGAGCACACAAGCTTATCTAACCTAACCAATGTTTTCAGAACTTTCACAACACCACAGGTGAATGAGTGAGGCAAGTGCTGCCATCTGCATCCTGTTCACAGGTGAGAGAGCTAAAAATAGCACTTCATGATAGACCAACAGTCCTAACACCTGGCCTGTCAGCTGGGAATGGTGGCACATTCCTATAATCCTGCGACTGGGAGGCTGGGGTCAGAGGACAGCTTGAGGCCGGGGGACCTGCTTGTCGCCGCTCTATGTCGATCGGGTGTCCATGCTAAGCCCTGTGTCGATATGGGGTCCCCGACGGAGGTTAGGGTCACCAGGTTGTCTAATGAGGGATGCACCGGCCCAGGGCGGAAACGCAGCAGGCAAAATTCCCCGCGTAGGGCAGTAGTGGGATAGCGCCTGTGAATAGGTGACGGCTGGCAGCCTGACCAATACAGTGGGACCTGATCCTTTTTCTATTGCCCTTCCAGACCATTTCATGCAAATATTAATTGTGCTTTTACCCAGTTATGGCTTCTCTGGTCAATTTTTTCATTGCTTCTTTACATAAACAGGCCCATACAAAAAACAACTGAAACCTCCAATCGGATAACATCACATGCATTTGATTAAAGCACAAGTGCAGGCAAGCCTATCTGTTCCTTTGTGATTCATATCAATGTCAAAACATGGCAAATATATGTAAAAGTGCAGATAAAATTTTGACCCACTCACTGCACAGCTACACCTCTCTATATATTAATTGTCATATTTAAGTGAAACCTAAACATGGTCATCTCTCTTTCCATTTTTAGTAATAAGACATTTTCAGAGCACACAAGCTTATCTAACCTAACCAATGTTTTCAGAACTTTCACAACACCACAGGTGAATGAGTGAGGCAAGTGCTGCCATCTGCATCCTGTTCACAGGTGAGAGAGCTAAAAATAGCACTTCATGATAGACCAACAGTCCTAACACCTGGCCTGTCAGCTGGGAATGGTGGCACATTCCTATAATCCTGCAACTGGGAGGCTGGGGTCAGAGGACAGCTTGAGGCCGGGGGACCTGCTTGTCGCCGCTCTATGTCGATCGGGTGTCCATGCTCAGCCCTGTGTCGATATGGGGTCCCCGACGGAGGTTAGGGTCACCAGGTTGTCTAATGAGGGATGCACCGGCCCAGGGCGGAAACGCAGCAGGCAAAATTCCCCGCGTAGGGCAGTAGTGGGATAGCGCCTGTGAATAGGTGACGGCTGGCAGCCTGACCAATACAGTGGGACCTGATCCTTTTTCTATTGCCCTTCCAGACCATTTCATGCAAATATTAATTGTGCTTTTACCCAGTTATGGCTTCTCTGGTCAATTTTTTCATTGCTTCTTTACATAAACAGGCCCATACAAAAAACAACTGAAACCTCCAATCGGATAACATCACATGCATTTGATTAAAGCACAAGTGCAGGCAAGCCTATCTGTTCCTTTGTGATTCATATCAATGTCAAAACATGGCAAATATATGTAAAAGTGCAGATAAAATTTTGACCCACTCACTGCACAGCTACACCTCTCTATATATTAATTGTCATATTTAAGTGAAACCTAAACATGGTAATCTCTCTTTCCATTTTTAGTAATAAGACATTTTCAGAGCACACAAGCTTATCTAACCTAACCAATGTTTTCAGAACTTTCACAACACCACAGGTGAATGAGTGAGGCAAGTGCTGCCATCTGCATCCCGTTCACAGGTGAGAGAGCTAAAAATAGCACTTCATGATAGACCAACAGTCCTAACACCTGGCCTGTCAGCTGGGAATGGTGGCACATTCCTATAATCCTGCAACTGGGAGGCTGGGGTCAGAGGACAGCTTGAGGCCGGGGGACCTGCTTGTCGCCGCTCTATGTCGATCGGGTGTCCATGCTAAGCCCTGTGTCGATATGGGGTCCCCGACGGAGGTTAGGGTCACCAGGTTGTCTAATGAGGGATGCACCGGCCCAGGGCGGAAACGCAGCAGGCAAAATTCCCCGCGTAGGGCAGTAGTGGGATAGCGCCTGTGAATAGGTGACGGCTGGCAGCCTGACCAATACAGTGGGACCTGATCCTTTTTCTATTGCCCTTCCAGACCATTTCATGCAAATATTAATTGTGCTTTTACCCAGTTATGGCTTCTCTGGTCAATTTTTTCATTGCTTCTTTACATAAACAGGCCCATACAAAAAACAACTGAAACCTCCAATCGGATAACATCACATGCATTTGATTAAAGCACAAGTGCAGGCAAGCCTATCTGTTCCTTTGTGATTCATATCAATGTCAAAACATGGCAAATATATGTAAAAGTGTAGATAAAATTTTGACCCACTCACTGCACAGCTACACCTCTCTATATATTAATTGTCATATTTAAGTGAAACCTAAACATGGTAATCTCTCTTTCCATTTTTAGTAATAAGACATTTTCAGAGCACACAAGCTTATCTAACCTAACCAATGTTTTCAGAACTTTCACAACACCACAGGTGAATGAGTGAGGCAAGTGCTGCCATCTGCATCCTGTTCACAGGTGAGAGAGCTAAAAATAGCACTTCATGATAGACCAACAGTCCTAACACCTGGCCTGTCAGCTGGGAATGGTGGCACATTCCTATAATCCTGCAACTGGGAGGCTGGGGTCAGAGGACAGCTTGAGGCCGGGGGACCTGCTTGTCGCCGCTCTATGTCGATCGGGTGTCCATGCTCAGCCCTGTGTCGATATGGGGTCCCCGACGGAGGTTAGGGTCACCAGGTTGTCTAATGAGGGATGCACCGGCCCAGGGCGGAAACGCAGCAGGCAAAATTCCCCGCGTAGGGCAGTAGTGGGATAGCGCCTGTGAATAGGTGACGGCTGGCAGCCTGACCAATACAGTGGGACCTGATCCTTTTTCTATTGCCCTTCCAGACCATTTCATGCAAATATTAATTGTGCTTTTACCCAGTTATGGCTTCTCTGGTCAATTTTTTCATTGCTTCTTTACATAAACAGGCCCATACAAAAAACAACTGAAACCTCCAATCGGATAACATCACATGCATTTGATTAAAGCACAAGTGCAGGCAAGCCTATCTGTTCCTTTGTGATTCATATCAATGTCAAAACATGGCAAATATATGTAAAAGTGCAGATAAAATTTTGACCCACTCACTGCACAGCTACACCTCTCTATATATTAATTGTCATATTTAAGTGAAACCTAAACATGGTAATCTCTCTTTCCATTTTTAGTAATAAGACATTTTCAGAGCACACAAGCTTATCTAACCTAACCAATGTTTTCAGAACTTTCACAACACCACAGGTGAATGAGTGAGGCAAGTGCTGCCATCTGCATCCCGTTCACAGGTGAGAGAGCTAAAAATAGCACTTCATGATAGACCAACAGTCCTAACACCTGGCCTGTCAGCTGGGAATGGTGGCACATTCCTATAATCCTGCAACTGGGAGGCTGGGGTCAGAGGACAGCTTGAGGCCGGGGGACCTGCTTGTCGCCGCTCTATGTCGATCGGGTGTCCATGCTAAGCCCTGTGTCGATATGGGGTCCCCGACGGAGGTTAGGGTCACCAGGTTGTCTAATGAGGGATGCACCGGCCCAGGGCGGAAACGCAGCAGGCAAAATTCCCCGCGTAGGGCAGTAGTGGGATAGCGCCTGTGAATAGGTGACGGCTGGCAGCCTGACCAATACAGTGGGACCTGATCCTTTTTCTATTGCCCTTCCAGACCATTTCATGCAAATATTAATTGTGCTTTTACCCAGTTATGGCTTCTCTGGTCAATTTTTTCATTGCTTCTTTACATAAACAGGCCCATACAAAAAACAACTGAAACCTCCAATCGGATAACATCACATGCATTTGATTAAAGCACAAGTGCAGGCAAGCCTATCTGTTCCTTTGTGATTCATATCAATGTCAAAACATGGCAAATATATGTAAAAGTGCAGATAAAATTTTGACCCACTCACTGCACAGCTACACCTCTCTATATATTAATTGTCATATTTAAGTGAAACCTAAACATGGTCATCTCTCTTTCAATTTTTAGTAATAAGACATTTTCAGAGCACACAAGCTTATCTAACCTAACCAATGTTTTCAGAACTTTCACAACACCACAGGTGAATGAGTGAGGCAAGTGCTGCCATCTGCATCCTGTTCACAGGTGAGAGAGCTAAAAATAGCACTTCATGATAGACCAACAGTCCTAACACCTGGCCTGTCAGCTGGGAATGGTGGCACATTCCTATAATCCTGCGACTGGGAGGCTGGGGTCAGAGGACAGCTTGAGGCCGGGGGACCTGCTTGTCGCCGCTCTATGTCGATCGGGTGTCCATGCTAAGCCCTGTGTCGATATGGGGTCCCCGACGGAGGTTAGGGTCACCAGGTTGTCTAATGAGGGATGCACCGGCCCAGGGCGGAAACGCAGCAGGCAAAATTCCCCGCGTAGGGCAGTAGTGGGATAGCGCCTGTGAATAGGTGACGGCTGGCAGCCTGACCAATACAGTGGGACCTGATCCTTTTTCTATTGCCCTTCCAGACCATTTCATGCAAATATTAATTGTGCTTTTACCCAGTTATGGCTTCTCTGGTCAATTTTTTCATTGCTTCTTTACATAAACAGGCCCATACAAAAAACAACTGAAACCTCCAATCGGATAACATCACATGCATTTGATTAAAGCACAAGTGCAGGCAAGCCTATCTGTTCCTTTGTGATTCATATCAATGTCAAAACATGGCAAATATATGTAAAAGTGCAGATAAAATTTTGACCCACTCACTGCACAGCTACACCTCTCTATATATTAATTGTCATATTTAAGTGAAACCTAAACATGGTCATCTCTCTTTCCATTTTTAGTAATAAGACATTTTCAGAGCACACAAGCTTATCTAACCTAACCAATGTTTTCGGAACTTTCACAACACCACAGGTGAATGAGTGAGGCAAGTGCTGCCATCTGCATCCTGTTCACAGGTGAGAGAGCTAAAAATAGCACTTCATGATAGACCAACAGTCCTAACACCTGGCCTGTTAGCTCGGAATGGTGGCACATTCCTATAATCCTGCGACTGGGAGGCTGGGGTCAGAGGACAGCTTGAGGCCGGGAGACCTGCTTGTCGCCGCTCTATGTCGATCGGGTGTCCATGCTAAGCCCTGTGTCGATATGGGGTCCCCGACGGAGGTTGGGGTCACCAGGTTGTCTAATGAGGGATGCACCGGCCCAGGGCGGAAACGCAGCAGGCAAAATTCCCCGCGTAGGGCAGTAGTGGGATAGCGCCTGTGAATAGGTGACGGCTGGCAGCCTGACCAATACAGTGGGACCTGATCCTTTTTCTATTGCCCTTCCAGACCATTTCATGCAAATATTAATTGTGCTTTTACCCAGTTATGGCTTCTCTGGTCAATTTTTTCATTGCTTCTTTACATAAACAGGCCCATACAAAAAACAACTGAAACCTCCAATCGGATAACATCACATGCATTTGATTAAAGCACAAGTGCAGGCAAGCCTATCTGTTCCTTTGTGATTCATATCAATGTCAAAACATGGCAAATATATGTAAAAGTGCAGATAAAATTTTGACCCACTCACTGCACAGCTACACCTCTCTATATATTAATTGTCATATTTAAGTGAAACCTAAACATGGTCATCTCTCTTTCCATTTTTAGTAATAAGACATTTTCAGAGCACACAAGCTTATCTAACCTAACCAATGTTTTCAGAACTTTCACAACACCACAGGTGAATGAGTGAGGCAAGTGCTGCCATCTGCATCCTGTTCACAGGTGAGAGAGCTAAAAATAGCACTTCATGATAGACCAACAGTCCTAACACCTGGCCTGTTAGCTGGGAATGGTGGCACATTCCTATAATCCTGCGACTGGGAGGCTGGGGTCAGAGGACAGCTTGAGGCCGGGGGACCTGCTTGTCGCCGCTCTATGTCGATCGGGTGTCCATGCTAAGCCCTGTGTCGATATGGGGTCCCCGACGGAGGTTGGGGTCACCAGGTTGTCTAATGAGGGATGCACCGGCCCAGGGCGGAAACGCAGCAGGCAAAATTCCCCGCGTAGAGCAGTAGTGGGATAGCGCCTGTGAATAGGTGACGGCTGGCAGCCTGACCAATACAGTGGGACCTGATCCTTTTTCTATTGCCCTTCCAGACCATTTCATGCAAATATTAATTGTGCTTTTACCCAGTTATGGCTTCTCTGGTCAATTTTTTCATTGCTTCTTTACATAAACAGGCCCATACAAAAAACAACTGAAACCTCCAATCGGATAACATCACATGCATTTGATTAAAGCACAAGTGCAGGCAAGCCTATCTGTTCCTTTGTGATTCATATCAATGTCAAAACTTGGCAAATATATGTAAAAGTGCAGATAAAATTTTGACCCACTCACTGCACAGCTACACCTCTCTATATATTAATTGTCATATTTAAGTGAAACCTAAACATGGTAATCTCTCTTTCCATTTTTAGTAATAAGACATTTTCAGAGCACACAAGCTTATCTAACCTAACCAATGTTTTCAGAACTTTCACAACACCACAGGTGAATGAGTGAGGCAAGTGCTGCCATCTGCATCCTGTTCACAGGTGAGAGAGCTAAAAATAGCACTTCATGATAGACCAACAGTCCTAACACCTGGCCTGTCAGCTGGGAATGGTGGCACATTCCTATAATCCTGCGACTGGGAGGCTGGGGTCAGAGGACAGCTTGAGGCCGGGGGACCTGCTTGTCGCCGCTCTATGTCGATCGGGTGTCCATGCTAAGCCCTGTGTCGATATGGGGTCCCCGACGGAGGTTAGGGTCACCAGGTTGTCTAATGAGGGATGCACCGGCCCAGGGCGGAAACGCAGCAGGCAAAATTCCCCGCGTAGGGCAGTAGTGGGATAGCGCCTGTGAATAGGTGACGGCTGGCAGCCTGACCAATACAGTGGGACCTGATCCTTTTTCTATTGCCCTTCCAGACCATTTCATGCAAATATTAATTGTGCTTTTACCCAGTTATGGCTTCTCTGGTCAATTTTTTCATTGCTTCTTTACATAAACAGGCCCATACAAAAAACAACTGAAACCTCCAATCGGATAACATCACATGCATTTGATTAAAGCACAAGTGCAGGCAAGCCTATCTGTTCCTTTGTGATTCATATCAATGTCAAAACATGGCAAATATATGTAAAAGTGCAGATAAAATTTTGACCCACTCACTGCACAGCTACACCTCTCTATATATTAATTGTCATATTTAAGTGAAACCTAAACATGGTCATCTCTCTTTCCATTTTTAGTAATAAGACATTTTCAGAGCACACAAGCTTATCTAACCTAACCAATGTTTTCGGAACTTTCACAACACCACAGGTGAATGAGTGAGGCAAGTGCTGCCATCTGCATCCTGTTCACAGGTGAGAGAGCTAAAAATAGCACTTCATGATAGACCAACAGTCCTAACACCTGGCCTGTCAGCTGGGAATGGTGGCACATTCCTATAATCCTGCGACTGGGAGGCTGGGGTCAGAGGACAGCTTGAGGCCGGGGGACCTGCTTGTCGCCGCTCTATGTCGATCGGGTGTCCATGCTAAGCCCTGTGTCGATATGGGGTCCCCGACGGAGGTTGGGGTCACCAGGTTGTCTAATGAGGGATGCACCGGCCCAGGGCGGAAACGCAGCAGGCAAAATTCCCCGCGTAGGGCAGTAGTGGGATAGCGCCTGTGAATAGGTGACGGCTGGCAGCCTGACCAATACAGTGGGACCTGATCCTTTTTCTATTGCCCTTCCAGACCATTTCATGCAAATATTAATTGTGCTTTTACCCAGTTATGGCTTCTCTGGTCAATTTTTTCATTGCTTCTTTACATAAACAGGCCCATACAAAAAACAACTGAAACCTCCAATCGGATAACATCACATGCATTTGATTAAAGCACAAGTGCAGGCAAGCCTATCTGTTCCTTTGTGATTCATATCAATGTCAAAACATGGCAAATATATGTAAAAGTGCAGATAAAATTTTGACCCACTCACTGCACAGCTACACCTCTCTATATATTAATTGTCATATTTAAGTGAAACCTAAACATGGTCATCTCTCTTTCCATTTTTAGTAATAAGACATTTTCAGAGCACACAAGCTTATCTAACCTAACCAATGTTTTCAGAACTTTCACAACACCACAGGTGAATGAGTGAGGCAAGTGCTGCCATCTGCATCCTGTTCACAGGTGAGAGAGCTAAAAATAGCACTTCATGATAGACCAACAGTCCTAACACCTGGCCTGTCAGCTGGGAATGGTGGCACATTCCTATAATCCTGCAACTGGGAGGCTGGGGTCAGAGGACAGCTTGAGGCCGGGGGACCTGCTTGTCGCCGCTCTATGTCGATCGGGTGTCCATGCTCAGCCCTGTGTCGATATGGGGTCCCCGACGGAGGTTAGGGTCACCAGGTTGTCTAATGAGGGATGCACCGGCCCAGGGCGGAAACGCAGCAGGCAAAATTCCCCGCGTAGGGCAGTAGTGGGATAGCGCCTGTGAATAGGTGACGGCTGGCAGCCTGACCAATACAGTGGGACCTGATCCTTTTTCTATTGCCCTTCCAGACCATTTCATGCAAATATTAATTGTGCTTTTACCCAGTTATGGCTTCTCTGGTCAATTTTTTCATTGCTTCTTTACATAAACAGGCCCATACAAAAAACAACTGAAACCTCCAATCGGATAACATCACATGCATTTGATTAAAGCACAAGTGCAGGCAAGCCTATCTGTTCCTTTGTGATTCATATCAATGTCAAAACATGGCAAATATATGTAAAAGTGCAGATAAAATTTTGACCCACTCACTGCACAGCTACACCTCTCTATATATTAATTGTCATATTTAAGTGAAACCTAAACATGGTAATCTCTCTTTCCATTTTTAGTAATAAGACATTTTCAGAGCACACAAGCTTATCTAACCTAACCAATGTTTTCAGAACTTTCACAACACCACAGGTGAATGAGTGAGGCAAGTGCTGCCATCTGCATCCCGTTCACAGGTGAGAGAGCTAAAAATAGCACTTCATGATAGACCAACAGTCCTAACACCTGGCCTGTCAGCTGGGAATGGTGGCACATTCCTATAATCCTGCAACTGGGAGGCTGGGGTCAGAGGACAGCTTGAGGCCGGGGGACCTGCTTGTCGCCGCTCTATGTCGATCGGGTGTCCATGCTAAGCCCTGTGTCGATATGGGGTCCCCGACGGAGGTTAGGGTCACCAGGTTGTCTAATGAGGGATGCACCGGCCCAGGGCGGAAACGCAGCAGGCAAAATTCCCCGCGTAGGGCAGTAGTGGGATAGCGCCTGTGAATAGGTGACGGCTGGCAGCCTGACCAATACAGTGGGACCTGATCCTTTTTCTATTGCCCTTCCAGACCATTTCATGCAAATATTAATTGTGCTTTTACCCAGTTATGGCTTCTCTGGTCAATTTTTTCATTGCTTCTTTACATAAACAGGCCCATACAAAAAACAACTGAAACCTCCAATCGGATAACATCACATGCATTTGATTAAAGCACAAGTGCAGGCAAGCCTATCTGTTCCTTTGTGATTCATATCAATGTCAAAACATGGCAAATATATGTAAAAGTGCAGATAAAATTTTGACCCACTCACTGCACAGCTACACCTCTCTATATATTAATTGTCATATTTAAGTGAAACCTAAACATGGTCATCTCTCTTTCAATTTTTAGTAATAAGACATTTTCAGAGCACACAAGCTTATCTAACCTAACCAATGTTTTCAGAACTTTCACAACACCACAGGTGAATGAGTGAGGCAAGTGCTGCCATCTGCATCCTGTTCACAGGTGAGAGAGCTAAAAATAGCACTTCATGATAGACCAACAGTCCTAACACCTGGCCTGTCAGCTGGGAATGGTGGCACATTCCTATAATCCTGCGACTGGGAGGCTGGGGTCAGAGGACAGCTTGAGGCCGGGGGACCTGCTTGTCGCCGCTCTATGTCGATCGGGTGTCCATGCTAAGCCCTGTGTCGATATGGGGTCCCCGACGGAGGTTAGGGTCACCAGGTTGTCTAATGAGGGATGCACCGGCCCAGGGCGGAAACGCAGCAGGCAAAATTCCCCGCGTAGGGCAGTAGTGGGATAGCGCCTGTGAATAGGTGACGGCTGGCAGCCTGACCAATACAGTGGGACCTGATCCTTTTTCTATTGCCCTTCCAGACCATTTCATGCAAATATTAATTGTGCTTTTACCCAGTTATGGCTTCTCTGGTCAATTTTTTCATTGCTTCTTTACATAAACAGGCCCATACAAAAAACAACTGAAACCTCCAATCGGATAACATCACATGCATTTGATTAAAGCACAAGTGCAGGCAAGCCTATCTGTTCCTTTGTGATTCATATCAATGTCAAAACATGGCAAATATATGTAAAAGTGCAGATAAAATTTTGACCCACTCACTGCACAGCTACACCTCTCTATATATTAATTGTCATATTTAAGTGAAACCTAAACATGGTCATCTCTCTTTCCATTTTTAGTAATAAGACATTTTCAGAGCACACAAGCTTATCTAACCTAACCAATGTTTTCAGAACTTTCACAACACCACAGGTGAATGAGTGAGGCAAGTGCTGCCATCTGCATCCTGTTCACAGGTGAGAGAGCTAAAAATAGCACTTCATGATAGACCAACAGTCCTAACACCTGGCCTGTCAGCTGGGAATGGTGGCACATTCCTATAATCCTGCGACTGGGAGGCTGGGGTCAGAGGACAGCTTGAGGCCGGGGGACCTGCTTGTCGCCGCTCTATGTCGATCGGGTGTCCATGCTAAGCCCTGTGTCGATATGGGGTCCGCGACAGAGGTTGGGGTCACCAGGTTGTCTAATGAGGGATGCACCGGCCCAGGGCGGAAACGCAGCAGGCAAAATTCCCCGCGTAGGGCAGTAGTGGGATAGCGCCTGTGAATAGGTGACGGCTGGCAGCCTGACCAATACAGTGGGACCTGATCCTTTTTCTATTGCCCTTCCAGACCATTTCATGCAAATATTAATTGTGCTTTTACCCAGTTATGGCTTCTCTGGTCAATTTTTTCATTGCTTCTTTACATAAACAGGCCCATACAAAAAACAACTGAAACCTCCAATCAGATAACATCACATGCATTTGATTAAAGCACAAGTGCAGGCAAGCCTATCTGTTCCTTTGTGATTCATATCAATGTCAAAACGTGGCAAATATATGTAAAAGTGCAGATAAAATTTTGACCCACTCACTGCACAGCTACACCTCTCTATATATTAATTGTCATATTTAAGTGAAACCTAAACATGGTCATCTCTCTTTCCATTTTTAGTAATAAGACATTTTCAGAGCACACAAGCTTATCTAACCTAACCAATGTTTTCGGAACTTTCACAACACCACAGGTGAATGAGTGAGGCAAGTGCTGCCATCTGCATCCTGTTCACAGGTGAGAGAGCTAAAAATAGCACTTCATGATAGACCAACAGTCCTAACACCTGGCCTGTTAGCTGGGAATGGTGGCACATTCCTATAATCCTGCGACTGGGAGGCTGGGGTCAGAGGACAGCTTGAGGCCGGGGGACCTGCTTGTCGCTGCTCTATGTCGATCGGGTGTCCATGCTAAGCCCTGTGTCGATATGGGGTCCCCGACGGAGGTTAGGGTCACCAGGTTGTCTAATGAGGGATGCACCGGCCCAGGGCGGAAACGCAGCAGGCAAAATTCCCCGCGTAGGGCAGTAGTGGGATAGCGCCTGTGAATAGGTGACGGCTGGCAGCCTGACCAATACAGTGGGACCTGATCCTTTTTCTATTGCCCTTCCAGACCATTTCATGCAAATATGAATTGTGCTTTTACCCAGTTATGGCTTCTCTGGTCAATTTTTTCATTGCTTCTTTACATAAACAGGCCCATACAAAAAACAACTGAAACCTCCAATCGGATAACATCACATGCATTTGATTAAAGCACAAGTGCAGGCAAGCCTATCTGTTCCTTTGTGATTCATATCAATGTCAAAACATGGCAAATATATGTAAAAGTGCAGATAAAATTTTGACCCACTCACTGCACAGCTACACCTCTCTATATATTAATTGTCATATTTAAGTGAAACCTAAACATGGTCATCTCTCTTTCAATTTTTAGTAATAAGACATTTTCAGAGCACACAAGCTTATCTAACCTAACCAATGTTTTCAGAACTTTCACAACACCACAGGTGAATGAGTGAGGCAAGTGCTGCCATCTGCATCCTGTTCACAGGTGAGAGAGCTAAAAATAGCACTTCATGATAGACCAACAGTCCTAACACCTGGCCTGTTAGCTGGGAATGGTGGCACATTCCTATAATCCTGCGACTGGGAGGCTGGGGTCGGAGGACAGCTTGAGGCCGGGGGACCTCCTTGTCGCCGCTCTATGTCGATCGGGAGTCCATGCTAAGCCCTGTGTCGATATGGGGTCCCCGACGGAGGTTAGGGTCACCAGGTTGTCTAATGAGGGATGCACCGGCCCAGGGCGGAAACGCAGCAGGCAAAATTCCCCGCGTAGGGCAGTAGTGGGATAGCGCCTGTGAATAGGTGACGGCTGGCAGCCTGACCAATACAGTGGGACCTGATCCTTTTTCTATTGCCCTTCCAGACCATTTCATGCAAATATTAATTGTGCTTTTACCCAGTTATGGCTTCTCTGGTCAATTTTTTCATTGCTTCTTTACATAAACAGGCCCATACAAAAAACAACTGAAACCTCCAATCGGATAACATCACATGCATTTGATTAAAGCACAAGTGCAGGCAAGCCTATCTGTTCCTTTGTGATTCATATCAATGTCAAAACATGGCAAATATATGTAAAAGTGCAGATAAAATTTTGACCCACTCACTGCACAGCTACACCTCTCTATATATTAATTGTCATATTTAAGTGAAACCTAAACATGGTCATCTCTCTTTCCATTTTTAGTAATAAGACATTTTCAGAGCACACAAGCTTATCTAACCTAACCAATGTTTTCAGAACTTTCACAACACCACAGGTGAATGAGTGAGGCAAGTGCTGCCATCTGCATCCTGTTCACAGGTGAGAGAGCTAAAAATAGCACTTCATGATAGACCAACAGTCCTAACACCTGGCCTGTCAGCTGGGAATGGTGGCACATTCCTATAATCCTGCGACTGGGAGGCTGGGGTCAGAGGACAGCTTGAGGCCGGGGGACCTGCTTGTCGCCGCTCTATGTCGATCGGGTGTCCATGCTAAGCCCTGTGTCGATATGGGGTCCCCGACGGAGGTTAGGGTCACCAGGTTGTCTAATGAGGGATGCACCGGCCCAGGGCGGAAACGCAGCAGGCAAAATTCCCCGCGTAGGGCAGTAGTGGGATAGCGCCTGTGAATAGGTGACGGCTGGCAGCCTGACCAATACAGTGGGACCTGATCCTTTTTCTATTGCCCTTCCAGACCATTTCATGCAAATATTAATTGTGCTTTTACCCAGTTATGGCTTCTCTGGTCAATTTTTTCATTGCTTCTTTACATAAACAGGCCCATACAAAAAACAACTGAAACCTCCAATCGGATAACATCACATGCATTTGATTAAAGCACAAGTGCAGGCAAGCCTATCTGTTCCTTTGTGATTCATATCAATGTCAAAACATGGCAAATATATGTAAAAGTGCAGATAAAATTTTGACCCACTCACTGCACAGCTACACCTCTCTATATATTAATTGTCATATTTAAGTGAAACCTAAACATGGTCATCTCTCTTTCCATTTTTAGTAATAAGACATTTTCAGAGCACACAAGCTTATCTAACCTAACCAATGTTTTCAGAACTTTCACAACACCACAGGTGAATGAGTGAGGCAAGTGCTGCCATCTGCATCCTGTTCACAGGTGAGAGAGCTAAAAATAGCACTTCATGATAGACCAACAGTCCTAACACCTGGCCTGTCAGCTGGGAATGGTGGCACATTCCTATAATCCTGCAACTGGGAGGCTGGGGTCAGAGGACAGCTTGAGGCCGGGGGACCTGCTTGTCGCCGCTCTATGTCGATCGGGTGTCCATGCTAAGCCCTGTGTCGATATGGGGTCCGCGACAGAGGTTGGGGTCACCAGGTTGTCTAATGAGGGATGCACCGGCCCAGGGCGGAAACGCAGCAGGCAAAATTCCCCGCGTAGGGCAGTAGTGGGATAGCGCCTGTGAATAGGTGACGGCTGGCAGCCTGACCAATACAGTGGGACCTGATCCTTTTTCTATTGCCCTTCCAGACCATTTCATGCAAATATTAATTGTGCTTTTACCCAGTTATGGCTTCTCTGGTCAATTTTTTCATTGCTTCTTTACATAAACAGGCCCATACAAAAAACAACTGAAACCTCCAATCAGATAACATCACATGCATTTGATTAAAGCACAAGTGCAGGCAAGCCTATCTGTTCCTTTGTGATTCATATCAATGTCAAAACATGGCAAATATATGTAAAAGTGCAGATAAAATTTTGACCCACTCACTGCACAGCTACACCTCTCTATATATTAATTGTCATATTTAAGTGAAACCTAAACATGGTCATCTCTCTTTCAATTTTTAGTAATAAGACATTTTCAGAGCACACAAGCTTATCTAACCTAACCAATGTTTTCAGAACTTTCACAACACCACAGGTGAATGAGTGAGGCAAGTGCTGCCATCTGCATCCTGTTCACAGGTGAGAGAGCTAAAAATAGCACTTCATGATAGACCAACAGTCCTAACACCTGGCCTGTCAGCTGGGAATGGTGGCACATTCCTATAATCCTGCGACTGGGAGGCTGGGGTCAGAGGACAGCTTGAGGCCGGGGGACCTGCTTGTCGCCGCTCTATGTCGATCGGGTGTCCATGCTAAGCCCTGTGTCGATATGGGGTCCCCGACGGAGGTTAGGGTCACCAGGTTGTCTAATGAGGGATGCACCGGCCCAGGGCGGAAACGCAGCAGGCAAAATTCCCCGCGTAGGGCAGTAGTGGGATAGCGCCTGTGAATAGGTGACGGCTGGCAGCCTGACCAATACAGTGGGACCTGATCCTTTTTCTATTGCCCTTCCAGACCATTTCATGCAAATATTAATTGTGCTTTTACCCAGTTATGGCTTCTCTGGTCAATTTTTTCATTGCTTCTTTACATAAACAGGCCCATACAAAAAACAACTGAAACCTCCAATCGGATAACATCACATGCATTTGATTAAAGCACAAGTGCAGGCAAGCCTATCTGTTCCTTTGTGATTCATATCAATGTCAAAACATGGCAAATATATGTAAAAGTGCAGATAAAATTTTGACCCACTCACTGCACAGCTACACCTCTCTATATATTAATTGTCATATTTAAGTGAAACCTAAACATGGTCATCTCTCTTTCCATTTTTAGTAATAAGACATTTTCAGAGCACACAAGCTTATCTAACCTAACCAATGTTTTCAGAACTTTCACAACACCACAGGTGAATGAGTGAGGCAAGTGCTGCCATCTGCATCCTGTTCACAGGTGAGAGAGCTAAAAATAGCACTTCATGATAGACCAACAGTCCTAACACCTGGCCTGTCAGCTGGGAATGGTGGCACATTCCTATAATCCTGCGACTGGGAGGCTGGGGTCAGAGGACAGCTTGAGGCCGGGGGACCTGCTTGTCGCCGCTCTATGTCGATCGGGTGTCCATGCTAAGCCCTGTGTCGATATGGGGTCCGCGACAGAGGTTGGGGTCACCAGGTTGTCTAATGAGGGATGCACCGGCCCAGGGCGGAAACGCAGCAGGCAAAATTCCCCGCGTAGGGCAGTAGTGGGATAGCGCCTGTGAATAGGTGACGGCTGGCAGCCTGACCAATACAGTGGGACCTGATCCTTTTTCTATTGCCCTTCCAGACCATTTCATGCAAATATTAATTGTGCTTTTACCCAGTTATGGCTTCTCTGGTCAATTTTTTCATTGCTTCTTTACATAAACAGGCCCATACAAAAAACAACTGAAACCTCCAATCAGATAACATCACATGCATTTGATTAAAGCACAAGTGCAGGCAAGCCTATCTGTTCCTTTGTGATTCATATCAATGTCAAAACGTGGCAAATATATGTAAAAGTGCAGATAAAATTTTGACCCACTCACTGCACAGCTACACCTCTCTATATATTAATTGTCATATTTAAGTGAAACCTAAACATGGTCATCTCTCTTTCCATTTTTAGTAATAAGACATTTTCAGAGCACACAAGCTTATCTAACCTAACCAATGTTTTCGGAACTTTCACAACACCACAGGTGAATGAGTGAGGCAAGTGCTGCCATCTGCATCCTGTTCACAGGTGAGAGAGCTAAAAATAGCACTTCATGATAGACAAACAGTCCTAACACCTGGCCTGTTAGCTGGGAATGGTGGCACATTCCTATAATCCTGCGACTGGGAGGCTGGGGTCAGAGGACAGCTTGAGGCCGGGGGACCTGCTTGTCGCTGCTCTATGTCGATCGGGTGTCCATGCTAAGCCCTGTGTCGATATGGGGTCCCCGACGGAGGTTAGGGTCACCAGGTTGTCTAATGAGGGATGCACCGGCCCAGGGCGGAAACGCAGCAGGCAAAATTCCCCGCGTAGGGCAGTAGTGGGATAGCGCCTGTGAATAGGTGACGGCTGGCAGCCTGACCAATACAGTGGGACCTGATCCTTTTTCTATTGCCCTTCCAGACCATTTCATGCAAATATTAATTGTGCTTTTACCCAGTTATGGCTTCTCTGGTCAATTTTTTCATTGCTTCTTTACATAAACAGGCCCATACAAAAAACAACTGAAACCTCCAATCGGATAACATCACATGCATTTGATTAAAGCACAAGTGCAGGCAAGCCTATCTGTTCCTTTGTGATTCATATCAATGTCAAAACATGGCAAATATATGTAAAAGTGCAGATAAAATTTTGACCCACTCACTGCACAGCTACACCTCTCTATATATTAATTGTCATATTTAAGTGAAACCTAAACATGGTCATCTCTCTTTCAATTTTTAGTAATAAGACATTTTCAGAGCACACAAGCTTATCTAACCTAACCAATGTTTTCAGAACTTTCACAACACCACAGGTGAATGAGTGAGGCAAGTGCTGCCATCTGCATCCTGTTCACAGGTGAGAGAGCTAAAAATAGCACTTCATGATAGACCAACAGTCCTAACACCTGGCCTGTTAGCTGGGAATGGTGGCACATTCCTATAATCCTGCGACTGGGAGGCTGGGGTCGGAGGACAGCTTGAGGCCGGGGGACCTCCTTGTCGCCGCTCTATGTCGATCGGGAGTCCATGCTAAGCCCTGTGTCGATATGGGGTCCCCGACGGAGGTTAGGGTCACCAGGTTGTCTAATGAGGGATGCACCGGCCCAGGGCGGAAACGCAGCAGGCAAAATTCCCCGCGTAGGGCAGTAGTGGGATAGCGCCTGTGAATAGGTGACGGCTGGCAGCCTGACCAATACAGTGGGACCTGATCCTTTTTCTATTGCCCTTCCAGACCATTTCATGCAAATATTAATTGTGCTTTTACCCAGTTATGGCTTCTCTGGTCAATTTTTTCATTGCTTCTTTACATAAACAGGCCCATACAAAAAACAACTGAAACCTCCAATCGGATAACATCACATGCATTTGATTAAAGCACAAGTGCAGGCAAGCCTATCTGTTCCTTTGTGATTCATATCAATGTCAAAACATGGCAAATATATGTAAAAGTGCAGATAAAATTTTGACCCACTCACTGCACAGCTACACCTCTCTATATATTAATTGTCATATTTAAGTGAAACCTAAACATGGTCATCTCTCTTTCCATTTTTAGTAATAAGACATTTTCAGAGCACACAAGCTTATCTAACCTAACCAATGTTTTCAGAACTTTCACAACACCACAGGTGAATGAGTGAGGCAAGTGCTGCCATCTGCATCCTGTTCACAGGTGAGAGAGCTAAAAATAGCACTTCATGATAGACCAACAGTCCTAACACCTGGCCTGTCAGCTGGGAATGGTGGCACATTCCTATAATCCTGCGACTGGGAGGCTGGGGTCAGAGGACAGCTTGAGGCCGGGGGACCTGCTTGTCGCCGCTCTATGTCGATCGGGTGTCCATGCTAAGCCCTGTGTCGATATGGGGTCCCCGACGGAGGTTAGGGTCACCAGGTTGTCTAATGAGGGATGCACCGGCCCAGGGCGGAAACGCAGCAGGCAAAATTCCCCGCGTAGGGCAGTAGTGGGATAGCGCCTGTGAATAGGTGACGGCTGGCAGCCTGACCAATACAGTGGGACCTGATCCTTTTTCTATTGCCCTTCCAGACCATTTCATGCAAATATTAATTGTGCTTTTACCCAGTTATGGCTTCTCTGGTCAATTTTTTCATTGCTTCTTTACATAAACAGGCCCATACAAAAAACAACTGAAACCTCCAATCGGATAACATCACATGCATTTGATTAAAGCACAAGTGCAGGCAAGCCTATCTGTTCCTTTGTGATTCATATCAATGTCAAAACATGGCAAATATATGTAAAAGTGCAGATAAAATTTTGACCCACTCACTGCACAGCTACACCTCTCTATATATTAATTGTCATATTTAAGTGAAACCTAAACATGGTCATCTCTCTTTCCATTTTTAGTAATAAGACATTTTCAGAGCACACAAGCTTATCTAACCTAACCAATGTTTTCAGAACTTTCACAACACCACAGGTGAATGAGTGAGGCAAGTGCTGCCATCTGCATCCTGTTCACAGGTGAGAGAGCTAAAAATAGCACTTCATGATAGACCAACAGTCCTAACACCTGGCCTGTCAGCTGGGAATGGTGGCACATTCCTATAATCCTGCAACTGGGAGGCTGGGGTCAGAGGACAGCTTGAGGCCGGGGGACCTGCTTGTCGCCGCTCTATGTCGATCGGGTGTCCATGCTAAGCCCTGTGTCGATATGGGGTCCGCGACAGAGGTTGGGGTCACCAGGTTGTCTAATGAGGGATGCACCGGCCCAGGGCGGAAACGCAGCAGGCAAAATTCCCCGCGTAGGGCAGTAGTGGGATAGCGCCTGTGAATAGGTGACGGCTGGCAGCCTGACCAATACAGTGGGACCTGATCCTTTTTCTATTGCCCTTCCAGACCATTTCATGCAAATATTAATTGTGCTTTTACCCAGTTATGGCTTCTCTGGTCAATTTTTTCATTGCTTCTTTACATAAACAGGCCCATACAAAAAACAACTGAAACCTCCAATCAGATAACATCACATGCATTTGATTAAAGCACAAGTGCAGGCAAGCCTATCTGTTCCTTTGTGATTCATATCAATGTCAAAACATGGCAAATATATGTAAAAGTGCAGATAAAATTTTGACCCACTCACTGCACAGCTACACCTCTCTATATATTAATTGTCATATTTAAGTGAAACCTAAACATGGTCATCTCTCTTTCAATTTTTAGTAATAAGACATTTTCAGAGCACACAAGCTTATCTAACCTAACCAATGTTTTCAGAACTTTCACAACACCACAGGTGAATGAGTGAGGCAAGTGCTGCCATCTGCATCCTGTTCACAGGTGAGAGAGCTAAAAATAGCACTTCATGATAGACCAACAGTCCTAACACCTGGCCTGTTAGCTGGGAATGGTGGCACATTCCTATAATCCTGCGACTGGGAGGCTGGGGTCAGAGGACAGCTTGAGGCCGGGGGACCTGCTTGTCGCTGCTCTATGTCGATCGGGTGTCCATGCTAAGCCCTGTGTCGATATGGGGTCCCCGACGGAGGTTAGGGTCACCAGGTTGTCTAATGAGGGATGCACCGGCCCAGGGCGGAAACGCAGCAGGCAAAATTCCCCGCGTAGGGCAGTAGTGGGATAGCGCCTGTGAATAGGTGACGGCTGGCAGCCAGACCAATACAGTGGGACCTGATCCTTTTTCTATTGCCCTTCCAGACCATTTCATGCAAATATTAATTGTGCTTTTACCCAGTTATGGCTTCTCTGGTCAATTTTTTCATTGCTTCTTTACATAAACAGGCCCATACAAAAAACAACTGAAACCTCCAATCGGATAACATCACATGCATTTGATTAAAGCACAAGTGCAGGCAAGCCTATCTGTTCCTTTGTGATTCATATCAATGTCAAAACATGGCAAATATATGTAAAAGTGCAGATAAAATTTTGACCCACTCACTGCACAGCTACACCTCTCTATATATTAATTGTCATATTTAAGTGAAACCTAAACATGGTCATCTCTCTTTCAATTTTTAGTAATAAGACATTTTCAGAGCACACAAGCTTATCTAACCTAACCAATGTTTTCAGAACTTTCACAACACCACAGGTGAATGAGTGAGGCAAGTGCTGCCATCTGCATCCTGTTCACAGGTGAGAGAGCTAAAAATAGCACTTCATGATAGACCAACAGTCCTAACACCTGGCCTGTTAGCTGGGAATGGTGGCACATTCCTATAATCCTGCGACTGGGAGGCTGGGGTCGGAGGACAGCTTGAGGCCGGGGGACCTCCTTGTCGCCGCTCTATGTCGATCGGGAGTCCATGCTAAGCCCTGTGTCGATATGGGGTCCCCGACGGAGGTTAGGGTCACCAGGTTGTCTAATGAGGGATGCACCGGCCCAGGGCGGAAACGCAGCAGGCAAAATTCCCCGCGTAGGGCAGTAGTGGGATAGCGCCTGTGAATAGGTGACGGCTGGCAGCCTGACCAATACAGTGGGACCTGATCCTTTTTCTATTGCCCTTCCAGACCATTTCATGCAAATATTAATTGTGCTTTTACCCAGTTATGGCTTCTCTGGTCAATTTTTTCATTGCTTCTTTACATAAACAGGCCCATACAAAAAACAACTGAAACCTCCAATCGGATAACATCACATGCATTTGATTAAAGCACAAGTGCAGGCAAGCCTATCTGTTCCTTTGTGATTCATATCAATGTCAAAACATGGCAAATATATGTAAAAGTGCAGATAAAATTTTGACCCACTCACTGCACAGCTACACCTCTCTATATATTAATTGTCATATTTAAGTGAAACCTAAACATGGTCATCTCTCTTTCCATTTTTAGTAATAAGACATTTTCAGAGCACACAAGCTTATCTAACCTAACCAATGTTTTCAGAACTTTCACAACACCACAGGTGAATGAGTGAGGCAAGTGCTGCCATCTGCATCCTGTTCACAGGTGAGAGAGCTAAAAATAGCACTTCATGATAGACCAACAGTCCTAACACCTGGCCTGTCAGCTGGGAATGGTGGCACATTCCTATAATCCTGCAACTGGGAGGCTGGGGTCAGAGGACAGCTTGAGGCCGGGGGACCTGCTTGTCGCCGCTCTATGTCGATCGGGTGTCCATGCTAAGCCCTGTGTCGATATGGGGTCCCCGACGGAGGTTAGGGTCACCAGGTTGTCTAATGAGGGATGCACCGGCCCAGGGCGGAAACGCAGCAGGCAAAATTCCCCGCGTAGGGCAGTAGTGGGATAGCGCCTGTGAATAGGTGACGGCTGGCAGCATGACCAATACAGTGGGACCTGATCCTTTTTCTATTGCCCTTCCAGACCATTTCATGCAAATATTAATTGTGCTTTTACCCAGTTATGGCTTCTCTGGTCAATTTTTTCATTGCTTCTTTACATAAACAGGCCCATACAAAAAACAACTGAAACCTCCAATCGGATAACATCACATGCATTTGATTAAAGCACAAGTGCAGGCAAGCCTATCTGTTCCTTTGTGATTCATATCAATGTCAAAACATGGCAAATATATGTAAAAGTGCAGATAAAATTTTGACCCACTCACTGCACAGCTACACCTCTCTATATATTAATTGTCATATTTAAGTGAAACCTAAACATGGTCATCTCTCTTTCCATTTTTAGTAATAAGACATTTTCAGAGCACACAAGCTTATCTAACCTAACCAATGTTTTCAGAACTTTCACAACACCACAGGTGAATGAGTGAGGCAAGTGCTGCCATCTGCATCCTGTTCACAGGTGAGAGAGCTAAAAATAGCACTTCATGATAGACCAACAGTCCTAACACCTGGCCTGTCAGCTGGGAATGGTGGCACATTCCTATAATCCTGCAACTGGGAGGCTGGGGTCAGAGGACAGCTTGAGGCTGGGGGACCTGCTTGTCGCCGCTCTATGTCGATCGGGTGTCCATGCTAAGCCCTGTGTCGATATGGGGTCCCCGACGGAGGTTAGGGTCACCAGGTTGTCTAATGAGGGATGCACCGGCCCAGGGCGGAAACGCAGCAGGCAAAATTCCCCGCGTAGGGCAGTAGTGGGATAGCGCCTGTGAATAGGTGACGGCTGGCAGCATGACCAATACAGTGGGACCTGATCCTTTTTCTATTGCCCTTCCAGACCATTTCATGCAAATATGAATTGTGCTTTTACCCAGTTATGGCTTCTCTGGTCAATTTTTTCATTGCTTCTTTACATAAACAGGCCCATACAAAAAACAACTGAAACCTCCAATCGGATAACATCACATGCATTTGATTAAAGCACAAGTGCAGGCAAGCCTATCTGTTCCTTTGTGATTCATATCAATGTCAAAACATGGCAAATATATGTAAAAGTGCAGATAAAATTTTGACCCACTCACTGCACAGCTACACCTCTCTATATATTAATTGTCATATTTAAGTGAAACCTAAACATGGTCATCTCTCTTTCCATTTTTAGTAATAAGACATTTTCAGAGCACACAAGCTTATCTAACCTAACCAATGTTTTCAGAACTTTCACAACACCACAGGTGAATGAGTGAGGCAAGTGCTGCCATCTGCATCCTGTTCACAGGTGAGAGAGCTAAAAATAGCACTTCATGATAGACCAACAGTCCTAACACCTGGCCTGTCAGCTGGGAATGGTGGCACATTCCTATAATCCTGCAACTGGGAGGCTGGGGTCAGAGGACAGCTTGAGGCCGGGGGACCTGCTTGTCGCCGCTCTATGTCGATCGGGTGTCCATGCTAAGCCCTGTGTCGATATGGGGTCCGCGACAGAGGTTGGGGTCACCAGGTTGTCTAATGAGGGATGCACTGGCCCAGGGCGGAAACGCAGCAGGCAAAATTCCCCGCGTAGGGCAGTAGTGGGATAGCGCCTGTGAATAGGTGACGGCTGGCAGCCTGACCAATACAGTGGGACCTGATCCTTTTTCTATTGCCCTTCCAGACCATTTCATGCAAATATTAATTGTGCTTTTACCCAGTTATGGCTTCTCTGGTCAATTTTTTCATTGCTTCTTTACATAAACAGGCCCATACAAAAAACAACTGAAACCTCCAATCAGATAACATCACATGCATTTGATTAAAGCACAAGTGCAGGCAAGCCTATCTGTTCCTTTGTGATTCATATCAATGTCAAAACGTGGCAAATATATGTAAAAGTGCAGATAAAATTTTGACCCACTCACTGCACAGCTACACCTCTCTATATATTAATTGTCATATTTAAGTGAAACCTAAACATGGTCATCTCTCTTTCCATTTTTAGTAATAAGACATTTTCAGAGCACACAAGCTTATCTAACCTAACCAATGTTTTCGGAACTTTCACAACACCACAGGTGAATGAGTGAGGCAAGTGCTGCCATCTGCATCCTGTTCACAGGTGAGAGAGCTAAAAATAGCACTTCATGATAGACCAACAGTCCTAACACCTGGCCTGTTAGCTGGGAATGGTGGCACATTCCTATAATCCTGCGACTGGGAGGCTGGGGTCAGAGGACAGCTTGAGGCCGGGGGACCTGCTTGTCGCCGCTCTATGTCGATCGGGTGTCCATGCTAAGCCCTGTGTCGATATGGGGTCCCCGACGGAGGTTAGGGTCACCAGGTTGTCTAATGAGGGATGCACCGGCCCAGGGCGGAAACGCAGCAGGCAAAATTCCCCGCGTAGGGCAGTAGTGGGATAGCGCCTGTGAATAGGTGACGGCTGGCAGCCTGACCAATACAGTGGGACCTGATCCTTTTTCTATTGCCCTTCCAGACCATTTCATGCAAATATGAATTGTGCTTTTACCCAGTTATGGCTTCTCTGGTCAATTTTTTCATTGCTTCTTTACATAAACAGGCCCATACAAAAAACAACTGAAACCTCCAATCGGATAACATCACATGCATTTGATTAAAGCACAAGTGCAGGCAAGCCTATCTGTTCCTTTGTGATTCATATCAATGTCAAAACATGGCAAATATATGTAAAAGTGCAGATAAAATTTTGACCCACTCACTGCACAGCTACACCTCTCTATATATTAATTGTCATATTTAAGTGAAACCTAAACATGGTCATCTCTCTTTCAATTTTTAGTAATAAGACATTTTCAGAGCACACAAGCTTATCTAACCTAACCAATGTTTTCAGAACTTTCACAACACCACAGGTGAATGAGTGAGGCAAGTGCTGCCATCTGCATCCTGTTCACAGGTGAGAGAGCTAAAAAAAGCACTTCATGATAGACCAACAGTCCTAACACCTGGCCTGTCAGCTGGGAATGGTGGCACATTCCTATAATCCTGCGACTGGGAGGCTGGGGTCAGAGGACAGCTTGAGGCCGGGGGACCTGCTTGTCGCCGCTCTATGTCGATCGGGTGTCCATGCTAAGCCCTGTGTCGATATGGGGTCCCCGACAGAGGTTGGGGTCACCAGGTTGTCTAATGAGGGATGCACCGGCCCAGGGCGGAAACGCAGCAGGCAAAATTCCCCGCGTAGGGCAGTAGTGGGATAGCGCCTGTGAATAGGTGACGGCTGGCAGCCTGACCAATACAGTGGGACCTGATCCTTTTTCTATTGCCCTTCCAGACCATTTCATGCAAATATTAATTGTGCTTTTACCCAGTTATGGCTTCTCTGGTCAATTTTTTCATTGCTTCTTTACATAAACAGGCCCATACAAAAAACAACTGAAACCTCCAATCGGATAACATCACATGCATTTGATTAAAGCACAAGTGCAGGCAAGCCTATCTGTTCCTTTGTGATTCATATCAATGTCAAAACATGGCAAATATATGTAAAAGTGCAGATAAAATTTTGACCCACTCACTGCACAGCTACACCTCTCTATATATTAATTGTCATATTTAAGTGAAACCTAAACATGGTCATCTCTCTTTCAATTTTTAGTAATAAGACATTTTCAGAGCACACAAGCTTATCTAACCTAACCAATGTTTTCAGAACTTTCACAACACCACAGGTGAATGAGTGAGGCAAGTGCTGCCATCTGCATCCTGTTCACAGGTGAGAGAGCTAAAAATAGCACTTCATGATAGACCAACAGTCCTAACACCTGGCCTGTCAGCTGGGAATGGTGGCACATTCCTATAATCCTGCGACTGGGAGGCTGGGGTCAGAGGACAGCTTGAGGCCGGGGGACCTGCTTGTCGCCGCTCTATGTCGATCGGGTGTCCATGCTAAGCCCTGTGTCGATATGGGGTCCCCGACAGAGGTTGGGGTCACCAGGTTGTCTAATGAGGGATGCACCGGCCCAGGGCGGAAACGCAGCAGGCAAAATTCCCCGCGTAGGGCAGTAGTGGGATAGCGCCTGTGAATAGGTGACGGCTGGCAGCCTGACCAATACAGTGGGACCTGATCCTTTTTCTATTGCCCTTCCAGACCATTTCATGCAAATATGAATTGTGCTTTTACCCAGTTATGGCTTCTCTGGTCAATTTTTTCATTGCTTCTTTACATAAACAGGCCCATACAAAAAACAACTGAAACCTCCAATCGGATAACATCACATGCATTTGATTAAAGCACAAGTGCAGGCAAGCCTATCTGTTCCTTTGTGATTCATATCAATGTCAAAACATGGCAAATATATGTAAAAGTGCAGATAAAATTTTGACCCACTCACTGCACAGCTACACCTCTCTATATATTAATTGTCATATTTAAGTGAAACCTAAACATGGTCATCTCTCTTTCAATTTTTAGTAATAAGACATTTTCAGAGCACACAAGCTTATCTAACCTAACCAATGTTTTCAGAACTTTCACAACACCACAGGTGAATGAGTGAGGCAAGTGCTGCCATCTGCATCCTGTTCACAGGTGAGAGAGCTAAAAATAGCACTTCATGATAGACCAACAGTCCTAACACCTGGCCTGTCAGCTGGGAATGGTGGCACATTCCTATAATCCTGCAACTGGGAGGCTGGGGTCAGAGGACAGCTTGAGGCCGGGGGACCTGCTTGTCGCCGCTCTATGTCGATCGGGTGTCCATGCTAAGCCCTGTGTCGATATGGGGTCCCCGACGGAGGTTAGGGTCACCAGGTTGTCTAATGAGGGATGCACCGGCCCAGGGCGGAAACGCAGCAGGCAAAATTCCCCGCGTAGGGCAGTAGTGGGATAGCGCCTGTGAATAGGTGACGGCTGGCAGCATGACCAATACAGTGGGACCTGATCCTTTTTCTATTGCCCTTCCAGACCATTTCATGCAAATATGAATTGTGCTTTTACCCAGTTATGGCTTCTCTGGTCAATTTTTTCATTGCTTCTTTACATAAACAGGCCCATACAAAAAACAACTGAAACCTCCAATCGGATAACATCACATGCATTTGATTAAAGCACAAGTGCAGGCAAGCCTATCTGTTCCTTTGTGATTCATATCAATGTCAAAACATGGCAAATATATGTAAAAGTGCAGATAAAATTTTGACCCACTCACTGCACAGCTACACCTCTCTATATATTAATTGTCATATTTAAGTGAAACCTAAACATGGTCATCTCTCTTTCCATTTTTAGTAATAAGACATTTTCAGAGCACACAAGCTTATCTAACCTAACCAATGTTTTCAGAACTTTCACAACACCACAGGTGAATGAGTGAGGCAAGTGCTGCCATCTGCATCCTGTTCACAGGTGAGAGAGCTAAAAATAGCACTTCATGATAGACCAACAGTCCTAACACCTGGCCTGTCAGCTGGGAATGGTGGCACATTCCTATAATCCTGCAACTGGGAGGCTGGGGTCAGAGGACAGCTTGAGGCCGGGGGACCTGCTTGTCGCCGCTCTATGTCGATCGGGTGTCCATGCTAAGCCCTGTGTCGATATGGGGTCCCCGACGGAGGTTGGGGTCACCAGGTTGTCTAATGAGGGATGCACCGGCCCAGGGCGGAAACGCAGCAGGCAAAATTCCCCGCGTAGGGCAGTAGTGGGATAGCGCCTGTGAATAGGTGACGGCTGGCAGCCTGACCAATACAGTGGGACCTGATCCTTTTTCTATTGCCCTTCCAGACCATTTCATGCAAATATTAATTGTGCTTTTACCCAGTTATGGCTTCTCTGGTCAATTTTTTCATTGCTTCTTTACATAAACAGGCCCATACAAAAAACAACTGAAACCTCCAATCGGATAACATCACATGCATTTGATTAAAGCACAAGTGCAGGCAAGCCTATCTGTTCCTTTGTGATTCATATCAATGTCAAAACATGGCAAATATATGTAAAAGTGCAGATAAAATTTTGACCCACTCACTGCACAGCTACACCTCTCTATATATTAATTGTCATATTTAAGTGAAACCTAAACATGGTCATCTCTCTTTCCATTTTTAGTAATAAGACATTTTCAGAGCACACAAGCTTATCTAACCTAACCAATGTTTTCAGAACTTTCACAACACCACAGGTGAATGAGTGAGGCAAGTGCTGCCATCTGCATCCTGTTCACAGGTGAGAGAGCTAAAAATAGCACTTCATGATAGACCAACAGTCCTAACACCTGGCCTGTCAGCTGGGAATGGTGGCACATTCCTATAATCCTGCGACTGGGAGGCTGGGGTCAGAGGACAGCTTGAGGCCGGGGGACCTGCTTGTCGCCGCTCTATGTCGATCGGGTGTCCATGCTAAGCCCTGTGTCGATATGGGGTCCCCGACAGAGGTTGGGGTCACCAGGTTGTCTAATGAGGGATGCACCGGCCCAGGGCGGAAACGCAGCAGGCAAAATTCCCCGCGTAGGGCAGTAGTGGGATAGCGCCTGTGAATAGGTGACGGCTGGCAGCCTGACCAATACAGTGGGACCTGATCCTTTTTCTATTGCCCTTCCAGACCATTTCATGCAAATATTAATTGTGCTTTTACCCAGTTATGGCTTCTCTGGTCAATTTTTTCATTGCTTCTTTACATAAACAGGCCCATACAAAAAACAACTGAAACCTCCAATCGGATAACATCACATGCATTTGATTAAAGCACAAGTGCAGGCAAGCCTATCTGTTCCTTTGTGATTCATATCAATGTCAAAACATGGCAAATATATGTAAAAGTGCAGATAAAATTTTGACCCACTCACTGCACAGCTACACCTCTCTATATATTAATTGTCATATTTAAGTGAAACCTAAACATGGTCATCTCTCTTTCAATTTTTAGTAATAAGACATTTTCAGAGCACACAAGCTTATCTAACCTAACCAATGTTTTCAGAACTTTCACAACACCACAGGTGAATGAGTGAGGCAAGTGCTGCCATCTGCATCCTGTTCACAGGTGAGAGAGCTAAAAATAGCACTTCATGATAGACCAACAGTCCTAACACCTGGCCTGTCAGCTGGGAATGGTGGCACATTCCTATAATCCTGCGACTGGGAGGCTGGGGTCAGAGGACAGCTTGAGGCCGGGGGACCTGCTTGTCGCCGCTCTATGTCGATCGGGTGTCCATGCTAAGCCCTGTGTCGATATGGGGTCCCCGACGGAGGTTGGGGTCACCAGGTTGTCTAATGAGGGATGCACCGGCCCAGGGCGGAAACGCAGCAGGCAAAATTCCCCGCGTAGGGCAGTAGTGGGATAGCGCCTGTGAATAGGTGACGGCTGGCAGCCTGACCAATACAGTGGGACCTGATCCTTTTTCTATTGCCCTTCCAGACCATTTCATGCAAATATTAATTGTGCTTTTACCCAGTTATGGCTTCTCTGGTCAATTTTTTCATTGCTTCTTTACATAAACAGGCCCATACAAAAAACAACTGAAACCTCCAATCGGATAACATCACATGCATTTGATTAAAGCACAAGTGCAGGCAAGCCTATCTGTTCCTTTGTGATTCATATCAATGTCAAAACATGGCAAATATATGTAAAAGTGCAGATAAAATTTTGACCCACTCACTGCACAGCTACACCTCTCTATATATTAATTGTCATATTTAAGTGAAACCTAAACATGGTCATCTCTCTTTCCATTTTTAGTAATAAGACATTTTCAGAGCACACAAGCTTATCTAACCTAACCAATGTTTTCAGAACTTTCACAACACCACAGGTGAATGAGTGAGGCAAGTGCTGCCATCTGCATCCTGTTCACAGGTGAGAGAGCTAAAAATAGCACTTCATGATAGACCAACAGTCCTAACACCTGGCCTGTCAGCTGGGAATGGTGGCACATTCCTATAATCCTGCAACTGGGAGGCTGGGGTCAGAGGACAGCTTGAGGCCGGGGGACCTGCTTGTCGCCGCTCTATGTCGATCGGGTGTCCATGCTAAGCCCTGTGTCGATATGGGGTCCCCGACGGAGGTTAGGGTCACCAGGTTGTCTAATGAGGGATGCACCGGCCCAGGGCGGAAACGCAGCAGGCAAAATTCCCCGCGTAGGGCAGTAGTGGGATAGCGCCTGTGAATAGGTGACGGCTGGCAGCATGACCAATACAGTGGGACCTGATCCTTTTTCTATTGCCCTTCCAGACCATTTCATGCAAATATGAATTGTGCTTTTACCCAGTTATGGCTTCTCTGGTCAATTTTTTCATTGCTTCTTTACATAAACAGGCCCATACAAAAAACAACTGAAACCTCCAATCGGATAACATCACATGCATTTGATTAAAGCACAAGTGCAGGCAAGCCTATCTGTTCCTTTGTGATTCATATCAATGTCAAAACATGGCAAATATATGTAAAAGTGCAGATAAAATTTTGACCCACTCACTGCACAGCTACACCTCTCTATATATTAATTGTCATATTTAAGTGAAACCTAAACATGGTCATCTCTCTTTCCATTTTTAGTAATAAGACATTTTCAGAGCACACAAGCTTATCTAACCTAACCAATGTTTTCAGAACTTTCACAACACCACAGGTGAATGAGTGAGGCAAGTGCTGCCATCTGCATCCTGTTCACAGGTGAGAGAGCTAAAAATAGCACTTCATGATAGACCAACAGTCCTAACACCTGGCCTGTCAGCTGGGAATGGTGGCACATTCCTATAATCCTGCAACTGGGAGGCTGGGGTCAGAGGACAGCTTGAGGCCGGGGGACCTGCTTGTCGCCGCTCTATGTCGATCGGGTGTCCATGCTAAGCCCTGTGTCGATATGGGGTCCCCGACGGAGGTTGGGGTCACCAGGTTGTCTAATGAGGGATGCACCGGCCCAGGGCGGAAACGCAGCAGGCAAAATTCCCCGCGTAGGGCAGTAGTGGGATAGCGCCTGTGAATAGGTGACGGCTGGCAGCCTGACCAATACAGTGGGACCTGATCCTTTTTCTATTGCCCTTCCAGACCATTTCATGCAAATATTAATTGTGCTTTTACCCAGTTATGGCTTCTCTGGTCAATTTTTTCATTGCTTCTTTACATAAACAGGCCCATACAAAAAACAACTGAAACCTCCAATCGGATAACATCACATGCATTTGATTAAAGCACAAGTGCAGGCAAGCCTATCTGTTCCTTTGTGATTCATATCAATGTCAAAACATGGCAAATATATGTAAAAGTGCAGATAAAATTTTGACCCACTCACTGCACAGCTACACCTCTCTATATATTAATTGTCATATTTAAGTGAAACCTAAACATGGTCATCTCTCTTTCCATTTTTAGTAATAAGACATTTTCAGAGCACACAAGCTTATCTAACCTAACCAATGTTTTCAGAACTTTCACAACACCACAGGTGAATGAGTGAGGCAAGTGCTGCCATCTGCATCCTGTTCACAGGTGAGAGAGCTAAAAATAGCACTTCATGATAGACCAACAGTCCTAACACCTGGCCTGTCAGCTGGGAATGGTGGCACATTCCTATAATCCTGCGACTGGGAGGCTGGGGTCAGAGGACAGCTTGAGGCCGGGGGACCTGCTTGTCGCCGCTCTATGTCGATCGGGTGTCCATGCTAAGCCCTGTGTCGATATGGGGTCCCCGACAGAGGTTGGGGTCACCAGGTTGTCTAATGAGGGATGCACCGGCCCAGGGCGGAAACGCAGCAGGCAAAATTCCCCGCGTAGGGCAGTAGTGGGATAGCGCCTGTGAATAGGTGACGGCTGGCAGCCTGACCAATACAGTGGGACCTGATCCTTTTTCTATTGCCCTTCCAGACCATTTCATGCAAATATTAATTGTGCTTTTACCCAGTTATGGCTTCTCTGGTCAATTTTTTCATTGCTTCTTTACATAAACAGGCCCATACAAAAAACAACTGAAACCTCCAATCGGATAACATCACATGCATTTGATTAAAGCACAAGTGCAGGCAAGCCTATCTGTTCCTTTGTGATTCATATCAATGTCAAAACATGGCAAATATATGTAAAAGTGCAGATAAAATTTTGACCCACTCACTGCACAGCTACACCTCTCTATATATTAATTGTCATATTTAAGTGAAACCTAAACATGGTCATCTCTCTTTCAATTTTTAGTAATAAGACATTTTCAGAGCACACAAGCTTATCTAACCTAACCAATGTTTTCAGAACTTTCACAACACCACAGGTGAATGAGTGAGGCAAGTGCTGCCATCTGCATCCTGTTCACAGGTGAGAGAGCTAAAAATAGCACTTCATGATAGACCAACAGTCCTAACACCTGGCCTGTCAGCTGGGAATGGTGGCACATTCCTATAATCCTGCGACTGGGAGGCTGGGGTCAGAGGACAGCTTGAGGCCGGGGGACCTGCTTGTCGCCGCTCTATGTCGATCGGGTGTCCATGCTAAGCCCTGTGTCGATATGGGGTCCCCGACGGAGGTTGGGGTCACCAGGTTGTCTAATGAGGGATGCACCGGCCCAGGGCGGAAACGCAGCAGGCAAAATTCCCCGCGTAGGGCAGTAGTGGGATAGCGCCTGTGAATAGGTGACGGCTGGCAGCCTGACCAATACAGTGGGACCTGATCCTTTTTCTATTGCCCTTCCAGACCATTTCATGCAAATATTAATTGTGCTTTTACCCAGTTATGGCTTCTCTGGTCAATTTTTTCATTGCTTCTTTACATAAACAGGCCCATACAAAAAACAACTGAAACCTCCAATCGGATAACATCACATGCATTTGATTAAAGCACAAGTGCAGGCAAGCCTATCTGTTCCTTTGTGATTCATATCAATGTCAAAACATGGCAAATATATGTAAAAGTGCAGATAAAATTTTGACCCACTCACTGCACAGCTACACCTCTCTATATATTAATTGTCATATTTAAGTGAAACCTAAACATGGTCATCTCTCTTTCCATTTTTAGTAATAAGACATTTTCAGAGCACACAAGCTTATCTAACCTAACCAATGTTTTCAGAACTTTCACAACACCACAGGTGAATGAGTGAGGCAAGTGCTGCCATCTGCATCCTGTTCACAGGTGAGAGAGCTAAAAATAGCACTTCATGATAGACCAACAGTCCTAACACCTGGCCTGTCAGCTGGGAATGGTGGCACATTCCTATAATCCTGCAACTGGGAGGCTGGGGTCAGAGGACAGCTTGAGGCCGGGTGACCTGCTTGTCGCCGCTCTATGTCGATCGGGTGTCCATGCTAAGCCCTGTGTCGATATGGGGTCCCCGACGGAGGTTGGGGTCACCAGGTTGTCTAATGAGGGATGCACCGGGCCAGGGCGGAAACGCAGCAGGCAAAATTCCCCGCGTAGGGCAGTAGTGGGATAGCGCCTGTGAATAGGTGACGGCTGGCAGCCTGACCAATACAGTGGGACCTGATCCTTTTTCTATTGCCCTTCCAGACCATTTCATGCAAATATTAATTGTGCTTTTACCCAGTTATGGCTTCTCTGGTCAATTTTTTCATTGCTTCTTTACATAAACAGGCCCATACAAAAAACAACTGAAACCTCCAATCGGATAACATCACATGCATTTGATTAAAGCACAAGTGCAGGCAAGCCTATCTGTTCCTTTGTGATTCATATCAATGTCAAAACATGGCAAATATATGTAAAAGTGCAGATAAAATTTTGACCCACTCACTGCACAGCTACACCTCTCTATATATTAATTGTCATATTTAAGTGAAACCTAAACATGGTCATCTCTCTTTCCATTTTTAGTAATAAGACATTTTCAGAGCACACAAGCTTATCTAACCTAACCAATGTTTTCAGAACTTTCACAACACCACAGGTGAATGAGTGAGGCAAGTGCTGCCATCTGCATCCTGTTCACAGGTGAGAGAGCTAAAAATAGCACTTCATGATAGACCAACAGTCCTAACACCTGGCCTGTCAGCTGGGAATGGTGGCACATTCCTATAATCCTGCGACTGGGAGGCTGGGGTCAGAGGACAGCTTGAGGCCGGGGGACCTGCTTGTCGCCACTCTATGTCGATCGGGTGTCCATGCTAAGCCCTGTGTCGATATGGGGTCCCCGACGGAGGTTGGGGTCACCAGGTTGTCTAATGAGGGATGCACCGGCCCAGGGCGGAAACGCAGCAGGCAAAATTCCCCGCGTAGGGCAGTAGTGGGATAGAGCCTGTGAATAGGTGACGGCTGGCAGCCTGACCAATACAGTGGGACCTGATCCTTTTTCTATTGCCCTTCCAGACCATTTCATGCAAATATTAATTGTGCTTTTACCCAGTTATGGCTTCTCTGGTCAATTTTTTCATTGCTTCTTTACATAAACAGGCCCATACAAAAAACAACTGAAACCTCCAATCGGATAACATCACATGCATTTGATTAAAGCACAAGTGCAGGCAAGCCTATCTGTTCCTTTGTGATTCATATCAATGTCAAAACATGGCAAATATATGTAAAAGTGCAGATAAAATTTTGACCCACTCACTGCACAGCTACACCTCTCTATATATTAATTGTCATATTTAAGTGAAACCTAAACATGGTCATCTCTCTTTCAATTTTTAGTAATAAGACATTTTCAGAGCACACAAGCTTATCTAACCTAACCAATGTTTTCAGAACTTTCACAACACCACAGGTGAATGAGTGAGGCAAGTGCTGCCATCTGCATCCTGTTCACAGGTGAGAGAGCTAAAAATAGCACTTCATGATAGACCAACAGTCCTAACACCTGGCCTGTCAGCTGGGAATGGTGGCACATTCCTATAATCCTGCGACTGGGAGGCTGGGGTCAGAGGACAGCTTGAGGCCGGGGGACCTGCTTGTCGCCGCTCTATGTCGATCGGGTGTCCATGCTAAGCCCTGTGTCGATATGGGGTCCCCGACGGAGGTTGGGGTCACCAGGTTGTCTAATGAGGGATGCACCGGCCCAGGGCGGAAACGCAGCAGGCAAAATTCCCCGCGTAGGGCAGTAGTGGGATAGCGCCTGTGAATAGGTGACGGCTGGCAGCCTGACCAATACAGTGGGACCTGATCCTTTTTCTATTGCCCTTCCAGACCATTTCATGCAAATATTAATTGTGCTTTTACCCAGTTATGGCTTCTCTGGTCAATTTTTTCATTGCTTCTTTACATAAACAGGCCCATACAAAAAACAACTGAAACCTCCAATCGGATAACATCACATGCATTTGATTAAAGCACAAGTGCAGGCAAGCCTATCTGTTCCTTTGTGATTCATATCAATGTCAAAACATGGCAAATATATGTAAAAGTGCAGATAAAATTTTGACCCACTCACTGCACAGCTACACCTCTCTATATATTAATTGTCATATTTAAGTGAAACCTAAACATGGTCATCTCTCTTTCCATTTTTAGTAATAAGACATTTTCAGAGCACACAAGCTTATCTAACCTAACCAATGTTTTCAGAACTTTCACAACACCACAGGTGAATGAGTGAGGCAAGTGCTGCCATCTGCATCCTGTTCACAGGTGAGAGAGCTAAAAATAGCACTTCATGATAGACCAACAGTCCTAACACCTGGCCTGTCAGCTGGGAATGGTGGCACATTCCTATAATCCTGCGACTGGGAGGCTGGGGTCAGAGGACAGCTTGAGGCCGGGGGACCTGCTTGTCGCCGCTCTATGTCGATCGGGTGTCCATGCTAAGCCCTGTGTCGATATGGGGTCCCCGACGGAGGTTGGGGTCACCAGGTTGTCTAATGAGGGATGCACCGGCCCAGGGCGGAAACGCAGCAGGCAAAATTCCCCGCGTAGGGCAGTAGTGGGATAGAGCCTGTGAATAGGTGACGGCTGGCAGCCTGACCAATACAGTGGGACCTGATCCTTTTTCTATTGCCCTTCCAGACCATTTCATGCAAATATTAATTGTGCTTTTACCCAGTTATGGCTTCTCTGGTCAATTTTTTCATTGCTTCTTTACATAAACAGGCCCATACAAAAAACAACTGAAACCTCCAATCGGATAACATCACATGCATTTGATTAAAGCACAAGTGCAGGCAAGCCTATCTGTTCCTTTGTGATTCATATCAATGTCAAAACATGGCAAATATATGTAAAAGTGCAGATAAAATTTTGACCCACTCACTGCACAGCTACACCTCTCTATATATTAATTGTCATATTTAAGTGAAACCTAAACATGGTCATCTCTCTTTCAATTTTTAGTAATAAGACATTTTCAGAGCACACAAGCTTATCTAACCTAACCAATGTTTTCAGAACTTTCACAACACCACAGGTGAATGAGTGAGGCAAGTGCTGCCATCTGCATCCTGTTCACAGGTGAGAGAGCTAAAAATAGCACTTCATGATAGACCAACAGTCCTAACACCTGGCCTGTCAGCTGGGAATGGTGGCACATTCCTATAATCCTGCGACTGGGAGGCTGGGGTCAGAGGACAGCTTGAGGCCGGGGGACCTGCTTGTCGCCGCTCTATGTCGATCGGGTGTCCATGCTAAGCCCTGTGTCGATATGGGGTCCCCGACGGAGGTTGGGGTCACCAGGTTGTCTAATGAGGGATGCACCGGCCCAGGGCGGAAACGCAGCAGGCAAAATTCCCCGCGTAGGGCAGTAGTGGGATAGCGCCTGTGAATAGGTGACGGCTGGCAGCCTGACCAATACAGTGGGACCTGATCCTTTTTCTATTGCCCTTCCAGACCATTTCATGCAAATATTAATTGTGCTTTTACCCAGTTATGGCTTCTCTGGTCAATTTTTTCATTGCTTCTTTACATAAACAGGCCCATACAAAAAACAACTGAAACCTCCAATCGGATAACATCACATGCATTTGATTAAAGCACAAGTGCAGGCAAGCCTATCTGTTCCTTTGTGATTCATATCAATGTCAAAACATGGCAAATATATGTAAAAGTGCAGATAAAATTTTGACCCACTCACTGCACAGCTACACCTCTCTATATATTAATTGTCATATTTAAGTGAAACCTAAACATGGTCATCTCCCAGCTAACACATAACGTTTTTATAACATGTTAGGAAAAGGTTATGGCATAACGTTTTTCAAATAACGTTTTTTTAACATTACTTTGATGTTGTATGTTCATGTTTATTCATAACATTAATTAATAACAGTGTTATAACATTTTCTGAAAACATTTTGCAAACATTACAATATTGATGTTTTAAGAAGCTTTCACAATGATGTTATTTCAATGTATTATACAGCAGTCACAGGTGTTATGTTTTAATGATGCTATTTGTTAACATTATGGCAACATTTTTTGATAACATTCTTATAACATAAATCTGTAATGTCAGTCAAAAACGTATTCCCAATGTAATGGGATGATGTTTTTATAACGTTTTTAAAATATGTTAAAGAAAAACATGATAATGCTGTAAAATAAACATCAAATATAAACATTTTTAAAATCAGTTATTATAATGTTAAGGGTTGATGCAATTGTAACATAACTCTAACATGTTTTCTAAACATCAAGGTTATACGTAAAGTTGTGACGTATTCATGATGTTTATAAATAACATAATTTCAATGTAAATCTGTAATGTCAGACACAAATGTTTTGCCAATGTTATGGGATGATGTTTTTATAACGTTTTAAGAATATGTTAAAGAAAAACATGATAATGCTGTAAAATAAACATCAAATATAGGCATTTTTAAAACCAGTTATTATAATGTTAAGGGTTGATGCAATTGTAACATAACTCTAACATGTTTTCTAAACATCAAGGTTATACGTAAATTTGTGACGTATTCATGATGTTTATAAATAACATAATTTCAATGTAAATCTGTAATGTCAGACACAAATGTTTTACTAATGTTATATGATGATGTTTTTATAACGTTTTTTAGAACATATTAAAGAAAAACATGATTATGCTGTTACAAAGCCATCAAATATAGGCATTTTAAAAATAGGTTATTATAATGTTAAGGGTTGATGCAATTGTAACATAACCCTAAAATGTTTTCTCAGTATCAAGGTTATATGTAAAGTTATGACGTTTTCATGATGTTTATAAATAACATAATTTCAATGTAAATCTGTAATGTCAGACACAAATGTTTTAATAATGTTATGGGATGATGTAATTATAACGTTTTTATAAAATTTTAATAATAAACATCATAATCATTTAAATAAGGCATCAAATGGCATTTTCAAAATCTGCTGTAATTATGTTAAAGATTGATGCAATAGTAAAATCTAGGAATATCTCTAAATATTCCTAGGTAAAATAACCCACATATTAAACACTGACCAGAGTCAGGACTTGGCACACAGTTTGCAACAATGAGGGAAAGTTGTAAATTCTGCCATTTCTGGCAACATTTTTTGATAACATTCTTATAACATAAATCTGTAATGTCAGTCAAAAACATATTCCCAATGTAATGGGATGATGTTTTTATAACGTTTTTAAAATATGTTAAAGAAAAACATGATAATGCTGTAAAATAAACATCAAATATAAACATTTTTAAAATCAGTTATTATAATGTTAAGGGTTGATGCAATTGTAACATAACTCTAACATGTTTTCTAAACATCAAGGTTATACGTAAAGTTGTGACGTATTCATGATGTTTATAAATAACATAATTTCAATGTAAATCTGTAATGTCAGACACAAATGTTTTGCCAATGTTATGGGATGATGTTTTTATAACGTTTTAAGAATATGTTAAAGAAAAACATGATAATGCTGTAAAATAAACATCAAATATAGGCATTTTTAAAACCAGTTATTATAATGTTAAGGGTTGATGCAATTGTAACATAACTCTAACATGTTTTCTAAACATCAAGGTTATACGTAAATTTGTGACGTATTCATGATGTTTATAAATAACATAATTTCAATGTAAATCTGTAATGTCAGACACAAATGTTTTACTAATGTTATATGATGATGTTTTTATAACGTTTTTTAGAACATATTAAAGAAAAACATGATTATGCTGTTACAAAGCCATCAAATATAGGCATTTTAAAAATAGGTTATTATAATGTTAAGGGTTGATGCAATTGTAACATAACCCTAAAATGTTTTCTCAGTATCAAGGTTATATGTAAAGTTATGACGTTTTCATGATGTTTATAAATAACATAATTTCAATGTAAATCTGTAATGTCAGACACAAATGTTTTAATAATGTTATGGGATGATGTAATTATAACGTTTTTATAAAATTTTAATAATAAACATCATAATCATTTAAATAAGGCATCAAATGGCATTTTCAAAATCTGCTGTAATTATGTTAAAGATTGATGCAATAGTAAAATCTAGGAATATCTCTAAATATTCCTAGGTAAAATAACCCACATATTAAACACTGACCAGAGTCAGGACTTGGCACACAGTTTGCAACAATGAGGGAAAGTTGTAAATTCTGCCATTTCTGCAACCCCCCCCCCCCCCTCTTCACAATTAACTTCAGCCATCATTGACAGGTGCACTTTGACTTGGGATGGCAGGCCAGCATGTCACAGACAGTAGGTAAGTTACAAGTTTTGCACTATCTTATAAAACTTATCTTTGTGACTTTACAATTATCTATCTATAAATCAATCAATCAATCAATCAATCTATCTATCTATCTAGCTATCCAGCTATCTAGCTACCTATCTATCTATCTACCTCTCTGTATATTTGTCTATCCATCTATATATTGGCCATGTTTAAATATGCTAACTCAATATACAATGATATACAGACAATTATCTTTAACTGATCTTGTGTTTTTATTTTTAAATTAGTTTGGCTTTAATTTGTATAGGTCAAGATATTAAGACAAATTTTGTAACTACAATGATATGAGCAAGTATTAATTAATAATATATGATTTATTTTGCTGGTACAAATTACACAGACTATATATTGTCCACTATATGATATTAGTTAGTCCTCCTGAAAACTGTGCAAATATACATTGTAAAATATAGATAGCTATGGGTGATTTCTAGACTCTATAGAGCTCAGATTCAAGACATTATAGACTGAGGAGGCATCATATTACAGCATCTAGTGAGTGAACTTGCAGTACCCCTTCCCTAATTAGGCCCAAATCACTGAAGCAGAACCATTTGCATACATTATAGCATGCATGCATAATTACTATCTACAGGTGAGCTACAAAAACTTAAATGACCATGATAAGTTTTAAATCATATAAGTAGTTTTAGTGAAATTGTGTAGCACAAAAATAACATAATATTGCAAGTTGTTTTCTTATCACTCTTGCTTATAAAGTTGTATATATTTGAAAGTTATTTTGTTATCAAGCTTGAAGTTTTATTAATATCTAAAATTTGATATAAGTGTAGAAATGCCATATCTCAGCTAACTCTAAAATATACTATACATGGAGAAAATTCAGTATCATTGTTATGAGATTGATCATAGCCAAACATATCTTTACTGATTTAATCAAAGTTTAGATCCAATGTCATGCAATTACCTTGTGATAATGTTTGTTGGCATTTATGATTATGTCCAATGATCATGATGATGGAATTTGTTTCATTTGTTTTACATTCCTTAAACGATATAATTCAAATAGTATTTCACTTGGTGATTAAATGTTATTCTTATTGAAATATTGTAATCGTTAGCATTCAGTTTGGAAAACTGCATATATATGTAAATTAAGGTCAATTAAATGTAAATTTTTGCATTTTTACAGGGTTGCTCTTCAAGACCAATTGCCATACTATCAAGATGACCACATCTTACTCCTGGTATGAACACTACCCACCTTGAAGGCTTTTCTCTGGCAAGGTAAATATTCACGATTTGTCAGTTATTATCATACAAACTGAAGATCAGCAATGCACACATTACAGTGCCTTGTTTCATACAAAAAACATTATAATGTGCATTCAAAAGCTTTGCAAGATAGATTAAGTTCATGTATTTTGTTATTCCAGGAATGTGAAAGAGAAGACCTACTGCTTGATCATTGGACTAACTTACTGAAGAGGCAAATGAGAGCTGCAATGTTATTAACATTTGTAGAATATCAAATAGACTGGAATGATTGCCTGGCCATGGGTTATGTGAAAGCACACACAAACTGTTATGATGAAACAATTAACTCGTGCACTGTATGTCGAACTGGTATTGTCGCCAAAATACTAGGCTGCTATGCCTTTCATAATACAAATCAAGGACTATTTTCAGATTGAAAGGTTTTTGTGTGCAAGTTTATTTGGTGTGAAATTTATCAATGTAAATTACATTTGTTTCATTATAACTGTTACTATTCTTGTACTGAATACAGTATTATTCTTCAGTGATTTCCAAAATAAACTGTTGCTTTTTGAATGCAAAACAAGTTTTCTCTTATTCATCCCAGGTAATGTCAAAGCAAAAACGTTATGAAAACGTTGTCAGATAACATCAAATTGATGTCACCCTAAAACATTGTAAAAACGTTGAGAAAAGGTTATAACTTCAAGTTGCCAGATAATGTTAAAATTATGATATCCCATAACGTTATAAAAATGTTATAAAAGAGTCGTTTTTTTAAATGTGGCAGATAATGTAAAATTTATGTTATCACATAACGTTATGATAACGTTATAAAGGGGTCATCTTATTCATGTTGCCATATAATGTTAAATTGATATTAATGCAAAACATTATAAAACAATGTATTTCTGATGTAAAAGCCACAGTTTGAAAAAATGTTTTGAAATAACATTATTTTAACTTTATTTTAACATACTTCTAACATGATACATAGAACGTTAAAATAACATTTCCGCAACCGTCCAATTTTGCGTAATTTTGATGTTATGAAATAACGTTATTCTGACCTTTTTCATGATGTTATTTTAACGTAATTATAACGTTTTCGTGTTAGCTGGGCTCTCTTTCCATTTTTAGTAATAAGACATTTTCAGAGCACACAAGCTTATCTAACCTAACCAATGTTTTCAGAACTTTCACAACACCACAGGTGAATGAGTGAGGCAAGTGCTGCCATCTGCATCCTGTTCACAGGTGAGAGAGCTAAAAATAGCACTTCATGATAGACCAACAGTCCTAACACCTGGCCTGTCAGCTGGGAATGGTGGCACATTCCTATAATCCTGCGACTGGGAGGCTGGGGTCAGAGGACAGCTTGAGGCCGGGGGACCTGCTTGTCGCCGCTCTATGTCGATCGGGTGTCCATGCTAAGCCCTGTGTCGATATGGGGTCCCCGACGAAGGTTAGGGTCACCAGGTTGTCTAATGAGGGATGCACCGGCCCAGGGCGGAAACGCAGCAGGCAAAATTCCCCGCGTAGGGCAGTAGTGGGATAGCGCCTGTGAATAGGTGACGGCTGGCAGCCTGACCAATACAGTGGGACCTGATCCTTTTTCTATTGCCCTTCCAGACCATTTCATGCAAATATGAATTGTGCTTTTACCCAGTTATGGGTTCTCTGGTCAATTTTTTCATTGCTTCTTTACATAAACAGGCCCATACAAAAAACAACTGAAACCTCCAATCGGATAACATCACATGCATTTGATTAAAGCACAAGTGCAGGCAAGCCTATCTGTTCCTTTGTGATTCATATCAATGTCAAAACATGGCAAATATATGTAAAAGTGCAGATAAAATTTTGACCCACTCACTGCACAGCTACACCTCTCTATATATTAATTGTCATATTTAAGTGAAACCTAAACATGGTCATCTCTCTTTCCATTTTTAGTAATAAGACATTTTCAGAGCACACAAGCTTATCTAACCTAACCAATGTTTTCAGAACTTTCACAACACCACAGGTGAATGAGTGAGGCAAGTGCTGCCATCTGCATCCTGTTCACAGGTGAGAGAGCTAAAAATAGCACTTCATGATAGACCAACAGTCCTAACACCTGGCCTGTCAGCTGGGAATGGTGGCACATTCCTATAATCCTGCGACTGGGAGGCTGGGGTCAGAGGACAGCTTGAGGCCGGGGGACCTGCTTGTCGCCGCTCTATGTCGATCGGGTGTCCATGCTAAGCCCTGTGTCGATATGGGGTCCCCGACGGAGGTTGGGGTCACCAGGTTGTCTAATGAGGGATGCACCGGCCCAGGGCGGAAACGCAGCAGGCAAAATTCCCCGCGTAGGGCAGTAGTGGGATAGCGCCTGTGAATAGGTGACGGCTGGCAGCCTGACCAATACAGTGGGACCTGATCCTTTTTCTATTGCCCTTCCAGACCATTTCATGCAAATATGAATTGTGCTTTTACCCAGTTATGGCTTCTCTGGTCAATTTTTTCATTGCTTCTTTACATAAACAGGCCCATACAAAAAACAACTGAAACCTCCAATCGGATAACATCACATGCATTTGATTAAAGCACAAGTGCAGGCAAGCCTATCTGTTCCTTTGTGATTCATATCAATGTCAAAACATGGCAAATATATGTAAAAGTGCAGATAAAATTTTGACCCACTCACTGCACAGCTACACCTCTCTATATATTAATTGTCATATTTAAGTGAAACCTAAACATGGTCATCTCTCTTTCCATTTTTAGTAATAAGACATTTTCAGAGCACACAAGCTTATCTAACCTAACCAATGTTTTCAGAACTTTCACAACACCACAGGTGAATGAGTGAGGCAAGTGCTGCCATCTGCATCCTGTTCACAGGTGAGAGAGTTAAAAATAGCACTTCATGATAGACCAACAGTCCTAACACCTGGCCTGTCAGCTGGGAATGGTGGCACATTCCTATAATCCTGCGACTGGGAGGCTGGGGTCAGAGGACAGCTTGAGGCCGGGGGACCTGCTTGTCGCCGCTCTATGTCGATCGGGTGTCCATGCTAAGCCCTGTGTCGATATGGGGTCCCCGACGGAGGTTGGGGTCACCAGGTTGTCTAATGAGGGATGCACCGGCCCAGGGCGGAAACGCAGCAGGCAAAATTCCCCGCGTAGGGCAGTAGTGGGATAGCGCCTGTGAATAGGTGACGGCTGGCAGCCTGACCAATACAGTGGGACCTGATCCTTTTTCTATTGCCCTTCCAGACCATTTCATGCAAATATGAATTGTGCTTTTACCCAGTTATGGCTTCTCTGGTCAATTTTTTCATTGCTTCTTTACATAAACAGGCCCATACAAAAAACAACTGAAACCTCCAATCGGATAACATCACATGCATTTGATTAAAGCACAAGTGCAGGCAAGCCTATCTGTTCCTTTGTGATTCATATCAATGTCAAAACATGGCAAATATATGTAAAAGTGCAGATAAAATTTTGACCCACTCACTGCACAGCTACACCTCTCTATATATTAATTGTCATATTTAAGTGAAACCTAAACATGGTCATCTCTCTTTCCATTTTTAGTAATAAGACATTTTCAGAGCACACAAGCTTATCTAACCTAACCAATGTTTTCAGAACTTTCACAACACCACAGGTGAATGAGTGAGGCAAGTGCTGCCATCTGCATCCTGTTCACAGGTGAGAGAGCTAAAAATAGCACTTCATGATAGACCAACAGTCCTAACACCTGGCCTGTCAGCTGGGAATGGTGGCACATTCCTATAATCCTGCGACTGGGAGGCTGGGGTCAGAGGACAGCTTGAGGCCGGGGGACCTGCTTGTCGCCGCTCTATGTCGATCGGGTGTCCATGCTAAGCCCTGTGTCGATATGGGGTCCCCGACGGAGGTTGGGGTCACCAGGTTGTCTAATGAGGGATGCACCGGCCCAGGGCGGAAACGCAGCAGGCAAAATTCCCCGCGTAGGGCAGTAGTGGGATAGCGCCTGTGAATAGGTGACGGCTGGCAGCCTGACCAATACAGTGGGACCTGATCCTTTTTCTATTGCCCTTCCAGACCATTTCATGCAAATATTAATTGTGCTTTTACCCATTTATGGCTTCTCTGGTCAATTTTTTCATTGCTTCTTTACATAAACAGGCCCATACAAAAAACAACTGAAACCTCCAATCGGATAACATCACATGCATTTGATTAAAGCACAAGTGCAGGCAAGCCTATCTGTTCCTTTGTGATTCATATCAATGTCAAAACATGGCAAATATATGTAAAAGTGCAGATAAAATTTTGACCCACTCACTGCACAGCTACACCTCTCTATATATTAATTGTCATATTTAAGTGAAACCTAAACATGGTCATCTCTCTTTCCATTTTTAGTAATAAGACATTTTCAGAGCACACAAGCTTATCTAACCTAACCAATGTTTTCAGAACTTTCACAACACCACAGGTGAATGAGTGAGGCAAGTGCTGCCATCTGCATCCTGTTCACAGGTGAGAGAGCTAAAAATAGCACTTCATGATAAACCAACAGTCCTAACACCTGGCCTGTCAGCTGGGAATGGTGGCACATTCCTATAATCCTGCGACTGGGAGGCTGGGGTCAGAGGACAGCTTGAGGCCGGGGGACCTGCTTGTCGCCGCTCTATGTCGATCGGGTGTCCATGCTAAGCCCTGTGTCGATATGGGGTCCCCGACGGAGGTTGGGGTCACCAGGTTGTCTAATGAGGGATGCACCGGCCCAGGGCGGAAACGCAGCAGGCAAAATTACCCGCGTAGGGCAGTAGTGGGATAGCGCCTGTGAATAGGTGACGGCTGGCAGCCTGACCAATACAGTGGGACCTGATCCTTTTTCTATTGCCCTTCCAGACCATTTCATGCAAATATTAATTGTGCTTTTACCCATTTATGGCTTCTCTGGTCAATTTTTTCATTGCTTCTTTACATAAACAGGCCCATACAAAAAACAACTGAAACCTCCAATCGGATAACATCACATGCATTTGATTAAAGCACAAGTGCAGGCAAGCCTATCTGTTCCTTTGTGATTCATATCAATGTCAAAACGTGGCAAATATATGTAAAAGTGCAGATAAAATTTTGACCCACTCACTGCACAGCTACACCTCTCTATATATTAATTGTCATATTTAAGTGAAACCTAAACATGGTCATCTCTCTTTCCATTTTTAGTAATAAGACATTTTCAGAGGACACAAGCTTATCTAACCTAACCAATGTTTTCAGAACTTTCACAACACCACAGGTGAATGAGTGAGGCAAGTGCTGCCATCTGCATCCTGTTCACAGGTGAGAGAGCTAAAAATAGCACTTCATGATAGACCAACAGTCCTAACACCTGGCCTGTCAGCTGGGAATGGTGGCACATTCCTATAATCCTGCGACTGGGAGGCTGGGGTCAGAGGACAGCTTGAGGCCGGGGGACCTGCTTGTCGCCGCTCTATGTCGATCGGGTGTCCATGCTAAGCCCTGTGTCGATATGGGGTCCCCGACGGAGGTTGGGGTCACCAGGTTGTCTAATGAGGGATGCACCGGCCCAGGGCGGAAACGCAGCAGGCAAAATTCCCCGCGTAGGGCAGTAGTGGGATAGCGCCTGTGAATAGGTGACGGCTGGCAGCCTGACCAATACAGTGGGACCTGATCCTTTTTCTATTGCCCTTCCAGACCATTTCATGCAAATATTAATTGTGCTTTTACCCATTTATGGCTTCTCTGGTCAATTTTTTCATTGCTTCTTTACATAAACAGGCCCATACAAAAAACAACTGAAACCTCCAATCGGATAACATCACATGCATTTGATTAAAGCACAAGTGCAGGCAAGCCTATCTGTTCCTTTGTGATTCATATCAATGTCAAAACGTGGCAAATATATGTAAAAGTGCAGATAAAATTTTGACCCACTCACTGCACAGCTACACCTCTCTATATATTAATTGTCATATTTAAGTGAAACCTAAACATGGTCATCTCTCTTTCCATTTTTAGTAATAAGACATTTTCAGAGGACACAAGCTTATCTAACCTAACCAATGTTTTCAGAACTTTCACAACACCACAGGTGAATGAGTGAGGCAAGTGCTGCCATCTGCATCCTGTTCACAGGTGAGAGAGCTAAAAATAGCACTTCATGATAGACCAACAGTCCTAACACCTGGCCTGTCAGCTGGGAATGGTGGCACATTCCTATAATCCTGCGACTGGGAGGCTGGGGTCAGAGGACAGCTTGAGGCCGGGGGACCTGCTTGTCGCCGCTCTATGTCGATCGGGTGTCCATGCTAAGCCCTGTGTCGATATGGGGTCCCCGACGGAGGTTGGGGTCACCAGGTTGTCTCATGAGGGATGCACCGGCCCAGGGCGGAAACGCAGCAGGCAAAATTCCCCGCGTAGGGCAGTAGTGGGATAGCGCCTGTGAATAGGTGACGGCTGGCAGCCTGACCAATACAGTGGGACCTGATCCTTTTCTATTGCCCTTCCAGACCATTTCATGCAAATATTAATTGTGCTTTTACCCATTTATGGCTTCTCTGGTCAATTTTTTCATTGCTTCTTTACATAAACAGGCCCATACAAAAAACAACTGAAACCTCCAATCGGATAACATCACATGCATTTGATTAAAGCACAAGTGCAGGCAAGCCTATCTGTTCCTTTGTGATTCATATCAATGTCAAAACGTGGCAAATATATGTAAAAGTGCAGATAAAATTTTGACCCACTCACTGCACAGCTACACCTCTCTATATATTAATTGTCATATTTAAGTGAAACCTAAACATGGTCATCTCTCTTTCCATTTTTAGTAATAAGACATTTTCAGAGGACACAAGCTTATCTAACCTAACCAATGTTTTCAGAACTTTCACAACACCACAGGTGAATGAGTGAGGCAAGTGCTGCCATCTGCATCCTGTTCACAGGTGAGAGAGCTAAAAATAGCACTTCATGATAGACCAACAGTCCTAACACCTGGCCTGTCAGCTGGGAATGGTGGCACATTCCTATAATCCTGCGACTGGGAGGCTGGGGTCAGAGGACAGCTTGAGGCCGGGGGACCTGCTTGTCGCCGCTCTATGTCGATCGGGTGTCCATGCTAAGCCCTGTGTCGATATGGGGTCCCCGACGGAGGTTGGGGTCACCAGGTTGTCTAATGAGGGATGCACCGGCCCAGGGCGGAAACGCAGCAGGCAAAATTCCCCGCGTAGGGCAGTAGTGGGATAGCGCCTGTGAATAGGTGACGGCTGGCAGCCTGACCAATACAGTGGGACCTGATCCTTTTTCTATTGCCCTTCCAGACCATTTCATGCAAATATTAATTGTGCTTTTACCCATTTATGGCTTCTCTGGTCAATTTTTTCATTGCTTCTTTACATAAACAGGCCCATACAAAAAACAACTGAAACCTCCAATCGGATAACATCACATGCATTTGATTAAAGCACAAGTGCAGGCAAGCCTATCTGTTCCTTTGTGATTCATATCAATGTCAAAACGTGGCAAATATATGTAAAAGTGCAGATAAAATTTTGACCCACTCACTGCACAGCTACACCTCTCTATATATTAATTGTCATATTTAAGTGAAACCTAAACATGGTCATCTCTCTTTCCATTTTTAGTAATAAGACATTTTCAGAGCACACAAGCTTATCTAACCTAACCAATGTTTTCGGAACTTTCACAACACCACAGGTGAATGAGTGAGGCAAGTGCTGCCATCTGCATCCTGTTCACAGGTGAGAGAGCTAAAAATAGCACTTCATGAAAGACCAACAGTCCTAACACCTGGCCTGTTAGCTGGGAATGGTGGCACATTCCTATAATCCTGCGACTGGGAGGCTGGGGTCAGAGGACAGCTTGAGGCCGGGGGACCTGCTTGTCGCCGCTCTATGTCGATCGGGTGTCCATGCTAAGCCCTGTGTCGATATGGGGTCCCCGACGGAGGTTGGGGTCACCAGGTTGTCTAATGAGGGATGCACCGGCCCAGGGCGGAAACACAGCAGGCAAAATTCCCCGCGTAGGGCAGTAGTGGGATAGCGCCTGTGAATAGGTGACGGCTGGCAGCCTGACCAATACAGTGGGACCTGATCCTTTTTCTATTGCCCTTCCAGACCATTTCATGCAAATATTAATTGTGCTTTTACCCAGTTATGGCTTCTCTGGTCAATTTTTTCATTGCTTCTTTACATAAACAGGCCCATACAAAAAACAACTGAAACCTCCAATCGGATAACATCACATGCATTTGATTAAAGCACAAGTGCAGGCAAGCCTATCTGTTCCTTTGTGATTCATATCAATGTCAAAACATGGCAAATATATGTAAAAGTGCAGATAAAATTTTGACCCACTCACTGCACAGCTACACCTCTCTATATATTAATTGTCATATTTAAGTGAAACCTAAACATGGTCATCTCTCTTTCAATTTTTAGTAATAAGACATTTTCAGAGCACACAAGCTTATCTAACCTAACCAATGTTTTCGAAACTTTCACAACACCACAGGTGAATGAGTGAGGCAAGTGCTGCCATCTGCATCCTGTTCACAGGTGAGAGAGCTAAAAATAGCACTTCATGAAAGACCAACAGTCCTAACACCTGGCCTGTTAGCTGGGAATGGTGGCACATTCCTATAATCCTGCGACTGGGAGGCTGGGGTCAGAGGACAGCTTGAGGCCGGGGGACCTGCTTGTCGCCGCTCTATGTCGATCGGGTGTCCATGCTAAGCCCTGTGTCGATATGGGGTCCCCGACGGAGGTTGGGGTCACCAGGTTGTCTAATGAGGGATGCACCGGCCCAGGGCGGAAACGCAGCAGGCAAAATTCCCCGCGTGGGGCAGTAGTGGGATAGCGCCTGTGAATAGGTGACGGCTGGCAGCCTGACCAATACAGTGGGACCTGATCCTTTTTCTATTGCCCTTCCAGACCATTTCATGCAAATATTAATTGTGCTTTTACCCATTTATGGCTTCTCTGGTCAATTTTTTCATTGCTTCTTTACATAAACAGGCCCATACAAAAAACAACTGAAACCTCCAATCGGATAACATCACATGCATTTGATTAAAGCACAAGTGCAGGCAAGCCTATCTGTTCCTTTGTGATTCATATCAATGTCAAAACATGGCAAATATATGTAAAAGTGCAGATAAAATTTTGACCCACTCACTGCACAGCTACACCTCTCTATATATTAATTGTCATATTTAAGTGAAACCTAAACATGGTCATCTCTCTTTCCATTTTTAGTAATAAGACATTTTCAGAGCACACAAGCTTATCTAACCTAACCAATGTTTTCAGAACTTTCACAACACCACAGGTGAATGAGTGAGGCAAGTGCTGCCATCTGCATCCTGTTCACAGGTGAGAGAGCTAAAAATAGCACTTCATGATAGACCAACAGTCCTAACACCTGGCCTGTCAGCTGGGAATGGTGGCACATTCCTATAATCCTGCGACTGGGAAGCTGGGGTCAGAGGACAGCTTGAGGCCGGGGGACCTGCTTGTCGCCGCTCTATGTCGATCGGGTGTCCATGCTAAGCCCTGTGTCGATATGGGGTCCCCGACGGAGGTTGGGGTCACCAGGTTGTCTAATGAGGGATGCACCGGCCCAGGGCGGAAACGCAGCAGGCAAAATTCCCCGCGTAGGGCAGTAGTGGGATAGCGCCTGTGAATAGGTGACGGCTGGCAGCCTGACCAATACAGTGGGACCTGATCCTTTCTCTATTGCCCTTCCAGACCATTTCATGCAAATATGAATTGTGCTTTTACCCAGTTATGGCTTCTCTGGTCAATTTTTTCATTGCTTCTTTACATAAACAGGCCCATACAAAAAACAACTGAAACCTCCAATCGGATAACATCACATGCATTTGATTAAAGCACAAGTGCAGGCAAGCCTATCTGTTCCTTTGTGATTCATATCAATGTCAAAACATGGCAAATATATGTAAAAGTGCAGATAAAATTTTGACCCACTCACTGCACAGCTACACCTCTCTATATATTAATTGTCATATTTAAGTGAAACCTAAACATGGTCATCTCTCTTTCCATTTTTAGTAATAAGACATTTTCAGAGCACACAAGCTTATCTAACCTAACCAATGTTTTCAGAACTTTCACAACACCACAGGTGAATGAGTGAGGCAAGTGCTGCCATCTGCATCCTGTTCACAGGTGAGAGAGCTAAAAATAGCACTTCATGATAGACCAACAGTCCTAACACCTGGCCTGTCAGCTGGGAATGGTGGCACATTCCTATAATCCTGCGACTGGGAGGCTGGGGTCAGAGGACAGCTTGAGGCCGGGGGACCTGCTTGTCGCCGCTCTATGTCGATCGGGTGTCCATGCTCAGCCCTGTGTCGATATGGGGTCCCCAACGGAGGTTAGGGTCACAAGGTTGTCTAATATTTCAGCCTCTTAACAGTCACGCCGAAAAGATGCTTTTTGCCAGTTACAAGCAGAAAGACTGGGTAAAATCATTTATAGCAGATTGATCAGGCAGTGGTTATGGACTCCCAAAAAATGGTCCATTTTTCATAAGGGCAGGCTGAGTGGGCACCATGATCGACCCGAATGTGCCTAGGCCACCGATTAAGCTTAATTTGACTGTGATTCAGGGTTATTGTTCTCTCGCTGCCTTTTTTTTTTTACAGATTTCATATACGACAGAACAGATTTCTACCCAGCTTTGGTGGCACCAGCATGGTCATCAGGGCCGGGTCGAGAGCTGAAGGAAAGGCAGCCAGTTTTTAGCGCAAGAAGTCAATGCATGGTTATGCGCCTTGAATGTCATCCATTATAAGATTTTTCAGCATATTTGTAGTCAGATTATGTACTATGGTACTGCACAGTGTAGCTATTCTTGCTGATAGATTTATTAATTTTTTAATTTTCGTTTAACCGCCTTTATTATCAGATTTGTCGAGTAATAGCAATCTAGCTTGCTAAGTTTTATATTTTGTACAAAAATAGACAATAAATAATCATTAATTTTGTATGTTATATCATTAAAAAACATCTCAAGAGTTTACGACTTAAGTGTCGGACATTTTTATATTTGAAGAAAAAAGATTGACTAAGAAACAAAAACCAAACTCCATGTTGCAATGATTCACTTTATTGTCCTAAAATGGGACAAACATTTCTTGAATTTGTTTTACCATTTTCAGCATAAATATTCATATTTGATATTTCTGTTTGATACATGGCATACGGATGACAACTAACCCTTAATAATCGCGGATACTAACCAATTACATTACAGGTATATACACAAGCCGTCCGTACGAAGGCCCGTCTTTCAAATGTGCAATATACAATGAGTCATTTCCTGTAAAAATATTTCATGTTTAACCCCCTTTTATTATCAATATTGACGCATCGTGCCTACGACATAGTATATTGCCTTATATCAAATATTAACACCTCGCACGGCAGTATAACAAATCTAATATACATTCATGTACATTATATCCTTACAAACATGAAATGAAACAATGGAATGGGACGAACAATGCATGCGCTAGCTTTTTTATCTTCGAGGCAACAGAGAAAGAGATAAGCTTCGAAATCTGGTTGTGTTTCAAACCCAACGTTCATGTCAATCATGCCAAACGGCAAATTTGTGGCTACCGCTCCCATTATATATTATATTTTTTAAACATAATTACTACTGAGTGCCTTCAACACTTGTGAGAACAACATCAACTGCTTTTTCCGCTTTCAATACATTTATGAAGAAGTCAAATATCGCAATAGTATTTAATTTCAAATCTTCACCATATTACCCCAACATACTAATGGAAATTTTTGCTTAAATCACCAATACATATTAATTCCATGCGATTAATTCCTCACAACAGATTGATCACCTCACATTTCATTAATTTTCGACAATAAGTTAAAGAATGAAACTTTTGGAGAATGAACACTGAATAATACGCTTGGTGTGCCAACGGCAATTTTCAAGAAAATGAAACGGATACAGATTGTTACAATGGATGACAGAATTATTGGAAAAAGCTGGAGCTAATAATCATTATAATCATCAACAAGACAAATGTAGATATATTATTCATCTTATCACAGTTTACTACACATTGCAAGTAAAATGAGAATGGTTATAGAATCTAGCAAAGAGAAATGATTTCACAAACGATGCCATGCTGTTAGATAAACTCGGAATAAATTAAGCAATATTATTCAGATTTAGATCATTACCTTTTACCCCAATCACATATAAACTTACAAGGAATTAACACGTAACATTTACTGATAGAAATCAATATCACAACCAAATTATTTATCATTTGCACGACCGTACCTCAAATTTGCGATCAAGAATTACCTATACATTCCAATACTTCCGGATAGCAGACTTATACATTATTATGACGATGTGTTATAGTGATCACTAATTAGTGAGAAGGATAGTTATGGTCTGGACGATGCAATGCTCAAGAATGCACAACTCAGCCACTGATAATCAATTTACGTTCTGCCGAAAACCCAACCCCCCAAAAAAATTAAATTGATATTAGGTCTTCCGATGAGGCTTGTTTTGTAACTTTGTGGGGTAACTTCTTGGCCTAAATAAGGAATATATACCACATACAAAAGTCATCCAATTCAAGAAACAGACTGTACCTTTTATAATTAAGCGGATATTATATTATTAATTAGCAGTACACCTGCTTTTGTGAGACCTTCTTCAAACAACCAATGTTTCTGTAATGTCAAAATAATAATGGCAGGTCGCATTCAATTATGATCCCCGCGCATTTTATTCAGAGAGATTACAATAAATACTTATTACTGTAGCGAACAGACACATTTGGAAAACATATACATATGTACATTAGTCATGCATCATTACAAACTCTAACCCTCATATTTAATATTTTGCACAAATCAATAATTTCTCAAGTATATTCTGTATTACTTGGAGTACTTATTGAGTATGAAAAGCTTGCATTATTGGCCACAATTTGAGCATGAATTTAGCGGCGGTCCGATACAAAATTAAGATTTTTAGTAGTACTTTGAAAAAAAAGCATACCATAGCCTTCAAAACGGTTGCCGAAAAGCATCACATTAAAATTTGCAAATATTAAACAAAACCCTAATTAACAATAACATTAGCCTTCAATAAACAGCAAATTTGTAGTGTGCAAATTATCCACCAGGGGAGCAAATATTTGGCAACGCCATCTGTTGGCCACACACGATACTGATTTCGTTTTATTATATGGTGCAAGTGGATAAATGTGATCATGAAAATAATTTCAGATATTTCTATATAGTAGAAAAGATCAGTTGTAAGTTTACCACTTTGTAGAAATAACCAAAAAACTGCAGAGCGTAGAAGTCGGTGATGCTGACGTATTGATTCTTCATTTTAACACTGGAGGGCAGCACGTGACGGCAGCAGAAAATCAGCATCAAAATTGAAATTACAGGTGCCTTCAATAATTGATAAGTTATATATATATAAAAATTGGTTAGGGCTATTGCCAAGTATTTGAAGGGAAATTGTTCACTTCGGATTGTTCAGTAACTGCTTCTCCGTTCAAGTTATAGTTGACCCTAATGCGCATTCGCAACGGTTGCTGAAAGAGAAAACGCCATCATTAGATAATAAAGATATTGCTGCAAATGTACGTCATTTCTAATGATTATAACAATCACACTTTAAATGGGATGGTTTAGGTCTCTTTACTGATCCATAGATTACTGTAATTAAGGTCTCTTTACTCATCCACAGCTTACTGTGATTTAGGTCTCTTTACTGATCCATAATTACTGTGATTTAGGTCTCTTTACTGATCCATAGATCACTGTGATTTAGGTCTCTTTACTGATCCATAGATTACTGATTTAGGTCTCTTTACTGATCCATAGATTACTGTGATTTAGGTCTCTTTACTGATCCATAGATTACTGTGATTTAGGTCTCTTTACTGATCCATAGATCACTGTGATTGATTTTATCGTCTCTTTACTGATCCCCAGATTACTTTGATTTTAGTCTCTTTACTGATCCACATATTACTGTAATTTTAGTCTCTGTACCATCAGCAAGGCCCTTCGGTGCTGCGGATATTTGTTACTCACGAAAAACAATTCCGTCTTTCTCACTCTCCTGCCTATTCAATATACAGCAAGTGGATCACAGTAACCTGATGACACACTACATACAAATTGCACTTACATTATTTAGATTGTTGACCTTGATAACTTGGGTCACGGTCCCAGAGTTACTTGCCGCGACGACATTTCCTGATGGGGAGAGCATCTGCAGTTGAAAAGACTGCAACAAACAAAAATATATTTATAAAAGTTCAAATGCAATCAATCCCAAAAGATATATACTGTCAGACCCATTTTTAATGACCATTTTGGACCATCAAATAGTGTTCATAATAACTGGGTTTCAATATACAATGACCTCACTATAACCAAACTTTCAATATAAATGTGTTAGTTTTATCGGTACCGACCGTTTGTGGAGAATATTGTTTTTTTTAACGCAATATGAACTTTTCTGATGTTTCAAATAATACAAAGTTTGGAATATTTTTTAATACTGGGTATTTTAAGTTTATTACTTCGTGCATGGAATACCGCTGAGGTGCAGCAAATTATTATCCAAAATATGCAAAGTGCTGCTGCAATGTACTCCTAATCTGGTGCTACGATGTACTCCAAATATGTTCTCCTAACCTGTATAATGATTCCCCATTGTATAATTAGTATACATTTCTATGTATTCTTGGGAGCATTTTAGCAAGGCATCAGTGTTCGACTTTTCGTCATATTATCATATTAATATATATTATTAATATATATATCAGAGCACATATAATTTCATCTTGAGACTCTTATTAAATACTGACAGGTGGCACCAGGTGCGAATTGACATGAACAGTGACTTCTACTGGCAACAACTGACACTGCTGATCCATCCTGTGATGCTTCAAGTGCAAGCTGCTTCATTTATATCATTTTTTATTTTTTTACTTTCCCTACATGTAGAGTCAGTGTACCTAATTCCGTGAAAACCTGCAACCTTAATCCTTGCATTACTTATGTCAAATTACTAATGGTAATGCTTGAATTTAATCTATTTATGTGCCTCGACAGCCAGTGGTTTATTAGGGTTGAGGGCAGTCACTTTATTAGGCCCACCACATTATTGGGCCCACCACGTTATTAGGTACACCTACTCTGTTTGATATACGCACCATACCCGCAATAGTTGTCAGAGTGAATAACCACCTTGAACCTTTGAATAAATATATAGATTGCCAGTTTCACTATTTCGATTTTTCATAATTATCATAACTACTTACCCTGGGCACAGCAGCCTGGAACACAAACTCATTGAGGGGTTGGCTATTATTATTATGAGCTGTCAATGTAATTGTAACTAAAGTAGGCTGGTTGGGGGTTCGCTCAAAGCCAAAGTCTATCTTCAAGCCATTCTTCTCAAAAGCAACTATATCTGGCGGATTGTCTGAAAAGAAATTGTAAAGTCAGATCTATCGTTAACGGCTTCATTAACACAATTTTAAGGGAACAACTGACAATCAAGATGCTCAAGTTAGAATACATAAGATGTGCGCTTAAAAGTGGTTTGCAGATGGGGTAGTCAGGACACAGCCAAAAGATTGCACACAGCAAAATGTAAACACTCTAAATGACAGTGATTTCACAGGAAAATCCTGGGACTGAAGGAAAAGGAGTCTCAGTTGCAGGCTATTATATCCTGAGACTGAGAGAAACTGGGTCTCAGTTTCAGGATATTCATATAGCTGTGAGCTATTTATGACGTTTCCTTTTATGAATTACAAAAGAGTCACCGAAGGCAGACTAAAAAAAAAAGTTTGTTTCCCATTATTTTGTTAAAATAAGATGGGTCGGTAGCTCAGGGAGTTTTTTTCTTCTTTCTTGTTTCCCCCTGTGAATCAAGGTTCAAGAGTGTCAAATGTCAAGCTTTTGTAAAAGCCTAAAAATAAATTCAGGTCGGGCCTTGTGAAGTCGGGTCAGTCACAAATCGGAAACAAACAATTTTTTTCAGTCAGCCCTAGTATATGATAACAAGTTACACAAAATTAGAATTTGAGTATTCCCGAGATTGAGATATACACACATTTGTATAAGCAAACCACTATTAAGCATAAGAAAAATCACAAAGCTATATAACTTAAGCCTAAAGAATGAGAAGAAGATACAAAAGAGATCAAATTAACGATATTAGAAAATATAGTTCAAAATGCAAACAGTAAATAAATATCACAAAACACACGTCATCACAAATTGCAAATTATAAGAAATTAAACCAAAATAGGCAATAAACTCAGAAAAATACCTGCTAAAACATCATTGAGTAAGTCATTAGCACCACTAGAGGGCGCTGTGGGTGCGGGGACATCCCCTAGGCCATCCAACAAGTTCATACCCCCACCAAAAGAGGGCACCACAGGAGCAGGGTTGGTCGGAATGTTTCCTCCTGAAATCATTCTTTTACTTGAGCTTCGGAATGGAATTTGGGTTACATGGCAACAGGGAGTATTATACCGCAAATCGTGTGCTTTTGGAGTCGTGGAATGGTTTCTTCATTGTTTGTTTTCCAAGACTTTTCCCTCCCCTCCTAACCCTAGCCTGGCAGCAGTCCTGTCATTTTGCGTGGTATTTGGCAACAGATTGAATAATTATTGTCTGGACAGTATACATACATCCGTACAACTATCACTATTTCTACATCTTGCAAATGAGTAATTACTTTTTATCGGTGATGACTAAGTCATATAGTGATAGCATTATAATTATTTTTTAAAGAAGCAGAAGTTGAAATTGCTGATTCACTGAATGAAAATGGTGATTGTGGAAAAACAACAGCATGTCAAGATTAGGAATAGTGTGAGCACACATGCTTGCTTGGCTATCTTAACAGATTATTGAATTGAATAAAATAACTATTCCCAAAGGCTCGATAAAATGCCGATCTTGTAGCAGTATCAATTTGGTTCATCAAACAAAAGAGGTCGAAATGGGGAAAGATGAAACTCTTCGTAAGGTCAGAGCTATGAAGTGACTGACTAAATTCTGTCTTTGCCAGAGATTCGGTTTCCCATTCCTCACAGTTATGCAGATATTCTCAATTATTTTATAAATACAAATTTTGCGGTCAATGTAGATCACTAAAGCCAAAACAATATTATCTCAACACACAGCCAACTAGTTTATAGATAAAACATTTAAATGGAAGGATAGAAACACATGAAGAGCAATAAAGCCAATCCGAGTATAAGTAAATGGACAAAATGCACACAAAAAAGCAAATTCTAGGCACACAGAAATACTAAGTAAAATCTTTAAAATCTTTAAAAAACATTACAAAAATAGTTATTCAAATTGCTAGATTAACATAGATCTTACAGTGAGCAATAATTCAATAGAATCATCACATACTTTGCTCGTTAAAACAGAAATAAACAATTTCCTTTAAAAAAATTTAAAAACCAAATTAGGTCAAAGGTCAAACCTGATGGTGAGGGGACATCTAAGTCACCCAGGAGGTCAAGGAGGTCACCACCAGAGGGCTTCATAGGTTCAGAGGGCGTGGTTGTCTCGCCTGGACTGTCCAGCAGGTCCAGGATGTTTTGACCTTGCTGCTAAAAAAGAATAATCGCATGACGTTAATTAGATAAATTCTTCACAAACGATACTTTAGGTGATGGTTAATTGATCATAAGCTTCTTGGAGCAGCCGATATAACAAGAAATGTGTCGACAGAAAAACACTATCATAGGTCCCTAGTTATTTCATATGAAATTTTATTTTATTTAAAAATTGCTGCGAGTCTTCAAAAGCTAACGACTAAATGAAAGCAGCCTTATCTCTCATAATTTTAGGACGCAGCTGTAATTAATAAAAATCAATTTCTAAAAATTGAAAATAAATGTACTAACAATTCTAACCTGTCAATAAAAGTAGTACTAAATTAAAGTGATACTCCTTGAATCCCTTGTAGAAAATATGGCCTCAACTAAATTCCCAGAGTTAATGCCATTACACTCTTGTATATGACAACAGATTTCTACCACAAGCATACTATCAAGTCATCTATATTAATTAAGGAGTAATTAGCCCTCTATTTTCTATAGGTGGCCCACCAATAGAACTAGGTCAAATTTAAAGAGGCCTGGACTCTGGTGACTCACCAGGTTGCCATGGTTACAAAATTCTTGCAGCTCCCACTGACCAGTGCTGACCCACTTGGTGACAGGAAGACGGCTATGAGTGGATGATTCTTGTAACTGTCACTCTTGACCAAAAATGTGGATTTACCATGATTTAGTGAGCTAAATATTAATGAAAACCTGCTGTAATGACACTAGACAGTCATTGCAAACTATTGTGAGTACTTTCTGGGAGAAAAGAAATGGGACAATTTTTAGATAGATTCAAGGAGTATCACTTTTTTCGGAAATGATGGCTTCATTGCTCCAACATCCAGCAATTAATGAGACTTCATAAAAAAGTTTGGTAATGAGACAGTGGATTGAGAAAAGTGCAGCTCTTCAAGGCAGCCATTACAGCAATCAATTGAACACAAATATTACAAGAACTGAATATTACACCATTTACCTCGGCCTTAGTAGCGGAACCGTTCATGGTCTTTGGAAGAATGTCATCAGTATCCACAAGGTCATCCTCATCACCAACAAGGGCGTCTCCGTTGGAGATGGCTGTTGTGCTTCGACTTCTTTCTATCAAAGGCATCCGTTCCAACAACCCTGGTCTGTGAACATACGCAATTTAATTATCATAAAACTGGTCTGCGGATACAGAATTTAATCACCATCATGCTTAAAATCGTATATATTATTATCTACAGTAAAATATAGTGGTGGAACGGACACTTGGCTAATTAGAGGGTCTTTATAACATGTTTTGACATATACAAATTTTTTTAATTTATAGCAGATGCATTATGCATCCAGTGTTTTTAAACCAAATGTCCACCACAATCGAGATTTTTCTGTCATTATTCCTAAACAGGTGCTTTAAACCAATGCAACAATCCGTTCCAAAGCAATTACATCACATTGCACGATACCCCTGATGCATAAGAACCAACAAGGTGAAACAGAAAAGGATCACTTCATGAGTGATTAGGTATGGCAAGTGGTTCCTCATAGCCTCCTACCAGAAACAGATGTAATGATGAAATGATAGCCTCCTACCGCCATGAAGTTACACCAGATTATAACGATTTCATCTACGCCTAATCACTCAACATTAACCAAGTTATAAAATTATCTACCTTGCAGAATATTTCCAATTAACTCACCTCATGTTATCATACTTCAAGAAGAGATTTGTGAACTCTACTGATCTCTGTTGCAAGTCTGTGTTCGTACTTGTTCCGTAAATGTTAACTAATTTCCTAATTCGTCTGCAAAATAAGGTAAACCAATACATTAAATATCAGAATTGGATTTGTGTATTATCCCTACAAAAAAATCATGAGAATTACATCACAACTGACGGAACATTATCACCATCAGTAGCTGACACCTTTCCATCATTTACTACAATCACAGTGGATCAAATGTCTAATTATATTGCAGTGTACTATCTTAATTTTGCTGGTCTGAAACTTCGTCAGCTTGGCTTCTATAACCAGCCGTCAGAAGCAGACGTAATGATGAAATGATAAGGCTGCTTGGATTCCACACCACGTTAGTTACCCCATGGGTGGGGCTCTCTAACTTGCCCAAGCATAGACCCCGAATACAATGCACCACTAAATTAACGCCTCATGCGATCGACATTCAGGTAAGTGCGCAGGCCTAATACAGAGTATCAAACACACATTTTTTCACATAAAGTTTATAACAGCTCAAATTCTCATTAACACTAGATCATATTATAATAAACCTAATAACTGTGTGATTCAGAGACTTGAACTTCATGAGTGATGAGGTTGGGCTGGTGAACCCACGAGTCCCGTAGGGACGAGTGGGTTCTCCAGCCCAACCTCATCACGAGTGTAGTTCAAGGCTCTGTACCACACAGTTATTAGGTTTTATTTATATCCCGCAATAACCTCTCAGTTATTATTTTTTATGAGAACTATTTTTCCAGCAGAAGATATTTTGTTTTTCTATCTGTTCTGCCTCACTCTGGTTGGTTGCCATGGTGATGACGTCACCATTTCAAAACAACAACGTCATGATTCAGCAAGGAGAGAGTCTTCAATATGAAGCACTTTCGGCCTTAAAATGGAGAGTTTATGGACATTTGAGTACATTTAAACCATATCTACTGAAATATTTTTGGATTTTTTGCTCATTTAGGACCGAAAAGTGTATTTAAGACATGTTGTTACCCAGAAACTATGTGAACTGGGCCATTGTCACTGCTCAATTGACACTTCAGCAAATTTTCATTGTTGACTTTCTGAAGCTTCTTCCATGTTAAAATTATACTCAGATTGATGGAATCAAAAATTAATGGGGTTTCTTATGTCAGGTGAGGCTAATTTTATTTATTTTATCGATTTTGGGAAGAATATCCAGTTGAAGTGATGACTCTCATGACGTCACTGAGTTTGTGTGTGCTGTCCTGTGATTGGCCAGGCTGTTCTCTTTATAAGGGATAATGTATGTTATGAGGTTCACAACACTGAACCTCATAGTGTGAACCTCATGGTTTTTCTATGAGGTTCACACTCTATTGCGGGATATACTCCAAAAACTTACGGCGTAGACTGGGTAAATCGGGTGGACAGTTTCATGATGGCATTGACAGAGTACTGTTTGGTGATGACCGATGAGTTGTTATTGACCAGGATTCGCTCCAAGATTTCCAACACATCGTCTTCTGCAACCTACGGCGAAAAGAAAAGATGAGGTTATAAGAAGGTGAGGATAGTCCCGACACCAACGCAAAACAACACCACGCAATCTATGTTTCAACAAAGAGTTTCTAATTATAATTCACCAAAATATCTCAATAATTTTCTCTCCCGTAATAATTGATATAATACACATTCTTATATAATGAAAATTTATTTATGGGATCTATACGATTACTTTCCTTCTTATTTTATTAATGTGGCCTACTCAGCAGGGGTGGCTACTTTTGCCTTTGAGGAGGTATCCTTACTCTATGAAACCTTTACCATTAAAAAATACAGAAGTTAAATTGTTTCTTTTTCTCTCAGGAGCAAATAAATCTTTGTGTGTCATTATTATTTATCAAGTAGCAAGTTCTTCACATTATTTCAGGCATGGCGTTCACAAAAACAGGCATGGTGCAACAGCGACGGGCATGGCGCCGCGCCATGCTCAAATGGCCTAGCTGGAACACTGTTTAAGGAGTGCTGCGGAGCAAATGTTCAGCTTACATTTCTACTGAAACCATATTAGTTACCTGTAGTGGTTCCTCCTCGTCCAAATTTCCGGCCATAAATAGATCGCCGTATTCTCCTAGACACCAGCAAGCCACTTGACACAACGGTTGTTGACTGATATCGCAGCGGACAGCCTAAAAGAGATGACAAAAAATATTTCAGTTTTCAATATGTTTGATGATCTATGTCTCAATGCTACTAGAACCGAAGCTCAGTCAGCTTATATGACCAGCTGCAGGCAGACGTAATGATGAGATGATAAAGCTGCTCGGAGTCCACACCATGTTACACATTTACCCCATGGTGGGATCTTTTACTTGCCTCAGCAAAGACACTAATACAAGGCATATCCCATTTAATGTCTCGTGTGATCGACATCCACATATCGTGGTAATTACCAAAATGAGTGGGTTGAGAAATTCACAACATTACGAGTTATTTTTATTATAATATTGTGACAACAAACATCAGCAAAACATTCAATAAAATTTTAAAGTTGATAACTTTACCTTAAACATCTGCTGAGTAGTGTAAGCGTGCAATGATCCCGTCTCTGAAATTAGCTGGATTAAACTTGACACTACATCGTCCCTAACGTAATTGCCCGCCTGCGAAGTGAAAAAAAGAGGACATTTCAAAATGTGTGTACTAAGACACCAAATACATCAAGACCTGATTGATGCCTAAATTATTCGCCCCCTTATGTCCACTTTTAAGAAAATTATACATTTAATTCTTAGCAACTAAATAATTTTACAATGGATCTAAACTTGTTTCAACATGGGCAAATTCTGTACATTGACATGAAAAAGATACAAAACAGCAGTCATATTACAAATATTAATCAAATGAATTGTTAATCTCATAAGTATGAAACTAAAGAAATAGATCCCCAATACGTTTTAAAATGCTGTTGCGGGGACCACCCCTGAATATGACGTTGTGATGAAGGGATTCGGAAATGCAGATATGATTGAAAGGATTCACATTGAAGATATTGCTACGCAACACTATTTTGAATCTCTAACCCTTAATAGAGGTCAAAATCCAGACTTACAGTCGTGAGGACCTTCATGACGGTGTCGATGTGCCAGCGTTTGTTTGGGGGATAGCGCTCGGCAGCCAGGACCAGATTGGACGAACAGTCTCCTTTGAAGTCAGGTTCGCATTTCTCCAAGAAGAAGAGCAACTCTTTGACCATCCCTCGGATGTTGTTGGCATTGATCAAGGCAAAACAAAGTTCCATCGCTCGGCTGTCGATAACAAATCAGCAAAATCAGTTGCAAGTACAAACGATAGGGTATAGAGAGTTCGAGCATGACTCCATGAACATAATTGCAAGTTTCTTAATTAGCTGTTTTCATGGCTCTGTACTGCAGTACGGCCCATGGAAACGGCCAATTAAAAAGCCTCGGTTTTGCTTGAATACACATAACCCAATATGCAACATGTACTACACATTATAGTGCCGAGCAGAAAAGTGGTTACACTGACAAACAATGCAAAAATGTTCAGTCTTTTATCGTGCTTCTGCCACGTCACATTGGTTGTTATTGTTAGTAGATTTAAGCAGTGAAAGTGAAAGACCTTGAATATCTATCACCAGCCAACTTTGACTGTTTATAAAACATAGTAATTAACAATTTAGGATAATCTGTGGTCAGAAATCTTGACTGGTTGAGCAAATTGAATAGCTTTTGGACAGTTATCACAAAACAAAGATTGAAACAAAGCAATGATATACGTTACTCACTGCGTAACCACTCATATGCTAGGCACTTTGAGCACACATGGAAACGTAGCTTAAGGCTATTCAGATAGTTTCAGAACTCCCAGGTAACCGTTACACTCACCGCTTTATCGAGACATCGGGATCCTTCAAGCAGTCCACGATCGTACTCCTGTGTCTCTGGACGGCATTGTAATCTGCCGAAACTACTCTCAACAAAGTGTTCAGAGCTACGTACCTGAAAAATCACAAATCATATTTGCACAACACTTAAGAAATGCTGGATAATCTCTCATAACTACAGTTAGTTTAATAAAATACGGTCGACTCTAGTCAGCTGTAGCTATAACTGACTAAAGCCAGCTGCTTCTGTCTACTTCTAGCTTATAGTCGGCTTCCACCTGGTAAATGTAAGAAGTTTATCTAACATATCATAAATATGTACTTTTAGATCTGGCTTTGAGTAGCCAGCTATAGCCAGACAGTTCCGTTTAGTGGCAGGTAGCCTTGTTTTGCGGATGTTGCCTAGCTTTGTCTAGGTTCAATTTGACAGGCCGTTTTTAATGAAACTAACTATTTTAAATTAGATCAGGAAAATTATATGGAAGGCTTACCGAATATTCTTGTCATTATTCAATAAAAATCTTCCTAGAATGTTAACTGCTAGCACCTGAAAAATAAAATAACAATGCATGAAAAATATATCAATTATTTAATGGGATTGAGCAATTTCTATTGCTTTCAAAAATAATTCAATACAATGCGATGACTGATACAAATCTAATTCTTGAAACTTTAAATTACAATATTACTTTAAGATAAGTTTTAGCCATTACGGAGAGTACCTTATCTCATGAAAAATGAAATAAAAAGTTAAGCAAGCATTGATGCAATTGATAGGAAGAAAAATTGTGAAAGTACAACATTCAGTAGATATTGACAACATAATCTTACAATTTTTGGCGCAAATATGTATCGCCAGTAATTTCCAAATACGTCATCACCAAATACGGTATAACGTAGTACGGCATCACCAAACTTGGCATTACCAAATACGGTACAACCAAATAAGGCATAACCAAATAAAGCAGCGCCAAATAAGGCATGACCGAATTTGGCATGACCAAATATGGCACCACCAAATACATACCCTAAGTCCGCTCTCTGAGTTAATATGCATTATGGTAACCACAACCTCATACAGGATAGCGTTTCCTACATTTTTCGTAGACTCTGTGTTCGTAGCAACCTGGCGTGTTTAATTTGAACGAAAGGAACACAACACTTAGGAAATAAAATAACAAAACTAGAACAACGGAACTACAACGGTGGCACCGGCCATGCTACAAATGACACAGAGGAATGATGGGAAATGAACGGAGATTAATGTAGAATTGAGACAGAATGCGAGAGAGCTGTGCAATTTGCTTAAAGCGTTATTCCATGTCAGTTGAATGCTTCAATTCCGCAAAATTTCTCGGACCAAAATCAATTAATATATATATTAAAAGACCAAAAAAACAAAAACAGTATAATCATTCAAGTTTGACTTTTACACATTTCAACTAACTTCAGAAGAATCCTTCAAATATCATAACCAAATATATGACATGGAATAACTGAGAAAATTAAAGTGTTAGTCCTTACACCATTTAAACCTACCTTACCAAAACTCTCAAGAGTTTGTTCATTGAAGCGTCTTGTTGCCAGCCTTCTGATATGGCTTACTGACATTCAACAGTAATACGAACTACGACGAGATACTAGGAGTCTGGTATTTAGTCGATGCAAATAGATTTTTGCTCATCATGCGCTACAATTAGCTGACACACGACAGCTACTTGTACACGTATTGAACTTTCGAACAGATTTTTATGTAACAAACTCCTTGCATTCTCATATAGAGCACAACATGCTTCTATCTACATGCACCGTAATCTTGAAAATCGTAACAAACGTGCACAACAATGTAATTTTGTTAATCGTTATACCGACTGGTGAAAACAGCCCTATGGAGCAGTTATTTCCAATTTTACAAAATGATAGTTTTTTAATTGATTAGTTCAAATCATAGGCCAAAATTTAAATCATAGGCCAAAAGGATGTGCAAATAGAAAGATATTCCATATTCAGTGAAGCCAGTCAAATCAATCATAATTTAAATAAAATTTTTTATTACTAAATTGCAGCCCTTATGGCAATTTCTTTTCACTAACAAAGGGAGTTGAGAAAGGCTCATGCTTGAACAGGCTTGCCAAGGGAGTAATTGTGAAGTCGAAAGAATACGCGTGTCATTTAATTGAAGACTCCTAACTCCAGGAATTTTATTTTTACACAAATAACCTTATTAGTGCACCAATGTCACGATTCAAAGATAACGCACGTCTTCCTCAACCCGCCACATGCATAAAGCGCAGATAGGAAGATAATACAGTACCCGTAGCCCAGCTTCAGACTGAATCCCCATAATTGTTAGGACAATTTCATAGAGGATAGCATGGCCCACATTTTTACTTGTTTCCGTATTTGTAGCAACCTGCAGTAAAAAAGTATGGTTTGTGACCAAGTGTCCGCAAAATATTTCAAGTCATATCTCGGGCCCATGATGGATGGATGCATTTGTCCACATTGCAAATTTAAGATATTTCTGAGCCGTCTTGAGGATGAAAACTTCCTGAGACAGTTTCGTACACTCACATGACTGCACATAGACTTACTCCCAGTCCCATTGCTTGGAACGGCCTCATTCTCGATAGTAATTAAGTAACATTTGATATTTTTTGACATTATTTATACACCCAATACAGTTAGTTTCATAAAATACGGTCGACTCCAGCTGTCTGTAGCGACCTGTACCTGGCTGTGGTCTAAACGTGCTAAAGCCAGCTGCTTCTGTCCACTTCTATAGCTAACAATAATCGGCTTACATCTATCACCACATAAATATTAACCTTGGTAAATGTAAGAAATTAATTTAATATATCATAAATGTGTACTTTTAGATCCGGTTTTGAGTAGCCAGCTATCACAGCTTTGTCTAGTTTCAATTTGACGGGCCGTTTTTAATGAAAATAACTGTACATGTATTTTTCAAACATTCATAAATGAAAGCCATATCTCATCAATCTTCTGTATATTGTTATAGGATTGGTCTGACAGGAGGGCCCCATTAATGTTGGTGCAAAATTAATTAATTTTATCCGCTATATTAAGTTATTGTTAGATCAAACGGCTCAAGTAGTGTATTCAACTCTTAACTTCAATTAAGTCCTCTTTCCACATATGTCGCAATGCTGCTGGGTCTGCATCTTTAGTCAGCTTATATGACCAGCTGCCAGATGTAATGATGAGATGATAAGGATGCTTGGAGTCCACACCATGTTAGACATTTACCCCATGCGATTTATTTCAGTGTCAGAGTTGAATACACTACTTGGGCCGATCAAACCTTACAGGGACCGTCACCTCCTTATTGAATCACCTCAAACGCAATTAATCATATATATACATATATATATATTTCACTTCTACATCTAACTTATTATATACTTAAATAAAAGCAAGCGATGATCTCGTAGATTACAAGAACATAGCAATGGGATGCATGTCATTTGAACATGGCCAAATACCATATTAACAAATATTAAGTTACTATCATTCATCGTTATTTCATAAATTATCGCCACAAGATTTTTACTGATATCTTCGATATCTTGTCAAAATTCAAAGCAAGTTTTACAAATCCAATATACTTAATATACCAGGTTTACTTCATTTTTGAAGTTATCATAGTTTAAGTCAAGAAAACTGCCAGATACTATTAATAAGTTTTAATTACGAGCACATCAGACTGCACATGTATGGCACAAAGACAATGGGAGACTTTTCAATCAACAGGGGGAGCTACATCCTGGTCCCCTAGCATTGTGACATCATCAATGCACTCAATGATCTCATTGTATGATTACGTCATCACACAAAGGTTTTTCAAAGAACATTAACAAGAAGCGCCACTCCCTATACTTTATATTGTAAACGCCGGGAATGCTGGGGGAAGGAGGGGTACACAGAGGATTGACAAGGCCAATGTGACGTCATCAATTTATTAACAGTGACGTTATCAACCCTGCGCCTCCTTTCCCCAGCATGCCTCGTGCGTCCTAATTATGAGAGTGCGTGATCTAGGTAATCTGTGGTTTTAAGGACCGGAATGTAGCTCCCCCTGTTAGATCTAAAGTCCCCCATTAAGATCTTCCTGACAGTTTCAGGTATTTTTCGCTACGGTCAGTTCTTTTGGTTATGTACCTGCGCTAATATGTCGTTCATCGCTTCGCTGGCTTCAGCATCGTTGGCCCCAAGAATTCTCAAAAGGCGGAGAATTTTCACCTGAAATTAAGACCGTAGATAAATTATCATTAGCACATATCATACATTATCATTTGCAAATATCATAAAAGGTCAAATTCTACAATAAGATGTGTTTGAGTTATGAAAATATGACCCTACGTGTGCATCAGCCATTTGCACATGATCTCAGATTTAAAGTAACTGACCAATGGTCAGCTTTGTGGAGCTGCTTACTGACCATTGCTTATGTGGTCTGGGTGAGTTTATCACAATTGAAATTGATTATTATGTCATAATGATAAATTTCACCGAAACGGAGGTCATATGTGCTGGGTGGGTGGGTGGATTAGGGCTTTACGTCCTGTATTTCTGTACCTGATGGGCTCATTAGGACAGGTTGGAACCCTGGCAATGAGATGAAGGATGAAACAGCCATCCAACTTAGGCTCTACCGGGATTGAACCCAGGACCCAGTCGTTGGAAGCCCAGCGCGCTACCACTGAGCTAAGCCCCCCACGCCGAGGTCATATGTGCTAATGGTTGGAGTGAACTGAGTCTATTCTTCTTAGCCAATTGGCTGTCTGTTAGATAAGTTGGTACAAAGTGGTGCTTGACTTTATATATATCAATACAAATTTCAGGACGCCATACCTGTAGAAAGGGGTCCGATACCCCAGACACATCATGTTCTGGAGAATAACCTGCCATTATCAGGTTTTTGAGGATCCTCACAAGCTGCGGAACCAACTGCAAATAGAAACAAAAGATACACCGTCAATTCACGACCACTAACAGCTACCTTCACCCACGGCAACAGCACAGATTCTTCGTTACTAACGAGAGATGTTAGGTTAAAGATAAAAGGTTAAGGTGTTAGTTCCGTCAAACCAAATCAAAACACTCAAATACAAGTGTTACATAAGTTAATAAGGCAATGGGGTTAATATTGTTCCATATAAGGACACTTAATAAGTGGACACTTAAATATGTGACGACTATAGGCAATCACAATGTACAGCGAAACAAATTAAGACGTACTTTACAACGTTAAAGTAAGATTTAACATAACGACAGTTTCTAAGAGAAGAGGAGAACTTATATCTTATGACAATTTGGCTACTTATTAAGTACTTAACGACTCTAAACTATATACACAATATAAACCTATTCAATTTCAGGTTTAGTGCAGTATAGCGGACCCAAATTATTGACCATATTTGGGGTCCATGAAACATGACCAAAATTCGTTCTGGCACACAATAAGAATACATTTGTGTAGACTACTAGGGGTTTAGGGGCAGCCCCCAAGAAAAATAAAAAATAAACTATGATAAACTTGCGTTCTTGCCTCACCGCCGCCGTTTGTTTGTGACGTCACTCATTGAATTCAAGCATTTTACGTCATAGGCCTGGCAAGGAGGCTCGCTAAATATGGTCAATAATTTGGGTCCGCTATACTGCACTTTTTCCTCAATTTCAATCATGTACATATATAATATTTTATTATAAGTGTCACTTTAATAACGCTAAATTACTCTAAAGCAAGCTTAGTGAATTAAAGCAAAATAAGAACTGACGTTAATCGCTCGAAAGCCACTTGGATATGCCAAAATTATGACTTAATATTCTACGATCTTAACGACTTATTTGACCAATCGGATATTTTCAATAATTTAGACTTAAGAAAAACCCCAGATATAAGATAACTATAAACTTGACCCATGCAAATATGATATTAATGATTCCTTAAGCCTTACTTTACATGCATGTACATTACAATAATATATTAATTAAATATACATAACATAGAAATGCTAATATCTAAAATAAACACGATAGGAAAGACGCAATGTCCAGAGATATAGTTCGGCCACCAAATTTACATAAGATTTGACAAATTAAAAAAGAAGCGATATAATTTCACAGAAGCTGACGCCTCGAAGGTAATATCAAAACTTATCCAATAGGCTTAGGTATAGCATCATAAATACCGAGATCAATATTAAATATTAAAACTTAAAAACTTCAAACAACGATAAAAACTGTTTAGCAGCGGACTACCTCTCCTGAACGTTCCTACCAAATAAAAAACGAAACAAATTAATAAAAGTGACCACCATACCCTTATCTTTTATGCACAATATAAGAAATAAACAAGAACAAGTTTATTATTATTTCATGCGCACACAGCAGCTGAATTTCTTAACAATGCGATGCATGTTGCATGGTCAAGCGGCTACTGATGTTATGGAGCTTTTCACAAACTTAACGAAGGTGGGTCTTAAAAATTACAGATGGGGAATATAACAGATTTGAACACACATGATATCAATGTTGTACATAAAAAATAAAATCGATAATTTCGGAAATTTCCATCGAAATGTATGGATCAAATTTTGATATTTTCTTCTTTACGAAACAGCCAACATTTATTAGTGGAAATTTTTCAAAAACTGATTAATACGAAATACAGATGGTTGAACCTCAACAAATATTGCCGAAAAATTATACGTTCCAAATACATTTTGTACCTATAAGTTTGTACCTATAAGTCGGTATCTAAACATTCAATACAATCAAAGTCGCCAGATACATCAACAATTTTTGGCCAGATTCTAAGGGCATATCGAGTAAAGAATAACATAACATTTCTCATCATTCCCTGCATCATGGAGCATCACAGGACAGAACGTCATTCACAGTAAGACCAATGCAGTTCAAGAAATCAACATTGAGAAATAGGTCTACAATTGCGTAAATCTAGTACAGCAGAGCCTCACTTTCAAGACAACCGTGCGTAAAAACTTGTCTTCGACGCAAAGCGGGTTCTTCATTAGCAAATGGGGAGGAAAATTACGACCAGAGGTCACTGAGACCGTAGCAGATAAGTATTGTTTGGTGACGTCATGTATAGTGCAACGTCATCCATGCAACAATGGTGTAGTGACGTAATCTTAATGTCTTTTTATGTGCTATGGTCGAAGTGCCCTCTATAGGCTATGTTACTTTTTCTCCCCATTAGACTTCCCTGGCTGGTCTAATTAATCAGTTAATATTAATTTATGGTCTTACGGTGAGACGGTCTTAATCCGAGGCTCCACTGAACCAGTTATAAAAATTTCCTAATAGCAATCAAAGCTCAATACAAGAGGATATTTCGCAGCATTCAAATGCAAGTACTCCACTACACTTCTCACTTGCTATCATCATCTACAAAGCCGCATAACATGAGGCAGGAAAGTCTTTTGTGGATTTCCACTACAATGCACACTCCAAACTCTATACAAAGATCACCTCGGCCGAAGACAAGGAATTTACATGAGCTGAGTTATACGCAACCAAGTTCGCTTTCTAGTGGAGTTATGTAACTTATAAATGTATTACGGTCGAATGAATAGATGCTTTGACTAACTGAAAGACTGTCTTTTTCGTGAGGTGGTGATCTTAGGGCGGAGGCGAAGTGTACATTGCAAAATTATATCGAACGGAAACAGAGTTGTATAAAAACGTAAATAAAAGTGAAAAGACAATTACCCGTACCTTCCTGAAATGGTTAAGAGTGTCTGGACTGCGCGTGCACATTTCCGTGATAAGGCAGACTGCTGTTAACAAGACGCCTAAAAAAAACATACAAAAAATATATATAAAAAAGAAAAGAAGAAGGAAAACAAGGCACATGGTAATCGCATTATATCCTCGAGAGCCTACGGAGACATTTAAATCCAAAGTGTTACTTTTATAACACAATATTTTAGACTATTACCATTACAATGAAAAATACAGAGAATTCGTTCTGAGTTCACTAGTTTGTATATATTCACATTACTACTTCATAATAGGTTTGACTATAATGGCCTCATTTTAATATCACCAGAATTACATTAAATTCCGACGCAAGTTTAAAAAAATTCTGACACTAACGCACTATTAACGGAAGCCCTTACCCGTCTATAGATACAAGTTCATATTATACACATAAATACAACTTTTAATAATAAAAAATTTAATTGATAAGACATTAATCAATTTTCATATATGTAGAATTTATGACAACTCCCGCATTCAATACAAAATATTCACCATGCAATATTAATGCATATTTGAACTTTTGAAGCCATGCTCATCTTACACTAATTATGCCTTTTTCCTTGAATCAAAGTTTTCATTCATTAAATATTAATTATTCATGCCCTGTCATAAGAGACTTTAGATGTCGTCGGCAAAATGAGACCAGATGCTGAGATGCATGAAAAAAAATATCATACTCAATATTTTTACAACAGATCCCATCAATTCACATTTTTCGCATGAAATTTTGATCTATAACTAATAATTCTACCTAGAGTGTACATATCTCTAACTAAATAGTGTTTAATAGGAGTATGAAAGTGAAAAATAAAGAGTTTGTAAACATATTTAAAAGGCAAAACAGAGGACAGTGTTGTTCCGAGACCGCAAGTCTTCCCCAAACACCACAATTAACAGGGAAATATTATTTGAATAAAACAAAAATAGTTATCGATGTAAGCTTGTAAATGAATGTTTGCGGAGTTGCGAATGACCGAGCCACTTTGTGCACATATGGTAATTATCGTCAACTTTTCCAGCATACCATTAGATATCTGCAAGTCGCATGAAGTCCTGGCTTTGGTGTTTGAAATTGGGCAAATTTGTATCCGTTTTGATGTAGTGATTGGTAAAAAAGAGTTATGATAACCAGTGTAGTAAATTTGCAAAATAACTTTCAGCAAGATTTGTGGGCTGTAAAATTGCACGCCATGCATTACACGATTGCCAAGCTTCGTTTCGTTGTTTCGTTAGCAGTCGCCTGACATTACTTTTATCTTCTCGATGCTTACATTCAGAAACAATTGATTTACACTTGTTCGCAATTTTATATGAATCAGTTCTTTTATTGTGTTTCTTTGTTAGCAAACCAGACGCAATGGCGTGAAACATCTTGGCACTACAACACCATTCAGCTAAGTCAGGGCTACAAACAAAATTGGGGTTGACGATAACAATGTGCAGGGGCGGATCCATGATAAATGATGATATACTGTATGACGAAAACAATGGATAGGTCCCACATCTACAATTTTTCTCCGTGAGCACGTTTCGGATCCGCCGCTAAACGTCATAATCATCGCCCAAAATTTTGTTTACGGCTTCCGTAACTTCCCTAACAGGTGCTGTAGCACAAACATTCAATGTATTATATAAGCAGGATGTTTGTTATTTTGTCTGTTTGTTAGCGGACACCATTATTCTTACCATGGTTTTTTTCATTGAGAAGAGGGCGGGTAACAGGAATGAAAATTTCCATCAGTTCGGGAACTTTCCGAATGATGTTAACTGCACATAATGTCGCCTGAAATCAACCAATCAACTACGCACGTCAAAAATAAATAAATAAATAAAAGGAACAACACCGAAAGTTGGAATATGGTTGGGACTCGGGAAAACTCCGTCAGCTCATCAGACAGATCACCATGGCAACTATTTTTGTCTGGATTTAATTCTGAAAAGAAGATCTTGGAAATGACACCACCAGGTAAGGGAAAAAAGTGCCTATATTAATCAAGATTTACTAAATAACTTTTAGTCCTATGTTAGTCTCATCTAAAAGTAGGTCTGAAAATTCACCATTTAAATAAGTTAATTTCAACCACATTAATCCCATCTTATAAAAAGAGACCAGTGGTGTCATTTCGAACATGCAAGGAGTGAAAACAAACGACAGAGAAAGACAGACAGACAAAGACGTAAAGAGAAAGACGAAGAAAGCATGCAACAGACGGAGATAGAAAGATCCATAAAAGCGCACAACAAGGCTATATAAGCGGAGTGTTAGAGGTACCACTTTACCATGTTTCTTTTCATTGAGCAACGGCCTAGCTGCTGGAATAAACATTTCGACGAGCTCGGGAACTTTTCGGACGATCCTAACAGCAGCCAACGCAGCCTGTGAGCAGATAACAGCAGCAAGAGGTGAAGAGACCTACTTACAGGACGAGGCGGTCCGCCCATCACAGTATAACCTTTCGCTTAGGCTTATTGAGAGCATACCAATGTAATAATAGGTGACTAGAGTGCACATGGGATGTGCTGAGCTTTGCCCCCAGGGGTTTCGGAATGCACATGATGCACAATACCAGTCTTCCCGAAGTTCAACTGTCCTTCGCTGGACCGAATGTCAAAATGAGCCCATGTCTTTATGAAATATCATTATAAAATATGATGTCTTTGGCCGGACCGAATGAAATTTGGCCGGTCAGGTCAGTCGGTCCGGCAGACTTCTGGAAGACTGCAATACAACAGTAGTCACTTTAACTACTTGATGTATCATATATGTATCTACTGAATATATACAGGAACCACGATTGAGTTGGGATCAATGGGATCCATTTCCCACCACTTTTGCCGGCCAGCTTTATCTAGGGTCAAGAAGCGCACTGAGGATACAAGTCAAAGAACGTGGTGGCGAAATTTGCTCATTTGTACGAGAATGAAGCAATGAATCAAGCCCAAAAACACTGATAAGCTGTATTAAAGCAGTATGTAGTAACAGACTAAGTGGCAATGAAGTCTGCGATTATTCGCCCATCAGACTCAATTTCTAATGATACGGAGAGATACCATTACAAAATGGAACAAATGAAAGTCCAGCAGGTGGCAGTAGTGTTTCAAGCATATTTTCGCCACCTACTGCATAATTCCTTATTTTGTTTACCCTAATTTAGTCAAAACGTACTTCTTTGACAAACAAGAGGCCAGAGATATGCCGACAAGTCGTAAACAGTAATAGCATCAATTTATCATAAGTTCAATAAAAATTTCAAGCAAAATTTCCCAATAATAGCAATTACTTTGCCTCTAATAATGCTCTAATATTGCTCAGCTTCAGCGCAAAGAAAATTGAACTATTATTGCTCATACTTTCAGCTCTTTGAAAAGATTATACTGTGATCAAGCCAACCAAACAATTAGCAATTTCGGCAAAAATGCAACCGACACCCAAAAAGCCTAAACGAAGCCCATGCAAGAATTCATAGGCCAGGCTTACGAGGAGTTACCATCAAGATTGTTACAAAGAGTTTCAGAACAAAAACAATATATGCCAAAATAAAACTTATTTCTGAATATTCAACACTATACACCTTAAAGTTTACAACCGAAATAATAAGTGGTGCTCTTACAGATATTACTTGTGCGAGTAACATTCATCACAAAATATAAAATATATATCGTATTCCAACAAATACAAAGTATTAAAGATACAAAATATAACAATTTAATTCTTAAAACTTTTACTTCAACGCGTCATTTATCATACAGGTTTCAGTAGTTCTAAATATTACATTTAGATCAATACGAGAAGTTGAAAGTCCAAATGATCGAATGACATTATTCAGCAATTGCTTTAATATTTGAGAAGAAGATATATCCAATATAAAATCTCCTTATAATTGTGATCAATTCATTTGTCGGGTACAAAATCTTTAAACTCTTTCAATTTCAATTACAGCTCAATTACAGCTACGACATTACGAGAAGATAATTTACAGCAATTTTCCTAGTGTAAATGCCACGTACCTTTTTCTTAATGTAGGCGTTGGATGACTTGATGAGTTTCTCTACTTCTCCCGCCAAATCACGGCTCATTTCCGTGGAACAAATGCTTCCGAGGGTGCAGAGTGCCAGGCTCACTATGTACTGGGTCTGGTGGTTTAAGTCACTGCAAATGATAATGACACCAATTGAATTAATGCATACTAAAAGACTGCACACCTAATTGGTTGACTTTATTCAATAATATTACATTAAGGGGGTGCACTACATGCCTACACAAGAATGAGTATGAACATTACAATCCCTAGTATTCATGTTGTTAGGATAGCTAGCACACCACAGTTATCCAATTTCGCATCATATAAATATATATACTGCGGAACAGTTCAATAATTTGCCACTTAATCATCACATCAGCCATTTATTCAAATTCTGATGATAGATAAATTTACACGAAAGAGTGCAAAACTATAAAGTCACATCCAGTCTTATAATAGATTAATTATGAGCACACTTTCAATACAAGCTCCTACCAAATTCTAACTATAGCTGATTAAAGATGATTACACACACGTCGTGCAGATTCTTCACCCAAATGCCATTGCCAGAAAGGTGTTATATATTATATACCACATATCTAAGCAGAAAAATAACTTACTTTTTAAGTGAATTAGTGACGAGCAAGTGGACATCCTGCCTCTCGTCCAACAAGAGCGAAGCGCCCAGGTACCCTATCCGTTTGTCCGTGAACCTCTGTGACGCTATGAGTTTTAGACATTCCAGCTGCAAAACAAATGACGAGGCATTTAGACTATGAAAGATCAGTCCGTAGAAGATATGGTCAGTAATCAACTAATACTCAAAAATATGAAAATATTAGTTCCTGAGTACTACTACAACCCATCGCGAGTAACAGATGATTTATTTTATTTTTAAAAAGATGGAATCAGTCTTAAATATTTCATATTCCTTTTAACATAATGCTGCTATTGAGGATACAGCTACGCTATCAAATATTCATCATCATTCATACGGATTACATGCAGATGACCACTTGACCATTGGCCAGCCAAAAAACAAGTACATCCATAAACAGCAGAACCTCATCATTAAGAACACAACCCTTGGTGCAAAATATGCTCGACTTCATAATGAAGTGGTCTTAATAGCTAGGTTTTAAATACAACGGCGATAATACCGTGGGGTCCCAATTTGGAGGTGTTAATGGCGAAAGTGGTCTTAATAGTTAGATGGTCTTAAAGTGGGGGGTTGCACTGTACCCTTGTAACAAACAGGATATAGGTCAATAGATAAATCATGTTCACCCCAATTTTCCATTAACCTATCTGAACATTTTAATTACAAATAACCCACCCAACACTGTTACCTAACAATTGAGTTGAGTTCATTTATTGGAATATACATAGTATTATACAGATCACATGATATTAATCATTCAAATAATTCCAATCAGATGCACATACGTGCATATTTCGTAAACTATATACCATTATATTATACAATATTCATGTATGATTTAGATAATTGAAAACTAATAAATGGCTAAGTATATATTAAATCCAATAATAAATAATATACATAATTTTAAGTTGTTTCTAAACTATTGTACAGGAGGTATTTTTTAACATGGTTTTTAATGGCATTAATTGAGAGGTGTTTAATAAAGAAAGCAACAGCCAGAAACAGAGACTGGTGGCGACAGATATATCCGTGTATTCTTACATATATCAGGGTGCCAACATTTTTTCAGCAAAAATAATTCCCTACTGTTTCCAAGACTTTCCAGACCAAAAACAAAATTTTTCTGTACCAGTTAATGTCACACAAGCGCCCATAACTTTTGATCTACAAGATGGATTTTAATGAACTCCCGTAAAAATCACGCTATATCAGTCGGCAAATAATTTCTGATATGATCAAGAGTGGGCACTGTGACTCTGTTTACGTTTACCTTCCTTTGTTTAAGCGTGCTATTCAATGATGTCATTTTTCAAACAGACATAATTTTCCAGACTATAGAATAAAATTCCCTACTTTTACAGACCTGGAAAATTTTCCCTACTTTTTCCAGGTTTCTCAAAACCGTGGCAGGGTTCCCACAGAAATTATGAAATTAAATTCCATGACCATTCACAGGATTTCCCCGACTTCCTTCGATAAAATCAGCACAACAAAGTCAACGAATGCAAATTATAATGGCCTCCACATACTCCCCTTTTTCATTGCAGACAATGATTTTTTTTTTTTGCTTCTCAAATTTCATGACTGGTTTACAAATGACCTTTTTAAATTTCTTTAATTCCAGGACTTTTCCAGGACTTTCCATGACAACCAATTTTTCCAGGATTTTCCATGACCGTGGGAACCCTGCCGTGGGCCCCATGATATATTATATCAGCACGTTCTTTTTGTAATTACCTGTCCAAAATGTGCAGGGTATCCCAGCATGTGAATGTAGAGCAACTTCGCCACGTTACGGCACCTGTACGTGTTATCCTCCTCTCGGAAAGTGTCCCTGATCTGGGCGCACTCCTTTTGGACCACTGCTCGCTCATCTGCGGCTGTTCGGGCTGACCGAATTTCACGGATCAGATCCCGCAGCCTCTTAGGGGTAGGCATCACCAACCACTGCAAAAGAAATCAATCGAATTTATTTTAAATACAATTTCATAACGTTAATTGATGAATCATTAGTATTACGAGACACACAATGCGAACGAGTTATACAATGTATAATGCATTCGAGATCAAGCGATATTAATTTAATATATATATCATTCATTTCATTAGGTATTAGTAATACATAATTGGCATACTACGCTACTTAACTAGCCTAGTTCAAAACAAGATTCATTGTTATAATAATCAAGCCAAGCTCAATGCATCATTGAACGGGATTCATTGACATCAATCAGTACGTCAAACAAATCAGTAATTGGATGAAACTAAGTTAATTACAATACATCAATATGCAATACACAATGCACAATCTAATTTAGTAAAGTTGCTTCCAGATCAAAAGATTGCTTTTCATATCCTCATCTTTACTGCAAATCTGATATTTATCTACTTTATACATGTTGGAAAACAGTTTCCTATGAACAAACAAATATAAACAAAAATTTTCTCAAATATCTTTTGATAGAATCTGGAAAGAACCTGTCATCTAAAAATCATCCATTAAAAATCACAGTATTTTTGCCAATGCATGAACATGATTGTTAGGCAGATTATATTAGTTATATACAATATTAATTAGTCATTTGGTAATGCAAGGAGTCCCACACCTGGGGTTACACCGAACGACCCTTCCTAACACCCTTCTATTCGTCATTAGTATTAGTGTTATTTACCACAACCACCATATTAGGTCATATCTCGTTAACAGCGCCACCTTGGGTGTTACAACTATAGGCCCAGCAATTGGCAGCAAGACAATCCCATGGCAGCCTAGCATAATTATGCAAATATTACTGAAGCACCACTTGATTTCTCGCACATGCATCAAAGCTCTGTGAATCTTAGTAAGCATGAGCTGTGGGCAGACGTAATGATGAGATGATAAGGCTGCTGGGGAGTCCACACAATGTTGTTACACATTTACCCTCAGGGTGGGGTGTTTTACTTGCCCCCAGCATAGACACTAAGCAAAAAAACTTACAGCATTCAGTTCCAGGGCCGATAAATTTGCATTTCAGGGATTATACTATATGTACACTATAGTGTAATACACTACTGAACTCATTTTGAAGTTTTGAACACCCTCCGACCATCTGTACATTTAAATACACTCCACCATGGACATGTCTTTGTAAAAGTTATTGATTTTCGATTTGTGGTATTATCGTGCACCAAATTTCCAGTTTGTAAACCCCTTCTCCCCATGTCTCGGACAAACAAATAGCGAAAATTCATGCAGCCGATACAGATGCCCATGTGCAAAATTCATCCTCTGATCTTGAAAGTGAATTTTGTGAAAAACATATCACAGGAACTTGAACGCAGGTTTTTAAAACAGTGTTTGATTTTTTAATTAATCACGTGTGTGCAGAGCGAAGGCAGGTGCAACAGAAATCATGTAGTTTGCCAGGATTACGAAAAACGAACAGACGGACAGACAAGACACTAAAGATAGACAGGGCAGGGACAAAGCACCACCATGTTCATAGCAGGCACCACTTCAATTATTTTAAAAGTGTAATCAGTGTGAATAATACAAATCTTAGGGTGTTGCGAAAGGTTTAAAGGCAGTGGATCGAACAACTTATATTACGATCAGGGAGGTGCAGTGATGCGATTGCAGTTTTTCGTGTGGGTTAAAGCTCACCAAAGCACAGAATTGAGCAGTTTTGCCAGGTGGTTGTTTTTCAGTCGGAGAGAGCGCATACCTTTCCTGTTTTGCTCTTCAAGAATCGTGGTGGGCTGACAATTGAGTTCATTCCAAGACTGACGCTAATAACCAATGTATATTTTGCAAGGCGGATTTCTCTCTCACTTTAAAAAAAATCTAACTCCTCACACACAGTGAAAAGTCAAATTGTCCAACAGTGCGACATCATGCGATAAGTGCTGAAATGATGCAAATTAAAGAGAAGTGTACACAAAAGCTTAACGAGCTCAAATAAAATCAAACATTCGCTAAAAAGTAAAGAGAAAAAAAAGTACATTTGCTAATAAACATGCGGAAATTATCATATAGTATCGGGATACCTAAAGTTGGAGATTGAAATTTTGTCGGTTGGAGGACACTCCCCTTCTCGGAATTTAACACGAACGATAATGAAGGATACTACTACCCAATAAACTTTGATAAAGGTATTTCTTTTAGGGATAATTGATCTTTACTTTCCCCATGCTATATATAGAGTATTTGTCATATGGAGATCAGCAGGTCTATTTCCGAGCCTTACGGTCAATGCAGAAGATAGGACCAGTTCTGCGATTAATTTACATTAATTAGATTTTGCCTTGCAATTGAGGCCACAGAGGCTAATTGGCAGAACTTGAATAGAACCTCTGGCATTTGAAAATCAAACATACCTATCAATGCTTCAATGCTAATAAAGTGAAAATTATTATTTCCTAACCAGAATTACTAGCTTAGTATACAACGCATCTAAATATCTTCAATGAGTTGCCATGCTGATAAATTAAATATAAGCAGGGAAAAATGCTAGCGCAAGATAACATCATCAATCATCTAAATTCTGATATGATAAGTAGCATGCAGCGAGATAATAATAGTAAAATGATAACAAATACAAATATGGAAAACCGAGCATTAATGAGTCACAAAAGTATTAAAGCGCTCAGAGTAAGATGTAAAATTATAGTAAAAATTAGAAAATTTTCTAGAGTGACAGATCAGTGCCATTCGGCATATGAGCCATATGGCCAACATGCCTCACAGATAAACCCTAAAATTCAGTGTCCCATCAACAAATTTTCCGAACAAGATTTAACTGTGATAAGGGCTGTTCCATTTAAAAAAAGGGGGGGGGGGGGGCTGGACGTGAAAATTGTTATGTAAAATCTTCAGCTTCACGCCCCCCTCCTTTTTAAATGGAACAGCCCTTAATGTAATCACAACATGACCAAAAATTGTATTTCCCCAACAATAAAGCTCATAATTTCCTTTCACAATAATATTGCATAAAAGACAAGATCCTCGTAATATACTGCCAGAATCTTGACAAATATTTCGCAAAGTCTTACACTTCAGACTAAAAGGAAAATATGTTAATCCTGGCCATACACTCACTCAGGTAAACAATACTTAAACCATTCGAGGCATGACAAATTCTAAATAGGGGGAGGTTCAAACTAGTACTTAATGACATTTGAAGTCCATGACATGTTTAAACGATGCAATTTTTCATTAGACCATGTCCATATACAATGATATACATGCAGCCTCCTCAATAAAACCAGTAAAAATACGGCCACATTTTGTCTATGTGTCGTTGCATTGACATGTTCATGAGGTCAAGTCTATCAAGATAGATTTAAATTTTTGCCATTAATGTGTCATGATAGTGTCCCAGCTAGGATTTGAATGGGCATGGCGGACAAGAATATTAGAGCATTTAAATAGAGGCATATAGGGCGACCAGCTCGTTAAAAAGCAAAAAAAAAAAAGGTCTTCACTGAATTTCGGGCATAGCGCTGGCAAAAACGGTGCTCAAATGGCCTAGCTGGAAAACTGCATGATTATCCCTGTTCCAAGATTAATATAGATAGATATGGAAAGTGCAGCCCTCTAAGACAAGTTCTTGCCACTATCAAGGGTTGATTGATGAGGTGAGAGAGGAGGAGGAGTCCACCCATGTAAACATTTACCCCAGGGGTGGGGTCTTTTACTCATCTCAGCATAGGCACCGAGTACAAGGCACCTCCAATTTAACGTCTCATGCGATCTCATCTTGCATCATTTATACTGTTTAAAAGTTGTGCATCTTCACATAATTAATCAAATACAGAGAGGACCTGATAGAAGGGTCTTCATATTAAAGAAATATTACGTGTATACGAGACGTGTTTAAGTTCACTAGACAGCAAAGAATGGAAAATCTAGCATTAGACAATGACTAATGGTGAAAGTGCTCAACATAAAAACCGCTCAGTAGAGGCATTAACGATGGGAAATCCCTCAGCCATCCTAATGCACATTTTTTATGCAACAACGAAAGCTAATCCTTGGCCGAGACAAATGTTTGCCCCATTCATAATGAGGATCTACCTAACAAACACCAAGAGAATGCATCAGTGGCAAACGTCATATTAATGATTTGAGTATTAGTTATATTCCAAAAAGGAGGGAGTTAACTAACATTTTTGTTGGTTTTTTTTCCCCGACACCGAACTAACGTATACTCCATTAGGCATATTTACTAATTTGTTTGATTGTTTATTTGTTTTAATGCCTGTTTTACAGAAAACAAGTTCAGTTTGCACTCAGGTGGGAGTTAAACATTTTTGTTCGTTATTGCCTCATCAGAACAATAGGAAAACCGTCTACGTGTCGTATAATAATAATAATTTGATTACAAAAACAGGACTTGAGAATGCTGAATATATTCCATAATTCCGAGGTAATCCCTCCTGGTATATTTCCAACCAATGGAGATATTATACGACAGAATAGCAGAGAGATTACTGCTCGACTGCTACAGCCGAAGCACTGAGAGTCTGCAACATGTCTCAGCACTTACTTTCACAGGATAGACTCCGATAGAGCCAATGATGCCTCATAAATGCTGCATGAAGGCACAAGAAACTACAGCTGTGCAGCCAAAGAAGCAATGATTCAAAAACGCTACCGACAAAAAAGAAAGAAAAAAAAACAGTATTGTGTTTTTGCTATATCTCTAAGCACGGAAATTCACACGAATGCTTTCCTAAGGCAAAGCACATTCCTCACTCTGTGAAATAAGCATCCAACAGCAACAGACTTAAGTAGCTGACACAATAATAAGCTGAGTGATGCAGCTGAGTTAAGCAGAGCTCTGAATTAAGCAGTCGTTCTCCATATCCACCAGTGCAACATTGCACGGCCAATGATTAATTATTCTTATTGATCTACCCGATGGCCTAATGATGTCGAGCATGTGAAAAAACCCTCAATTAAGCTTGTCAAAGCTTGTAGCATCTAGCTCCTGAATAAAATGGCAAATGAGTGTCGTTACCATTAATTAACAGTCATAATAGACAATAGTCACTTTAAACTAATTACTATAAAACTAATTCACACATTACAATCAGACGGACATGTTTTGACTGTATACTGTTGTACTAAGAAAGCAGTTAATTGATAGCCCATAAACGCATCAAAGAAAATCTCTATAATCTTCCAGATGGCAAAGTTGCCCACTAAGACACATGACGGCCGCTAAGCAGCTAAGAAGACGAAAGATGTAACACAAGTCAAAATGACCCAAGCATGACAAAAGAGACATGTTTTCAGAGACTACTTCTTTCTAAACATGTTTTCAAGATACTACTTCTTTCTAAACATGTTTTCACCTCACCTATTTGGACAGATAACTTTATAATATACATTGCCTTTCAAATACCTCATACGTCCTTGAACAACCTGAGTCATCCAAAAAAAAGCCTTTTTCTTTGATTTTTTTTATAGGTATGAAATATATTTATATTTACTCTTTGCTTTCACAGATATTAAAAGTAAATATTATATATAAAAAATTAGTTTATCCAGCAATTATTTTGGGATCACACTCCACACATTAAAACTTAGCTTTCAAAAAAATAAAATAAAAGATAATACAATTGATTAACCTAATTTCGACCGAGTTGAATATCAACTATTTTAGTATATATATATCATACCACAAATAAGGTGGGAATGTCAAATATTTCAATTCTTTTTGCATTATTACATGTAACCATGACTGATATTGTAATTAAAGTAACGCAATCATCACATTTTCATTAAATCATAACTGCATGTGATGCGTATTACCTTTACATTCAAACCTTGCACCTATAAAACATATTACAAAATGCTTATGTTACATTAAGGCAGGTCAATGCAGTCATCTCATGGAGCAATATTTATTACTGCCAATCTGTGATTACTAACGAGTAATGCGGACACCTTGAATAATGAATTTTTATCTTCGATAATGTCAATTAGTGCCACTGTGCGAAAGCCTTTGCGCATAGCCTCAAGCAAATAACTTTACTCCGAGGTTATAACATTAAGATATTACAGCGCTTACAAGATAAACACTTAAAACGGGTTTATTTTGAGTATATTTGATCATGGCTAAGAATATAGGTCCCCTCCCACTTCAGTGACATACACAATATGGTCAGGTTGAGGAATCGTGGATTGTCGAAGACATTGCAAGGAGATATCAAACTAACACTAATGTGTTATATATTTACACAGCATGGATTTATCAACCAGTTTAATTGAACTACAAATGCCCAAGACAAAGTATCACATGACAATCAACCAGGCTATTTGACAGCTCTCCCGAGTCCCATTTTGACAGATCATGTTGATCTGAACGATCAACAACAAACTGGAATTTGACAAGTAGAATCCGCCCCTTTCTACGAAACAATACTACTCAGACGACGAATATACGCCCTGCCATTCACCAATCATACTACATACAATCTAACGTGACTAAATAATAAGAGGTTTTCGCAGTAATAAACCAGAAAACAGAGAAAATTCAGGAAAACACAAAATGGGTTCGGCTCCGAGTGACATGGCCAGCAAAGCAGATTTCCTGCTGCCGGTCAATTCACGTGCCATTTTCAAGAAATATTCAGGGTGTAGCTTTCATTTAATTGTTGTTATTTACTCATAAGCAATCATTCGAAGAAACGCAGCGCTCAACCTACCTAAAACAAAGCTTAATTCCGAGAAAATTTAAGCGACTTTGAACATCACACGGCAAATAGGTGACAAGATGGCTGCTCTGTGCCGCTTAGCTCAATGTAATTAAGAGTAGCACATCGCGCGGAAAATAGTTCCTTAAAGATGGACGGTTTGCATTTGTAGGCATTTACGATACGCTAATTTACTGCAACCAAAATTACATGCATACTAAATTCAATAAATTAAAATCTTATTATGCCAATAACTCCCTTTCATTTCCAGTTGGGGTAAATTGAATGGCGCAGTGATTCGACGCAGGGGACTATTTCAGGAGACCATCGTGGCAGATTTGTGACGTCACGAGCTCAACTCTCATATAACAGGATCGATACGAGGGGAGGGGTGAATGGCGCCAAAGGCTGGATCCTATGAAATGAATGAACCCCTACAAATAAGGCTGGATCTTATGAAACGTCCCTTTTATGCCCATAGCATTTCTTAATTCAGATATCACTTAATAATTTACTTAAAAAAAATAAAAAATTTAGTTTAAGAAAAAAAAAATTAACATGAACATTTTCGATTTTATTTATCATCTGGTTCATTTTTGAGAGGAGGATCACTAGGGGGAGTTGCCGGTATTGGACCACTTAACTTAATTTCAGGAGCGTGAGAAGAAGCCTATAGGTTAGGTGCCAAAATACGTTGCTTGAACTTGCCCAAAATAAAAGAGGAAATTCAAATTCAAATTTTTTTCCAAAGTGGTCCAATCCAGGAAACGGTGTCCGATTGGACCACCCTGTTTTGTCAATTGAACCACAATCATTTCATCCTGAAACGTTCAAATTGCTACTGCTACAATTTGAAATTAGCCATTCAAATAAACATCTAGAAAGAAAACAAAAAATAGGCTGCACCTCAGCGAATCCCATAAAGCACACAGGCATCATTAAAAATGTTAAGTGTTCGTCCGACAGGCAGGAGGGCGGGCGTTACACTTTCATCTCCAGAGCAGAACTCTAACACACTTTCGTTTCTAGAGCTGAACTCTAACACTAATGCATGAAATTTTATACAGCAACACTCTATATGGCCTAGTGGTGCCTCGTGATAGCCACACTGACATATATTGGCTAGGTTTAACAAAAATATTATTTCTTGAGTTTTTATATAGTGTGTGCAATGAACTGAAACAGTTGCCACTTGGCCTACATAGCCTGTTATGCAATGCTAATTAGAGTCCAAGATGTCCTATTTTTTGAACTCTTGAATTTCTTCATTTTTGTAAAAATGAAGGCCCGTATTAAGTCTTCTATTTGTCCATTAAGTCTTACATTGTCCTATTTTGATGCAAATATACTTTAATATTAACATCTACATTGTAATATTCAGACAATTTGGTAAATATAAATGAATAGAAATTATGAACTTTCTTTAAATACACAAGAACTGCGTTTATTTTATTGCTTAATAGCCAATACCCTGATTGTTTTTTTGACAATGAAATTAAATATGTTGGTGCATATTATACTATATTAGTGGTCTTATTTTTCATGTGCGCATGATATTATATAATGTCCTACAAATATCTTACGTCCTATGCCAAGTAAGCATAAAAACTATTCTCTATTCTTTTCTTGCCATTTAATTGTTCTGTTTTAAAGATTTTATGCACAATAAGGAGTATTGAGTGCACTAGTAATATCAATGCAATAACATGCTCCCTTAACTAATCTACAAATAAGATTATCATTTATATGTCCAAAATAGTCATATCTTGGCTATGGCAATGATCCTAAGGAATATATATGACATCCAGCAACAATGTTATGCAACATAAAGATGTTGGGTATAATTTCATACAAATTAACCTTCAAGGTTTTTATTTACCTGTATTTAAATAAATAAAGACAAAATCTTAAATTTTATTTTGTATGGAATACTCAACGCACCCATTTTAATGACTTTACAAGTCAAAATACTTTTTTGCTCGCTGTTTAAATTTAGCTGGCAACTGAAGGAACTATATATTATCAATTGCCATATTCCCTTCAGTTACTGAATTGTTGGGTTGCTGATTTGCATTAAATGTATGACATTTAAATTTGTATTTACAACCACTTTACAGGTGTATATGAAGAAAACAATAATAAGTATTCAGTCAAGTGAAAGTAATTTAGATAATCATGCAAATAATTATTATAAAATTGCTAATTAAACAAAAAACTATTGAATGGGTTGAGCATGGCAATACTATGATCAAATATTTAATAATTGTACATGAATTGTACAACATTTACGGCATCATTGCTCAGTATGGGATGCTAAGGAATATGAAGGAAGCAACACCATTTTTTGCATTTTTCCCAGATTTTCCAATATTATGAACAAAAAAAGAATGATGAAACAAATGTCAAAAAAGCTTAAAAGTGAAAGTACTATTTAATCGAGATATATCATTGGCAATATGTCACTAATGTAAGGATCAAAGTCATTAATATGAGGGTTTGAAGTGTGATTGTGATTAGGGCTTTACGTCCTGTATTTTTGCACCTGTTGGGCTAATTAGGACAGGCAGGGACCATGGCAATGAGACGAAGGAGGAAACAGCCATCCAACTTAGGCTCGACCGGGAATCGAACCCGGGACCCAGCGAAGAGGGTTTGAAAGAGTACCTGTCCAAATTTTCATTTTCCTTATTAAATAAAATTACGTGTCATAAATGGTCACGAAACCCCAAAAAGGTATCTCTGCACTATTTTAGACATATTCTTACTAAGTTTTGTACGCATGTAGGTGCAGTAGTGTGTGAGTCCTGCTCTGGAAACAGAAATTTTTATGTTTTTCTTTTTCATTTTTCTCAAAAATTTTTAAAACACCGCTCAGATATGTCAATGTGACTATCAAAATGCACAGCTAAGCTATATAGAGTAATAACATATACAATTTTGTTGGGGTAGGTGCATTAATGGTAGAGTTATGCTCCGAAAACACAATTTTTAGCAATTCTTTTTGATTTTCCATTATTTTGTAATTATCATGAATAAATATAAACAAAGTTTAAAATGTGAAAATGCTATATGTTATTGATACAATTTCATTCATGTAAGGTAAACAGTGTCTTTTATATGGAGGTATGAAAAAGTAGGAATTTTTCCCTATTTTGCCCTAATTTTGAAAACTCTATAGTATTTACAGCCATGAGACCCCCCAAAAGGCACCACTACACTATTTAAGACATATTATGACAAAGTTTTAAGCATGTAGGTGCCATAGTGTCAGAGTTCTGATCTGGAAAAAAAAAAAAATACTTATTTTTTCCAAATTTTGTCAAACATAGCCAACATATGTCAATGTGACTATTAAAAGGCACCACTAGGCCATATAGAGTATTACTGTACAACATTTCGTAAGAGTAAGTGCATTAGTGTTAGAGTTCTGCTCCGGAAACAAAAGTGTTACGCACTCCCACTTGCCGGCCCGACCGTTCGCCTGTCGGATGGACATTGATGATAACAAAAATCCTTTTTGAACTTCGTTCACTGAGGGTTAAAAAGGCCAGAAGAGGCATATGGAATCCAACTAAATCAGGAAAAAATTTGAAAAATTAGCTAAGTCTCATGATTAACAGTTTCCACAATTGGACCACTTCCTAATAATTAATTTTCACCCTCCTTATGTTACAAATTATTAAATAATTTACCGATTGCATAAAAAATTTTAATACTTTTCAGAAAGTGTACAATCATAAAGACTGAGGAAAATAATTACTGACTTCTGGTCAAATGATTTGTTGTCATGCTAATGCTTAAAGTGTTTGGATGAGCAAAAATAAATATTGTCATGTGTATATTTCTCACTCAAAAATGCACATAAAAATTTTCCACCAGTTAATTTTTTTTTTTAATTAGATTAGAGCTGTTGAAATCAGAGTATATCAAATAATTTCTGAAATACTTGCAACAACTTGTCACCATTTACAAGGGTTAATTAAAGGCATAAAAACATAAAAGCCTCAGCGAATCCAACATAGCACACACACATCATTAAAATTGTTTAGCGTCCATCCCACAGGCACAATCATGTTACGCAAGTCCAAGATGTCCTAATTTTTGAACTCTTGAATTTCTTCATTTGTTAATATCATTTGGACAGGTGTGAATAAATTAACAGCAATCCATCCTGTTCATTTTAAAGCCAACTGAACATCAAAAGTATTGTATATCCAATCTTCCTAAAGCAAGCCCGCCATCTTCACATAGCTATGCTAGGTGGCTTTGCTAGATTTAACGGTAAAGGGCAATGTTTCAAAAGACTCAACAGTCACTGCAGGCCACGTTGCTGTGCTAAATATAGATACATTTTATATCAACATTGGCACTGATTTGGCGCTCCACAGATCGTCGCGACCAATCAGACTGATCTGTATAAACCAGGTAATTAAGCATATTTCTATCAAGGACGTATAGCATAGCTATGCGGAAATGGCAAACTTGCTTTAGAAAGATGTGTAGATCCATGTCCTGCCATTTAATTTGTTTGTTTCATGCACAGTTCACTAGAATTATCAATACTATAGCATGTCCCTGAAATAATCTACACCAAAGATTATAGTTTTTCAGTCCAATTACTCATACATGGGCTATGATAATGCTTCCAAGGCAATATATGAAATTCAGCAATTATACTTTAAACCATATATAACAGTGTTATCTTAAATGTATTGGGTATAATTCCATAGAAAATATACCTGTAAGATTTGTATTTAATGGGTATTTAAATAGATATGGAAGTTTAAATAAAAATAAACACAAATCTTAAAGGTTTATTTTGCATGGGATTATACTTAAGACAGCAATATTCATATCTTCATAAGTCAAAATATTTTTCGCACACTAATTACTTTTAGCTGGCAACTGAAGAAACTATCATTTCCTGCAACTGTTACTGGATTGTTTGGTTGCTGATTTGCATCAAATTTATGGTGCTTAAATTAGTTATAGATTATTATGCAACTAATTATTATGAAATTGGTAATAATTTACAAAAAAGTTAAACTGGGTTGCTATGAGTGAATTAAGAGACTGGGTGAGAAAGAAAAGGGGACGCAGTGATTTTTTGAGTTGGTTGATGTTATGCAGTTGTACAGTCAGTTATATTTCAATCGATGTTTTTTTGGTAAAAACAGTAACAAATTAAAGTAAAAAAAGTTAAATATGTTTTACTTACGGGTAAAATTGGTTATTGCAGTGGACGCCATCTTGGTACTCTTCTGTTATGGTCACTGACCATTTCTTGACCATGTGATAGCCATAGCCAATCATAGAGCTCGACCGTTAAGGGATTAGCAGGACTATATAACTTGGTTCCCGCCAATTATAAGCATTCGCGTCACTTTTTTTGTTCCCTCCCTCCACATCCCCTTTTTTCCTTATTGATTAATTGCCAATCATATATAGCCATAGGGTATCATTTTTTTATAGAACAAATATTTAAATTGTACACGATTGTATAATTATCCACTACGATTTAATATTAAAACTTTCAATTATATAATTTCAATTGTAGAAATTTCAATTATATAAATTTCAATTATATAAATGTTAATTATATTGATATATTATATAATTACTACAGGGTGTCTACAAGCAAACATTTCTGTATGTCTGTCAGTTGTATCATCTCTGTCTGTGTGTCTTGTCTGTCTTTTCATGTCTGCCTAATAAAGATGGCAATTATGTCCAAACACTGATAAAGTCTTGTCATGTATTAAACAAAATTTAAAAAAAAAACTTTATAAAAACCTTAACCAAACAAAACTTTAAAAAAAAACAAGAAAATGTATAAATGTGTGCATACTTGTATGTATAATCTTAAGAACCCTTGTCGTGTATTACCTATGCCAGCGTTGTAATAAAGAGCAAAATTCCCTCCATTTTCCTTGATTTTCAGTGTTTTTCATGCATTTAGGGGTAAATTTACTTATTTTTCATGATTTTTCAGTGTTCTAATGACATCTTTTAAGGTTATTTTATAATGGTTGGCAACATTTTTGTAAAAAGAAATAAATATACATTAAAGTTTTTTAATTGCTAAAAGTTTGTGAAAAATGTTTGATAAAAAATAAATAATAATAAAATATAAATTGTGTAAATGTGTGTATTAATAATCAGTAAGATGTAGATGTATAATTTAGAATATATCATTGCATAACCAGAATCTTGTCTTTGAAAGGTATGAAACATGTGGCGCTATCTATAACAATAGCAATTCCAAATATGCTGAACCAGGATCTAGCATTGGCAAAATACATAAATCACTGCATCTACCAACTTTCAGTCAAAACAAATTAGTGCCTCTAGTCACTCCTTGTTGTGACATAGGCAGTCTTAACATTGAGATTATCTTAATGTTGAAGTTATTTACCAAGTGATGCTTATGGTAAGATACAATTGTACATGGGTAAGTGATCTTAATGTTGAGTAGGTTCGTAAATAATATTGATAAGATGGTCTAAGTAACCAGTCTACACTTTAATGTATTAATGCTATCTTACATTATGTTCTTAATTAGGAGTCTTAATAATTAGTAAGATATTCCACTAGCTGGTGTTGCACTGCATGATGATATGTCAATGTTTTAATTGGGAGGCGGGTTGCATAGCATGTATTGAGGTATGTTAAATTGGCCTTACTCTTCAAACAAAACATGTCAAGAAGTTCTCCACCCCCAAGCAATCTTTTAATTACCTGTCTGAATTAGTTGTCATAACAATTAGTAAAGAGGATTAAGTCTAACAATGGTAGTGGGTCCTACTCTTTGTCTCTCATTGTATACCAATTAACAAGTAAATTTGAAAAGCCAAGATACTACACAACTCCTTTACAATGTATGTGTGCACCGTGCCATCTCCTGGCTTCGCTTGACTCTTAAATGCCACTTTTGGTTGGAAAGTAGTGAAGTAGCCTCTCAGAAGGAAATGCTTTGCTCTGCAATCTGCAGGAAGTTTCTGACCAAATATGGATTAATTAATGTAATGGGCAGTAGGTGACATGCTGGTATACAATTAGCACAGGCAAGTTCCTTGTAGTAGGCTAGGCTAATGTAATGATGAGCATGAATTAATCATAATGACAAATATGCAAAATAGTAATAAAGGCAAGTGTAATGATGAGTAGCCAATATATAAACTGGATTACTTCATGCTGCACACTTTACAATATGAAGTCTATGAGTATAATAGGAATTTACAAGAGATGGCCCCAATTCCATGCAAGATGACCACTTATGTCCACTGTAGTATGATTTGCTAATGTCCAAAGTGATCCAAATATATGTCAAGGACTCAATCATGAGGTATTTTAAATTTGGACTTATTGCTGAAGAACAGTTCTTGTCTCTTGATATGTATAAATTAGGTAAATTAAAACTCAGGTTTTTGAATACGTTCATTTGTCAAAGCAATGGTCTGACAACATTACCAGATGGGTATTGTCACCTGACTGTGAAGACTACAATATATGCAATATTTTGTAGACAGGGGGCATCTGTGATTTGCACATTGGGGTCAAGACAAATTCCTTGTAAAGTATTAATGATTGTCCTACAAAAACTTGCAAAAGAGATCTCCGTCCCCATGCCATCTTTTAAATACCTGTTTCTCAGAACAGTTAAGAGGATTAAGTCTGGGGGCAAATTCCTTTTCTTACATAGCAAACCAATTTAGAAGATAATTGAAAGTAAATATTTCAATAAAGTAATGTAAGTGTATCTAGAGAGGCAATTATATTGAATGTTTAACTTGATCACTCACTGTAGGGTAAGTCACAAAGTGCAAAGATGTCTGTGCTCCTATTTTTTGTTATTGCCTGTCTTTAGAACTCATAGAATTGTCGATATATATGTTGAAACTTGTTCAAATACAGCAGCAATGCTACAGCAATCCTATAGATAAATAAACAGGGTCCATACAGGGGCACTATCTTAGCTATATCCCTATTTTCCTTGATTTTCACTGTGATATTTGTAAATTTTTCATCTTTTATCAAGCATTTTCTACATTTTTTATAATTTTAATAAATATTTTTCTATTTTATGTTAAAAAACAAACAAAAACCTTTTTTCTTGCAAAAAAATAAATAAAAAAATTAAAAAGACAGAAAAAAAAACCAAAGTACATTTTAAAAAGTATAAAAAACAATGTACAAAATGTGTGAAAAAGTAAACAAAATATGTGCATAGCACCAAATGTTCCCTATTTTCCTTGAATTTTCATCATAATATCCAAAAAAAAAAAAATCTCAAAAAAGAACAATAATAAATTTTAAAATGTTAAAAAAAAAAACGTGCAAGAAATTTTTTTCAAATAAATTATAAGGAAAATAGGAAAATTTCAATTTTTTAATAAAATTGGATTGAAAAGATAATAAAAGTTGATTGGTTAGTTTTTCTGGCCTCTGATTGGTCCATATTTTTGTTTTATTCTGATTGGTTAGTTTTACTGGTCCTCAGTTTGGTTGTTTTTTTCCTGGATGCTGATTGGCTAGTTTCATGACCTGGCATTGGTTTGTTTATTCTTTTACTAAACCAGTTGTGACAGGTGTTCGATTGTACAAAGGATTCTGTTAAGCCTGGTATTTATATTAAACATACTGTAACTTGTTTGGAAAGCTACTGTCACAATAGATCAGCCGTTTAAGACTGTTTTGACTGTGTTACGACTTTACGTAATCTCATAGATTTATTGTACAAGTTAACTGCAAGAGGGTGATAGTAAATACATGTATAACAATTAATTCACAGCTTACAGTTAGTATGGAGAGTATTATTAATAGTACTACAACCACCCTTGCGGCGGTCACTAGGGTATAACCCTATAAGTTTAATGTGAGACTCACGTCAGAGTAAATTGGCTGATCTTCTTTTCAATGGGTCAACCATTTTGTCAAAGTTTTATGGGCTGGTATTCCCGGAGATATCAAGCTATAAGTGATAATGGAGTGTTGATAGCCTTTAATGCTATATGAAACTGGATCCATCCTATTGGCTTTATAACCGTACCGGAAGCAGCAGTCCTTAGCAAGTCTATTATATTCGACCCTTGAATCAATGTCCCATCAATACTGACGACTCCTGTTTTTGACGACCATGTTATCTTGGGGGTATGTCTCTTGATGTAATTGAGGAATCAGATTGCTTTCCCTCTTGTTGACTTTGGGAAAGCTTCAGTGACAAAGCTCTCTTGCTCTTCTTCTTCTTGATGTTCAACCATTACTGGTTGATGTACATACTATGTACATTGCTGGTCATTCTGCTGAACGTTCGTCGGAGTATGCTGAGATTGCATTGACTTGAGTTTATGTTACATTGACGCAGGCATGATGAAATGTTTCATTATTCTAAAAGATCAACAGCCTTAATAAGTCGGGGCCAAGCCTTTTTTCTTCTTCTTCCTTTTTCTTTGCTGTCAGCAAAGTTAAATGAGTTTGTTTTCATAGCGCCTCAGTTCTTTAATGCCTTGATTGGTGAGGACTAGATCTCCCCCAAGAAAGTTACGTGTTATCTGCCTGAGGACCTCCATCTGGAGTTTATTGATAGTTTTGAGTAAAGCATCTCTTTGATTGTCGTCTGTCTCTGACAAGAATCTGATAAATGGTATATTTTTTTTGACTGCTACCAAAGCAGACATGGTAAATGACACAGTACCTTATCTACATTGCTTTATAAACAGTAGTAGGGGTTGTATCATCAGGAAATATATTAGACCTCAATCTAAGATTATCTGCAGTATTATTATGTAGATCTATTATGAAATAAGTATAAGGTACGGGAGTAGCTGCTTAGTAAGCTTCAAGGAATCTCTTGTAACCTGACTGTCTACCTAGAGTTTGGATTTGCTGTTTATCTCGGTTGTTTGCATGACTACAAAAACTTGGGTATTTAAAGTTAAGGTTCGAGAATGTTTTGACTTTGGGAATAGGTTGTGTGTTAGGAGAATGACTGAACAATTGATGTGATGCATGCCGATTTCCAAATGTTGTCAGCGTTCATTGATTCATTAAATCATCCAAAACAAGTCTTGTGTTCTGTAGTGGATGCTTGAAAGGTTTCAAGCTCTTCTTTATTTGGTAGTCCATAATGGAAGGATATGTTGCCCACTTCAGACTCCATTTTAGTGAACATTGACTGCCAGGTACTATTGTAACAGTAGAGTATCTTTTCAGGAGGTCTGTAAAACATGGCATGTTTAAATAATTGGTATACAAATGTAGATTTACCTCCTTGCGTCGGTGAGGCTATAATCATATTGCATGGAGATGGTATCAGGACAAGTACTTTGTCTTCAGACATAGTCTACCAACTCTCTGGTACGTTATCATCCTTGTGAGTTTCCATTGCAAATGATGTGAGTCAGGTTGGTTGGTTCTATTTAAGAGTAACATTCCTTGTCCCTGTAATCTCCATTAAGCATGGTTTTTCTGCATGGACTAAAAAACAAACAGCCTCTGTTAAAGGCTGTTTGAAATGGATTGAAAATTTGACATGCCCTTGATCAGGTTCATATGAACAGTCATATGATGGTTTAATATTAAAAGCATACATAGTACAACTGTGGACATAGTCATACAGTGAGATATCATTACCAAAATCATTCCCTAGCTCTCGGAAGGCCTCATACAGACTAAGGTAACAAGTAGCTACCCTGTTACCTTGTTTTGAATCAAAGGATGGCGTGTAAGCAGCAATTGTGTTATTATTGACAGACAGACTGATTCGTGTAAGACCAAAGTTAGTGAGGATGTACGGGTTTCTTTTCTTATGGCCATTATAGTTTTCAGACGCTACAAAGGTGATTAAAATTCTTGACGGAAGTTGATTTGGGAAGATATTATCAAATGTACCTGATGTGAAATCCTTTGGTTAGTTATCTACCCTAATCTCTCTTCTTGTGTATGGAAAGAGGGCAGGCTTATTTTCAATTTTTGCATATTGGACAGGTGGATAAAGTTCAACCATTTAGCCTTAAATATGACATCTTCTAGATGTATTTTATAGGATCAGTTGGTTCCAAGTTCAGTAGGGAAAATTCTTGTGAACTTTTGTCTAATTTGATGGTGAGACAAATGTTATTAGGCAAAAACCTTTCCTGCATGAATATGTCCTCATAAAGAGGAACTTGAAACTCAACGGAGTTCGATTTTTCAAACATCTTAAGTCTTTATTAGCTCCAACATTGTCAGTAATTTTTTCTGCATCATCAGAATCGTCCTTAAAGTATCCTTGTGCCTGCAGCTGTGACTCTTTTGCCCCTCTCTGGTATGCTAACAGTGTGCTAAAAATAGCCTTGTAAGGATAGTCTTTGTTTGAAGTTGTAACCTCTTTACCTTCAATGTATACAGATAATTTTTCAAATAAACTGTGTAGGACATTTTTTACAGGTGCTACCTTCTTATCAGTTGCAATTACTGTATTGTCCTTCTTTAAAATCTTCATTTTTACATCGAGGTGACTATTATAAAGATCAAGGAAGTTTTTTGTTCAGTAATATCAAAGATTATGGGGGCTTCATCTGACAGTTGTGTAACTGGCCTATATTCCATAGTGTATTCTCTCTCAACCATCTTCTGTACTACTGGAGGTGACAACAAATCTATTTGAGGGAGGCTAGCGCTTCTTGCTTTACTCGATGACTTCTTGTTTGTGTATGACTTTTTTGGTTTTTTTCTTATATAACTTGCAGCATTTGACGTGGGGTTTCTTGGCTGGAGACCTTTTACATTTACTGTTCGTTTTCTTGGTAGCCCTATTATTACTCAATGCCATCTCTGATGTCAGCTTAACCTTGACCTGCTGCTGGCCTCTCTTTGTAGAAGTATCTTCGATAATGTATTGTGGGTTGTTTGCTCAAGAATATCTCTTCATCCCATCTGTTATAAAGGGCGTGGGTCTGGCTTGCTGTGTAGAGTATTAAGTGTTCATGGTCATGGCATTAAAGCAAATGATCAAGAGTCATGATGTTCTAGGGGTAACCCCTCTTGCATTGAGTTGTATCCTTTCCTCGGTCTTAGCCGAAACATGATAGATCTGGATACAATCTATAAAATTTTGAGATACAGGTATGTAATACAGGTAATGGATGTTAGTTTGATCTGAGGGTATAAACCGTAATATGTTATAGAGCTTTTCTCCTACAATACTTGACATACAGACATCGCTGCAGACATAGACATCTTCTGAAGTGGGTGATTTGTACTGGACAAATGCAACTTTCCAACCTTCCTTCAATAAAAGAGGCCTGTTTAGTTTTACTTGTTGTGTTATTTAAAATGAACCTTGCCATGCTGGCTTTTGATAGTGATCTAGAAGTCATTCTGAATCTGTTCAATGTCAACACAGGAGTTAAACTTTGTCGGGTAACTGAGCCAGCTAACTAGACCTGACGTTTCCCGTCCTTAATGCGGTGCCTCAAAATCTTCTCAACCGTATATACTTCATCATCATCAACATTGGCCTCTTGTAACCTGTTCATAGAAACTACCTCCTATGGTATGTTGTAAATCAACCAACCGATATCGTGAGGGGTGAGATGATATTCTTTTGTCTATGAGAAATTTTTACTCTGTCCATTTCTGATCAAACTCTCGTTGGAATGGTCTACGAGTAAAGGGGATTCTGACTTTATCCCCAATTTCATATCTAAATACGACTGCCGTCTGCTCTCTCTTTAATTCTATCGGGAGGTATAATTTTTCATAGAGCTCTTGTTGATTCTCAAGGACTACTTGTGCAGGGGGCATACCAATGGAGGAGTGACGAGTGTTATTGTAACCTCTTACAATATCCTGGGGATCGTCTATATATCGATGAGTTTGATGTTTTACAAACAAATCAGTAGATCCTACCTTTCAAAGTTCTAATGCCCTCTCAACATAATTTGAGTGATAAACATTGCACGTTATAATGTGGTTAATATTCTTTGACTTTAAATATTCCTGTACCTTGTACTCAGAACCTTGGTCTGTTCTTTTACTTCTTACTGAGGGGTCCATGTCTTCAAATACTTTTTCCATGACTTGTGACATCTCTACCCCTTTTTTGGTCTTTATAGGCTGTACTCGTAAATATCTACTAAATAGATCTATTAATATAGCCAACAATCGAATACCGTTATTTTTCTTGCTAAATTTTTGCATATCCATTAAATCAGAATCAACTATTTCATTAATTTCTCCTACTATAATTGACTCTCTTTTAAATTTCTCAGTAGGTGGTTTGTGTATAGAGTAGGTGTACTGTCTTGCAAGCCAGTCCTTTATATCTTTGTACTTTAATTTGTGAGGATTTCCATCTCCCTGTATACTTTGCCAAAACTTTACTACTCCAGTTTAACTACCACAGTTACTTGTGTTGTAATACATGGTCTTTAAATGTTCATCCATTGTTCAGTAGAATTCCACGTTCTTTTATTGTGGGTTCGGGAGGAGAAACCCTATACTTGAGCTTAACAATCCTACCCAGAGCTCGCTCAGGGGGTGACTGATTGATAAATTTATTATACATGTTATTATTACTATATATAATATGATTATCTGGCTGAAGAAAACAACTTCAATTTTTGGTCCCCTACACCCCAAAACCTGCCAGCTTTCATTAATGAGTGCTTGACGCTTGTCACCTCTTTATTTATAGCCACTCGCTCCTCAATGAAGACACAAAATATTTACATGATTTACAACAAATAATATATACACAACAAATTTAATAGCCATAAGGTAAGGTATCATAAGTGTCCAGCAAGATTCCCTTAGTGTATACTAGGTTGACAGTTTTGTAAGTAGTTCTGTTGAAGACTTGACCATGAACTCTATCCCTAACAAGCATGATGTATGGGGGAGTCTGTAAATAAGTCTTTCATGACAACTTCACGGATGCTGGCAAAAGTGACATACTTTTTATTGGTAGGTGTCATTATGATGTCCTTAAATTTGATTTCTTCTTTCCCGTCATTCAGTTGGTAACTGTATGATTTTGGTCCTGAAGAGATAAACTTTGTGATCCAACATCCTTGGGGTAGCTCATCAGTAAGTTGTCTTAGAAAATCTCCTAATAGGGGCATGGGTTGGTTGACTGTGGCTGTAAAAATGACAGTCTGTATCCATGTACAATACCCTCTCTCCCAGGAAATCGATGAGTTCATAAAGTTTTAGTCGTGCCCAGCAAGTGGTAGATGATGTAATGACATCATCAGTATTGTTATGTAGCCCCTACTTCTTTATGAGGGGGTGCTACTCACTTCCGTGATGAGGCCCTGGTGGACCTGTTGACAGCCAGAAGTCAGGCTGTGTCTCTTGCACATAATAAGGCAACACCAGTACCAGTTAAGTTAGTCTTTCTTCACATCAGCATAATTGTACATACATCACAGACCACTCTTCTTCCTATCTGCTATGATCCCTCAGCTATGATCTCTCTGCTAGTCTTTCCCCCTTCTAATTCTTGCTGTTTACCTCATCTTACTTATACTAACCAATTGTAGTGATTCTGGGCTATTTTAGGGTCGTTTTGCGTTGCAGGATTTCAGTACTATGTTTTTGCACTGAATGACTTTCCTTCTACTCAGTTCTGGGGCCCATTTACTGAACTAAACTGCTTTGCACAGGCCTAGTGTTCTTTCACTGAACTAAACAATCTACAGGCATAGTGTTCATGCACTGAACTAAACTGCTTTGCACAGGACTAGTGTTCATGCATTGAACTAACTGCCTTGCGTGACTATGACACAGTATTTCAACAGAAGGATCATTTGCGAGTTGTTTGAACTTCATAGGGTCTGTAATATACTGGCTCTTGGTCTGGTTTGGTTTCTCTCCAAATTTACCACACTTCTGAAGCCTGGGTTATGTTTGATGTTGTCCTTTCTGAGAATGATGCCCTCTGCTTCTTGGTATTGCTGTATGTACCTCTCTTGATCTGCTTCAGTTTGTATCCATGAGGGGGTTGCCTGATGCCTCTTGTTTGATTCGGAGGAATGTGTCAACATACTGTCTAAAAAGAGTGTCAGAGGAATCTCTCCAATGGTAGACTTCTTATATTTTGAGGATGGTGTATCCTTTCTCCAAAGCTTTCATTATTTCGGGAGTCCCTGTGATGGCTCTGTCTGCAGGACTGCATTGACATGGCATATTGCTTTCATTTTCAGAGCATGTACGGCATAGTGGGAAGCCTTCCTCCTGATCGATGGGGGAGGACTGGGTGACAGAGGCCCCTTGGAGGTAGAGTCTTTATTTTGGCAATTCCAAAGTTTGACTTCATGGTGTAGTCAAATTGTGTTGTAATGATCTCTGGATGTCCTACTGGCAATCGTTTGTACTTGTTGACACAGGGGTAGAGACTTGTGTAGTTGCAATAATGTATCTTTTCATCCTCAGCAGCCTCATAGTGAAGTTTCATGGCATTTACCCTTCCTCCAAAAAAAAGAATCTCGAATTTGAAGACGGGTTGGTATATCTAAGCTGGAAAAAAACCGTTTCATCTCAGGGTCTTGTTTAATTTGTTCATCAAACTGACATTCCCATATCATTATGACTTGACGTGCACTGCCTTTCAGGAGTTCTTGTCTAGCTCTACGGTTCTATTGTATAGATCGTCCATTGTGTGTCTATTGTGGTTGTCTCTAACTTGTCAGTCTGGAAAACATTTAGGGCATCCATGCCAGCGACATCCATAAAACTCATACATATTCCATCGGCATCAGCCCCATCTATCCTGTAGTTTCCAATTGAAAGCTCTCCTATGTTGCGTGCATGTTGAATGAAGATCTTGTTGCAATGACTGAGGTATTCGAGCCATGGAATTGACTTGTAGCTGTGATTGTCTCATACTGTATAGCCTTGTGGAGATATGTGAGCAATATCGGACTTGAGAAAGGTCTTTTCCTGGATCTCTCCAGATGGTACTGGTTGGGTGTTACTATAATAAAATTGACTTCCTGTCTTCTTCATTGGGGTAGCTAAATTGTCTTGTAGAATAATCTGGTAGTATTCAGTGAGGAAGTTCTGTCTAAATATCTGCATGCATGTGGAAGCAATGGTGACTTGGGAGAAGGGGGTCAACATCTTGAGTACCATCCTCAACCTCTATACTAGTATTCTTTGATCAGCTGGCGGAACTTCAGGCATGCATCTCTTAAAATCAGGACATCAGTTCTGCAGTACTCCTCCATATCTTTGTGCATGTCATAGTGTCCTTGTCTACAGTTGTAACCATCTTGATCTATTTCTTTACGGTAAAATTCAATTGGCGGAGGACTGTCAAAATACTGTTGTTGAAAGTGTGCCCTTGTGTTGGGGGAAGTCTCCTTTCTTCAGGAATGATGACAATCCTGGTGTCTTGGTGAGCTTCTTCAGTGCCATGGGGTAGGGGCCTAGCTCAGAGGTAGCGCTCTGGGCTTCCAACCGCTGGGTCCCAGGTTCGATTCCTGGTTGAGCCTAAGTTGGATGGCTGTTTCATTCTTCGTCTCATTGCCATGGTCTCTGCCTGTCCTAATTAGCCCAACTGGTGCATAACCTCTTCCGTTGTGGGCTATACAGATAACATACTTGTATACATGACTACATGATTTACAGTGTGTCATCTCTGTACTGCAACTGTTGCATATACTTTCTGCTACAATATAGTTTGGTATGTGCTGCTGAAGTCCGCAGTACCAGGTACTGCATTTTTGACGTCTTCTGCAAGTTGAACAAGTGAACTCATCTGTGCAGGTTTGGCAGCCTTCTTTCCTTGTTTGAGGGGTAAACCCATCTTTGCATTGGTACATGGTGTCTTGTGTAGCTTCAAAGTCAAAGAATATGAATTTTACCTTATTGCTCCTGGGCTGTGTTGCCCTCATGTACCAAAAATGTTGTCCTACAACATATTCTTGGCAGCATTTGCATTGCCATTCTTGACAAGTATGATCCTGAGGTGATCTGATGAGGGTGTCAATTAACTTCTTACAGTTTGGACATTGAAAGTGCTGTTGACATGGGGAAGGCTTTTCTTCACCTTCTTGGGTCCTGTGTTGTAGACTGATGACTGTTTGTGAAACTTGTAATTCTGAACTACGGCATGTCTTGTTACAATCTTTGCAGGTAATCTTCTCTTCCCAGGTGCAGTCTTTTCTGAGGCATACGTAACATTTCTTTTGGCAGAAATGTGTTGCCCCTTTCTTGTGGAATTTGAGACATTCTGTGCAGATGACCCTACTTTTGAATAGTCCTACTATTGAGGTGATGGCATGAAAATGTTGACCATCCTTTTAAAGGAATATCTTCTCGTCTCGAGGGAGGGCTCCTGCATAGGTGACATTGTTGCTTGTATCTTTGTCAAAGACAATTATCTGGACCTTAAGAAGCCCTTCAAATTTGTAAAACTCCCTTATCTAAATCTGCCTGTCAGTCGGTAGGCCTGCTTCCCTTAGCAATTTAAGTGCTCCACCTCGTTGGCTGTTCATACCTATCCTATGTGCTGTCTTATGATCTCTTAGTTTACGGTAATTATGCCATACATACGACAATGGCTCTTGCAGACCATGTAACATCATCAGGTAATTCAGGGATATAAACCATGGACCTCTTGTGTAAAATAGAGTTGTTCCGGTCTTCAATGTCTGTGTTATGATGGGTTTTAAGTTACGATTTTTTTTGTAGAGAGTTGTTCTGAAGAATGCAGATAAGCCGGTGGCTGGTTTGATGTAGGATGAAACATTTTGTGCAGACTTCTATGCTGATGAGTGCATGAGGTCCTTCATCATCCTGGTAGAGGTATATTGTGGAGTCCCTAGGTGCTCCTCCATATAATACAGTTTTGTCCTGGCCTATAAGGATAATCTGGGTGTTGAGATGATTTCCAATTTTGTAGAAGTCTTGCATCATTACTTCTTTGAAGATACTTGAACATTTTCAAGAAGCTCTAGAGCTCTCCCAAGTTGAGAATTTGGTCCATGTCTGTGAGTTCTGTCTGCTCTAATAAGTTCATGGAAGTTTGGGTCATTGTGTAATTTAGCAGATGGACCTAGCTGTTCTTGTGGAGTCATTTGGTAGAGTGGGTATCTTTACAAAGTGTTGTGGTCCTCGTCCTCCTCCTCGATCATTTTTAAGAAAACCAAATCAACTTGGAAGGAGTGGTCTATGCTGAGACTTTCATCAGACTGTAAAACTTTTTCAATCCTGTTCATGATGGTCTGGGCTGTGATAAGATGCTGAGGCCTCATGTGGATGATGAGGTCTTGTTTAAAGTCATTATGCTGGATAATAACTCTTGCTCTGTCCTGAGGTCCATAGTGGTCTGTGGCCTTGTTAATGACTTCTTGGAACATACTTCTAGATCTTGATTAATGTCTACCAATCTTTGACCAAGATAATTTTGATCAAAGGTGGCTCTGAATGATCTTTCTTCATATCCATAATGTCTTGCGACTCCATGCTGAACTTGGTTAATATGGTATGGTTGAGGTTTTGGTCTCTTGCCTTGTGAAGGTTCTTGTGATGCTTGTCGTTTATTCATTTTTCCAGATGTGGAAGCTATGATGCTTGACAGTTCATCCCCAGCTTTTATTGCAAGAGAGATCAGGTTGTTCAAAGACTTAAAAGTTAAGGGATTTGTTTATAAGTGCTTAAAGGATTAATGGATTTGTTTACACGATGGATTAAAGGCTGAAGGCATTTGTTTGGTCAATAGTTTAAAGGATTAATGGATTTATTTATACAATGGGTTAAAAACTTAATTGGTTTATTTACACAATGGATTAAAGAGGGGTTGGTCTACCTCATTAGTTTTCATAGGGGGTGGGCGTACCTCATTAGTATTCATAGAGGAGGGGTGGGCCTACCTCATTAGTATTCATAGGGGGTGGGCCCACCTCATTAGTATTCATAGGGGGCATGGCCTAGCTCGTTAGTATTCATAGGGGGCATGGCCTAAGCCAGAAATAGAGAGGTTTTATACCCTACCACATGGTAGTTAATAAATCTTCTATCATTAATGGTCATGCAGCTCAAAAATTTTATCTCTACACTATTTTAGACATATTATGACAAGTCTTTGTATGCATTTTTACACAGCAGTGAGTGATACTGGTCTGGAAATTGAAACTTTTTTTTTTTTAAGTTTTTATTTTAATTTATTTGTAAAATACAGCTGAGATATGTGACCATCAAAAAGGCACAACTAGGCTATATACAGTAATACCATATTTAAATTTTGTTGGGTAAGTGTATTAGTACCAGAGTTCTGAAAGGTGTAAATACTATAATTTAGATATGTTATTAACAAATTTCACTCATGTAGGGTACATAGTGTCTTTGATATGGAGGTTTAAAAGATAGAATATTCACTATTTTTCCCTTATTTTAATAATTTTCTAGTATTTACGGCCATTTTCTAGTATTTACGGCCATGAGACCAATATGGCACCAATAAATTTTATTTTAGACATATTATAGCATGTAGATACAGTAATGGCACAGTTCTGTTCCGGTAACAAAAATTTCCAATGTTTTTTCTATCTTCGCCAAATTTTGTATGACCTTGCTGACATATGTCAATGTGACCACCACTAGGCCATAAAGAGTATTACTACAAAATTTCGTAATGGTAAGTGCATTAGTGATAAAGTTCTGCTCCAAAAACAAAAATGTTACGCCCACCCGATCTCACCCACCCTTATAAAATATGGTCGACTCCAGAAAGCTGTAGCGACCTATTCTTAGCTGTACACTGTGTGTCCTCACCTCACCGTCCAGCTACCTAATTATGGACATGTTTTGCTGGTTTACTCATCTTAAGTAAATTATTCAATTTCTCATAGAGGTATACATGATTTCCGTTTTTAACATTTAACATAGTGGCATCTTAACATCTAGATGTTAAAATGTCAGCATCTTAACATCTTTACATTTTAACATGTCAGCATCTAAACATCTTAACTTGTCAGCATCTTAACATGTCAGCATCTTAACATGTAGATGTTAAAATGTCAGCATCTTAACATCTTAACATTTAGATGTTAAAATGTCAGCATCTTAACATCTTAACATCTAGATGTTAAAATGTTAGCATCTTGACATCTTAACATCTAGGCAGCATCTTCACATCTAGATGTTAAAAAGTAACACGTGCTAGCATTTTGACATCTAGATCTAGATGTTAAAATTTTACATGTGTTTACATCTCGGAGCTTGCCCCCCCCCCCTCCCCACCTCAAAGCTGGATTGTCAGGTGGTTTTTGTACCAAAAACAATGCTATCAAAATTAAAATAATATGTTTCTTAACTACAAATTCAAGAGCCCACAATGCATAATAATAAATGACTGAATATCGAAGAAATGTCAACATCAACATTTGTTTACATTTTGACTAATTATGTTTCTATTGTGAGGGGGAGGGGTTGCTGTTTTTGCAGTATTTCTACTGTGGCCCAGAAGTGCATGACGACGGTGCCTCTGCTGTGCTGCTTCAGCACATCGGCACGTATCTTGTGGGCGTGGGTGCGTGGGCGTCACGTGGGCATCACGTGGGCATCACGTGGGCATCAAGTCAGTGTCACGTCAGCGCCAGTTAGCCCTAAAATTACTACTACTATTATTAGAACAATTATTACAATTATTACCACTACTATCATTGATACAATTACAACATGATGCCGCCGTGACGTGACTCTGACCATTGTATTAACGGTATTTAGTGGTAATAAATAAAAGTAATTGTTCTAATGGTAGTAGAAGTAATTTTAATAGTAGTTGTAATAGCATTTTTGGTAAATAGATGTAGTAGCAGTAGTAGTAGTATTAGTGGCTGTATAAGCATAATGTATGTGCATGAAGGACAAAATAAAGAGTAGTATTATGACCAATGTAGATAAATTTGAAAAAGACTCATACTTGAACCAGTTTGCAGGCTAGTTCAGTGTAGTTATTTTGGCCAAGTTAAAGGTTACAGTACTCTGGTGTTTATTGTACTTTGCTGAGGCGAGGGAAAGCCCCACCTGCATGGGCAAATGTGGAGGTACAATGTTGTGGTCTCATTTCATCCATTATTACTTCTGCCTGTTGCACCAGTAGCAGTGCCCCTGGTGGTAAATATAGGAACTGAGCGGCAAAATAGCGGGAAATGCCATGAATTGGATTACATTGGATCATAATAGTAATTATCATACAGGCTATTCATAATTCAAATTTTAACGGGTGATCAATTATGTCAGTAGGCCTAGAAGAAACATTTTCATTGGCTCTGGGCCTAGTCTGAGGCCTCAAGATTATACATGTTAATTTTGCTGTTTCTCTAACATGAAACAGTCAGGTGTAGTATTGACATAAACAGTATTTACAGTTGCTCAGTTCATTACTTTAAAAAAAAAACTAACACTGTTTACTTCTGGTTGAGTAGAAAAAAACACAATAAAACTTGTTATATATATTCATTTATTTCATGAAAAATACACAATGTCAATATTAGGTGACCCAATATTGATAAATTATGAGAGACTTGGGAAATAAAATTCATTAAAAAATTCATTAGTAACCAATAGATATTAATAAAAGCACCAAGCTAAAGCACATGAATTAAACCATTTAAAAGCATAAAACCAGATATCAGACATTTTACATATAAATCACAGCATATCAGCTGCATATCTGTACTGGATAATTTGATCGCAAAATGTTGCTGCCTTGGGACACGTATTACAGTCACTCAATATAATACACAGTTTAACACAGTCATTCATCAATACAAATGCAAGGTTTTTCAAGGAAGCTCTGTTCCATACAGTCTCTCTGGCTTGTGCCTAAACTTGGCAGCAAACAATTACGTGAAAAACCGATGATTAAACTTCACCAGTGTCACAGACAGGACAAGTTTGCTAATTTTCTTGGAGGCCCTCATATCTGCCATTCTGTCTCTAAATGAATAGGACCAATCCCACATCTAAAACAAGCAAGAGCACTACAATTCCAAGTACTCATATTCATCTGAAGATACTTTTCAAGTTGAAATGTGGACTTGAAAAGTCGATTAGTCCCCCCGTTTGTTAGGTCCCTTTCCATTTTTTTCACATTTTCGTTGGAGATCTTCAAGCCATTCTGCTTCAAAATGTCTGTTAATGACCTTATCCAGGGTCCTAAGGTTATTGTAATTAAAGTTCTCTATGTTTTTTGAGAAGTAATAGTCATGATGGTCACCCTGCCAAAATCTTTGAAAGGGTCTCTTAATGATCATCTGTCTTCCATCCTTTAGGGAATCTGCACGTAGATACAGGTTAACTGATGCAAAGAAGAAAATGTAATATCCTACCCATGATTTGTAAAGAGCCCCTCCCCTATATTATGTAAAGTGGATATATCAGAAAGAAATCATGTATTTTGCAATCACCGTGTTTCCTTGTGTCGTTTGCACTCTTTCTGAAATTAGGCGGATTATGGCTTTTACTACATGAAGTTGATGAATACCGGAATATAGCATTTAAATGTGAAGCTATGATATTCATGATCCCTCATATAGGAATGTAAATTTTTTTTAGAGAAAACGCAAAATATAATTTATTTTTTATTTTTCCTATCTATTTAGGGGCTCCAAGAAACCATCTCCTTGTCAAATGATCTTGTTAGTTATTCTGCATATTAACTAGAAAGATTGTAAGTTCTATCATAAAGTGAACAAACACATGTAATGATAAACAATACACCCTAGTGATGTCACTCAGTTACAACCCCCAGCAAATATTAGCAACCATCCATGGTTCCAGGCCCAAGTGGTCGTAATAGCAAGGTGGTTGTATTAGGGGGATACTTGAAGCTGTCTATGTACTTGCACCTATATATATATATTAGGGCAGCATATGACCTGAGAGCAACAAGTAACCAAAAAATACATAAAAGCTAGTGACCCAAAAAAATTTCAAGTCACAGACGCATAGGGGCATAAATTTGAGAAAGGTATAATCAGTTAAATTAAGTCGGACTATGATGGTATTCAAATTTGCACACCCATCTAAAGTTGTAAGACCAAACTTTCCAATACTCCAAAATTCTATGAAAAAGTCTCATGTTAAAATTCCTGGGAATATTTGTTTCCCAAGAATAAGTAATTAGTTTGTGTGTATTAATGTATTGAGGCACATCTTTCTGACAAAATCTAATGGCAACAATCACAGTGCGTCATGATACTTACCAGAAATCCCTCACAGATACAAATGCATAATCTCTCTCACACTTGATCAGTTGGCACTCATTGCACTGTCATGGCCACATACCACTGAAGTGTGCCATCCTTCCCTTTAGCTGGTCTATGAACAGAGTCAGCCAAACAACAAAGTCACTAGAACATGTCAGTGATGTAATAAATGCATTAAATGTAGCTCCCTCTTCAGCCATGCCTTACCACACAACTACATATTGCATTCAGTATTCTTCAATCCTGAAATAGGAAATAAATATATACATATAATTTATGATTTTATAAACATGCACAGCAGCTGCACAGTGATAGTGTCAACTGCATGAACTACACTAAGACCATGACAGTGTCATGCAAAATAAATAATTCATAAAAAAAGTTCAAGTTACAACAACATTATATGATTGTTAGCACAATACCACATATTATAAATTCATCAGCTAGTATAAGAGATATTTAAATTTTACTCATTTTCAACAGAAATTTAGTATTTTAATACTGTTAGCAATTTAATAACCTTTAAACAAACCTGACTGAACACGAATGACATCTTCATTGTAAATAGGCTGTCAGGATCAAACTGGGATCAAAATTGATGCATTTCCCACCAGTTTTTCAATGGGTTTCCCCTGTTATATTCCTGCAAATATATCGATACCATGTGGCCATTAGGTCTGCAGCTTTAATTTTATGGCTGTTACCGATCTGTAGCCATTTTGTACTTCTGCCATTCCAGTGTGAATCTGAGTGTACTGCTTGTGTGTACATTATACAATGCTAAAAATGTATAGTAAACAGAATTTATTTAAATTCTTACCTGTCAAGCGGTCTTTCTGAGCAAAATCTCTGGACAAACACAACACAGTCCAATTAGTTGTAAATCTGCAGTACTCCACTCCACTACACACCAAAAGGAAGCTACCCTAAAAAATACAACAAAACGCAACAAGTGCATTATAGTTCCAAACCATCCAGAGTGTAATCAGTTACCAACAAGTGACACGCATCATGCACATTATACATTGGAATAATCTATTCTACTTACTCTGAACACTGAATGGTATATCATAAAAGAAAGAAATATGGTTTGATAAATGATATGAATAATATTTAAATGTCAATAACATATAACTGCCTTATTTAACTTTAAAGATATTCTCTGATCACTATACTTACCCAGCAGTACATGAGCAGAATCCACCAATTGCCTGTTCTCTGGTTGAATATGCCAAACAGTGACTTAATGTCATCTTCACTTGTATACTGCAAAGGATTGCATTGTGCAAGAATAAGTAATTTCAATGTTTTCTGAAACTTTCAACTCATTGAACTTGATAGAATGGATCATTTCCTTCACTTGATATAGACGAATCAGCTTGTATTTCTTTGACATTTCAGATGTGAACACATCACAGTCCAATAGATATTTCTTTGCTGCGGAGTTGTCAATTTCAGTTGCCTAATCCTCCTAAAATAGTTTTAATAAAGTGTTAAAAAGGAACTGTAAAGTTTAATCGACATATTCTCTGTATTAACGGGTACAGGGGGCTGTTACTTGAAAAATCACACTTTAAACCAGTGATTTGATCGTCCAAAGCTAAGCTAGGCCCCACTCAGGCCTAACCCAGACATACATAATTATAAGAAATTTACAGATCACAGGATAGATGCAAACAGCTACTTACCTAGACCTGTCTAAATGTAACATCGGTTTGGGTGGAGCCATCTGATACACTTTTGCCAAAGTTTGTTGACCAATAGTGGCAGCTCCCTGACACAATATCCTGAAGCCATCAGTGATAGGTTTGTCATGGAGCGTCTTGTAGACTTGTTGACATGTTTTGGCTGAAAGAATAGAAAAATCTCAATATTTGTGTATAGCCAATAATTATACATTGCAATTATTGTCATAAAAATTACAAATAATGTTAAAAAGTAGTATTAAAACCATATATTTATATATATATAGTAAATCTTTATATAATCCCTAGCCACTTACCAGTTCTATTATTTTTGTGCTTTGCATTTAAGTAAAGAGCACACTTTTGCCAATCTGGTTTTTCAGTCAACAAAGAAATGTAACTGTGCAGATCAATCTTCTCCATTAAATACATATCTGGCGAAACATGAAAAAGCCTAGTTAAACATTCAATGACTAAGCCAAATTCTCAATTCATATTTAGTAGCATTACACTCATTACCTTTCTTTTTGCAGTCAAGGGCTTAGGTAGAGCTTTCGCCTTTGGTGTCAATTAACCCATCTTTTCCGGCCTTTTCTTCGTGTACGGAACATTTTATGCTAAAAGTGAAACCATCACAATAACCAACAGCCTTATACAAAACACATCATGAAATTACCGTCAGCAATTGGTAAAACTGAGTAGTACATGGAAAAAAACCTGAAAAAATACCCAACTTTGGTCCTATTTTTTGTTCAAACTAACTCAACAATCCTTAGCAAAGTATGTAGACTTTGAGATAATATCATAATAAAGCACCGTAAATGATGGCAAGTTAATTGAACCTGAAATGTATAGTTTGCATCCGATTTTGTACACCCTTATTTGGTCGTTTCTCAGTGTAATGCAAGGGCATCCCACATGTATAACGAACCGCTGGGACGGGCGGGACGGGCGGGACGGGCGGGATGGGCGGGATGAACTAAAAGGTAGGACCAGCCGCCGGGATATGATTGTTCTGACGGGATGTAGGTTCGGTGTGACAGAACCGTCGATATAAGGCCGTGAAAACTGTATATTGAGATAATGAGAGGTAGAGCAAATGTAGGTAAATACAAATTAAAGGTTAGGTTCTCTAATTGCAGCATAGATAAAGATGATATCTCAGTAATGGATAACTTAATAACCCCAGATAACATAGTCAATTACATCAGGGGGTCAGGTGCTAAAGTAACTGAATTAAATGTGTAGGATAAAGATAAAAAATCAGATGATTTAGAGGAGACTGTAAATTACCTTAATTTAGAATTAAACGCCAAAAAACAACCGGTTAGTCAATTAGCATTAGCTAGAGCAGCATTAGAGAATAATAAAGTTACGCACTTGGCTAACATGGGCTGCTTTGTAGTTAAAGGATCTAACGATAAATGCTACACTGTTAAACTTTTCCCTAAAGAATCCTGCCACTGCCCCTCAACCACCCAATGCTCTCATATAATTACAGCCAAATTAGGTGTAGCACTAAGTATAGAAGAAAAAAAGCGCACAATAAATCTTTCAAGACTTAGGAAAAATACTAGGCAAGGGGCAGATATAACGTCAGGCACACAAAAACAAAAGTAAAGGCAGCAAAGTCCAAATTAAATAAGCCTAAATTAGAAATTCCTGAACCTTACCTAGAGAACTATGAGTCTCCAAAAGCTGGTAACATAAATGTAATTGATGAATTAATGGTAAGTGATAGTCCTGTAGCCCCAACAAGGAAAGAATCATTGAAGATAACATTCTAAATAATCAGGCATTAACATCAGATATAATGGATAGGGCTAATAAAATAATTCGTAATCAGTTTCCAGAAATAAACGGTCTCCAGTGCACACTTTTGGCTCCCAATTTAATTTTAGAACAGGGGAATGGGATTATGCTTAAAGATTTGAGTCGAGAACACCACCAACAGTGCAGATTCATCATAATGGCAGTTTCCATTGGATTGTAACAGTGCAGTCAAAAAACAATAGAGTTTATATGTTAGACAGTAAATATTGTAATGAATTATATCTACTTCCCTTCGATTACAGTTCTCATCGTTATATGGTTCTGGCAAAAAATGTTTAAATATATTTGCACCTAATGTACAACAAGATTCTTCATCCCTTGATTGTGGTGTATTTGCCAAATGCTGTGGAATTTTGTTTCACTGGATACCCTGAGTTGGACAAAAAAAAATAGAACTTGGGATTTCGATACTAATGTTTCACGGCAACATTTGTTGGAATGTTTACTAACCGAGGAATTAACTGTTTTTCCAAAAATTAAAGTTTCCCCGGTGGCAATGAATGTTGATGTTTTTGATATAAAATAATCATATCCCGGTGGCTGGTCCCACCTTTTAGGTTGTCCCACGAACCAACTGATAAAACCCCTAATTAGGGGTTTACACAGTGGTGTCACACAATAATTAAACCATATTTCAGAAAATAACTTAACTTACCTCTTCGGTCGATGTGCCTTATAACTTCATTATTTTCTAGTTCAGAGATTGCCTCCATAAAAGAAATTAAGTACTGCTGTAAAAATCTGGGAACCGGGTATACAGACCAGTAGCATATACATGATTGTCAATCTATTGGATTGCATAATCCTTTATTAGCTTCTCAGTGGTACCAAAAATTGTATTTCATGGTATTCACAGCATAGATAACTTTCCAGTTACCAGAAAATTGTTTGCTAGTGTAAGGATTTGTATGGAGAACTTTCACATTCAAATCTGGTAACTGGGTCATATAGTTCCAAAAGTAGCACCAAAAGTAGCACCTCGGTGAATGACAATGCATAACCTATTCCCTTAGGTATTCTGTGGAACTAAACATTAGTGCTTACTGCATAGCTTATCATTCAGTTACCAGATATCTGCCCAGTAAGGTTTTCTTGGCTGAAGATACATGCTATAGATCGAATAACAGCGCATATATGATTGTCGATTCATCAGATTGCTAAATCCCTTAGATATTTAGAGATAGACATTAGTGTGCCAAAGCAAGGTTTTATGTGAGGAAATACCCAGAGCCCAGATCCTCGCCCATGTTATTTAACGATGTGTTACCTCAACAGGTTGAACATGTCTTCATTCTTGGCTTCTTGAGTTCACGGAAGGTCCTGTCATATTTAGTTTTTACACATATAGTATTACAATCCAGGAGTACACAACTACCTCGCCTACTAGCACTTGGCTGGTGGGCAGCTGCTCTTTAGCTTACTGTTAGAGTGCAGGAAAATTGCACACAAGAATAAGATTTGTAACACTACAATGAAATACCCATCTGGTTTAAATATTTATATATTTTTTCAGGGAACTGACTGACTAAGAAGTGGAACTGGGAGCAAACTTCATCTATGGGGTTGCATTGAACTTCTTTCTTTACCCACCTCGAACAACTATGATCAAAGGCTAGGTGGGCCTGACCACAATAAATGCAATAATGTGTTATAGTTAGCATAGGTTTTCCCTGGAATGCGCATCATCTGTCGAGTCACGTTGAGTGCATAGTCCAGTTGCCAAACGGGATTTTTGGGCTCAAGTGTGTTTCTTGGAATGGATGATGTTTTATGGTAGATCAATTTTCTAGCATGCCATTTAGTTTTTGGCCCATAAAAATTTCCCCCAAGGGTGCCACCTGATTCCTACTCAGGACATGCCATAGTACCAGAATCCACCATAAAACATCATCCATAACACGAAACACGCTTTTCTGGAAATCCACTGGACTAGCAGGTCTCAGATCTTGAACAAGTAGACATCTATGGCTCATATGGCCACACTGCAGCAAAAACAGCGTCTGGGGTTTGGGATGTATGGACGAACCCTACACCACACAAAACCCACTGGCACACGATCAGGCAAGTTGGTGCCTTCAAAAGTTAAATTAATAGTGGTAGTAGGTTGGGATTGAAGACATGTTAAACACCAAGAGGTCTGCAAAGAGGACAGGATGGTTATAAAATAACCTTTATGGCACAAGTAAGGTAATTACTTATATGAGTATATATCAAGATATGCAAAGAACAGGCAAGGGAGACTTAGTTCCAATGGTGTCCATATTTCTGCCTACCCCAGTCAATATTTTGCAAATTCTGAATTTACCATACTAAGGCTTTGTAATGTTGACATTTTGATACACCATATTCAAAATAAATTTTAATTAATACTGGTATGTGGTTCATGCGTGTGGGTGCTCCATGTTTCTCCTGGTGGCCCCCTGCCAGCAGAAATTTTAATTAAATTGATATTTGTTTTTGGATAATCTTTGTATCTTATATTACTCAATATCTGGGAATAAATGTGTTGTGGTTCTGATTCCAGGTATAGGTGGACAGGGATAACTATATTTCATGCAGCACAGAGCCCTGTGTTGGCCACTGAGGTACGATGTGTGTGTGTGTGATTAGGGCTCTACGTCCTGTTTTTCTGCACCAGTTGGGTTAATTAGGACAGGCAGAGACCATGGCAATGAGACGAAGGTTGATACAGCCATCCAACTTAGGCTCGACCGGGAATTGAACCCGGGACCCAGCGGTTGGAAGCCTAGAGCGCTACCTCTGAGCTAGGCCATGTCTTCACCCGCAGTGTCACCAGCCTTGCCACTAGGAGGCCTGCAACTTTTAACCAGACAGCAGTAACTGGAGCGTACTTCAACCTGGTAACATAGTAAAGTGGGAGTATACCCCAGCCAAGCAAGCATGACCCACATTTGCGTCCGATTTTGCGGACTAAGGGCCATGCAGCAGTCTTTGTATTTTTTCATGGGATTATATGTGCACGCGGTTTTACAGCTCTCCTACCTACCTGTATCTATTTTATACTGAAAAATAATGAGTGCACACACTATTACTTATCTTGACATGCTGTTATTTGTCCACAATCATCATTTTCATTCAGTGAATCAACAATTTCAACTACTGCTTCTTCAAATTCTTTTACGTTATCAATTAATGACTTAGTCATTGCCAATAAAACCTAATACCTCATTTTCAATGATGTGAAATGGTGATAGTTGGCACTGATGCGCGTATACTGTCCAGGCAATATTTATTCAACCTGTTGCAAAATATCATAAAAAATGACAGGACTGCTGCCAGGCTAAGTATACCCACATAACCACACACAAAACTGATCAAAAATACATTTCAAGGTTTTAACATTTTATAACTTTTTTATTGTGGCAATATGCGTCGAACATTTTGACCCCCATACATCGGAACGCAGACCTATAACATTCAAGCGAATAACTCAAATAATAAATTCCTCTAATCATTTACTTCAATCATGATTTAGTTTTTAGGGGGAGAGACATGTCTGTCATTCTGACACATGATGACCATTCTTTCCAATTTGCTTTTGACAGGGTCATTATCATGTCAAATATTGGCGCTTTGGTACAATTGCAGAATGACCTTATGGCCTTTTATAAACTCTGCACATGTGATTGCATGCCATTTGATTATTACAAAACATTATGGAACAAATTTGATGCAATTTCATGTCAATACAACAACTATATTACAAACCGAATGTTGGGCGTTATACTCAGATTTCACTTTGTGTTTGAATAACAGTTTTTTTCTTATGTTTCAATAACAGTTTTTTCTTGAATTCCTTCAGTGTCACAAAACTTTTGGTAAGTGGTGTATGTCTACAGTTTTTTTCTTGAATTCCTTGAGTGGCACAAAACCTTTGGTAAGTGGTGTATGTCTACAGTTTTTTTCTTGAATTCCTTGAGTGGCACAAAACTTTAGGTAAGTGGTGTATGTCTACAGTTTTGGTCTTGAATTCCTTGAGTAGCACAAAACTTTTAGTAAGTGGTGTATGTCTACTGTATGTATAGAGAGTTCCTTTTTTTTTTTTTTAAAGACATTTCACTAAATTATAAAACATTTTAGTTGGCAAACTTTCAGACAGCTCGACAGTTAGACAATTTGAGTAAACTATTAAGACATTTTGACTAACCTTTTAGACATTTCAGCTTCAATAAGTATTGTAGGTGTCTATAGAATAGCAGACCTTTTAGTTTACTTTACACTAAAAAGGTAATTAGCTTTGAGATAAGATAAATGAGATAAATATTTATTATTGCAACATTACACATACAAGAAGTTGAAATGTATATAAATTGGGAATATAATTATCATATGTAAAACTTAGTAAAATGCAAATAATAAACAATAAGACAAATGTAGAATATTCAGACAATTAGAAGTCAACTTTTGTCAATGTCAGATACAAATAACTTGCCAGTCAAAATGGCCAATTAAAAGGTTCATTCAGACAAACATCAAATGGCTGAGCAGTCAAAAAGATTCAAGTGATAACTGATTCACTGCACTGCATTGAAATAATTTCAGTCAAACTATATAATGATGTGTATCTGGGACGGATGACAGGTCTATGGGCAAAAATAGTTTACAAAAAATGACATATACTTTACAGGAGCAGCACAAAATGGCCCCATGCTCTGGCGAAATGCATAAAAATAATCAGACCATGAAGTGAGCCATTTCGGAGATGCATTACATTGTCATTCACACAAGGAGGATACCTTTGAAGACACCAACAAAAAAAGGTCACAAACAGGAGTTGACAAAGACACAATTAAAGTAAGTAAATGGTATATTATTAATATATCTATTATCATTACTAGTATACTGTACCATTGTAATGTCAAAAGTCCACAAAATTGCCACTTCGTGTGGCTGGTCGTGATGACAATAAGGTGTCAGAAAAATAAATCCTGAAAAGCATGTGTTTGTATACTGTGTGACGTTATAGGAAATATACAATCCTTTTTGCATTTAATAATACATAATTATGCTATAAAATATTAACACACTACATGAAGTAGTACAGTTCAATTGTTTTCAGCTCAAAGAAACATTCTATTCATTACCTAGAGAAAGGTTTATAGCCTGGGGAACCTTTTTATTTCTAATGTATTATTCAAGCTTGTACAACTGATACCTACTTAGTCATTACATATACAGTAAAACCTAAATCAAAGGCTAGTTCATGACATAGACCTTAGTTTATTAGTTAACATTATATTAACAAACATTTGGATAAATCATTGTGAAGCTCCATGATTATTACAAAAGTATTTTCTTTCTTTGTTATATAACCATGGCAACCAAACAGGGTTTAAAATCACATAGGACGTTCTTCAATGGCTGAGTGGGACCTACAGAATATGGCAAGCAAAACAAATATTTGGATTTTCACTTGAATTGTATGGGACTGCTCAAAGCTTAGAAAGCAGTAAAGTTGGTGAAAATTGAAGGATACATGTATTTTTGATATAATTATACATGTGTGCCTCACTGAAAATCTTTTTGACAAACATAAATCAAGAAGTTTTTATTATTAAAATAAATATATACGTAGTTGAATGTCACCCAGCCCAGCTTTGGTTTACAGGTCACTATTTACAATCAAAAACAAAATACATAGTGACAACAACACTGCATAATGGTTAGTTATACAAGTTATACTTCCATTATTGTACATATTATATATAAAATTGACTGTATCTTTCAAAAGATTTTCATTCATAAGTAGTTTACACTTTTCGCCAAAACTGCCTATGGAAAAAGGATATTCAACATAAACATTAGGCATGAAATCTTTTCTTATATCATGAAAATTACAGTGAAATAGAAAATATTCTTCGTCTTCTTCACTATAGTTTGAACAAATTAAGGATAAGCAATATTCTGGGAGCATGTTAGCGTATCTACCTGTCCCTATTTTACGTAATATACCACAGCGAAATTGTGCCAGTACAGATCTATGACCTCTGTTAATTACTTTATACACATTGGCTGGCTCTAAGCACATCTTGGTTATAAATAAGACAAAACTCAGGAGCGTCGATTCAGGGGGGGATGTGGGGGAAACATACCCCCCCCCCCACCTTTTAGGAAGGGGGGGGGGATGATCAATGCAATCATTCCCCCCCCCCCCTGAAATTCATAAATGGAAATTACCTTTTTTCACACACTTTTGTTTTGGAACATCTGTGCTTTGGTAAAGTTTTACACTTGATATCACTGATCACATATCAGTATTAAGTTGACAGTTTGTCATCAATGATCCACCATTAATTTACTACTTACTTACTTAATTTATCTTTTGGCCAGTGTCAATGCGTTAACTTCGGTCACTTGTACAAGAACGGGAAAGTCACGGTGGGACAGACAAAGGGTTTAGTGCAGTATAGTGGACCCAAATGTATGCCCATATTTGGCGGCCATTAAAAATTAAATTTTATCAAATATTTCACTAGTTTTAAGTTCTAGCACAATCAAAATAACATTTGGTGTAGATAAGCAGGGTTTGGGGCGATAGAAAAAGCAAAAATAAACGCTGTCTTTACCGTGAAGATGAAACCGCCGTCATAACTACATTAGTTTTTGACGTCATACTTACATTTCAAGCATTTTACGTCATAGGCCTGGCAATGAGGCTTGTTAAATATGGTCATAAATCTGGGTCCGCTATACTGCACTTTTTCCCAGAAAAAGTAGGTCTGTATCCACCCGTCAAGAGAAACTTGAAGACTAGCAGTTTTCCAATTTTTCTTATCCTCAGTACGTAAAAGATCTCTAATTTCATTTAAATTTAGCAGTTGCATACTAATGAAGTCTGACATAAGTCCTTTAACAGTGACTCCCATGCATGACTTGAATCCTACCTCCGATTTGACTAACAATTTCGTCAGTTTTATCTATAAGTCAGTCAGTTTAGTCAATGTCATGTAGTGTGATTTGTTTAAGCTTAGAAATTAGTCAATATGACTAACAGACATTGACTTGCCTGACAAGATGAAGCTGACTAATTTGATAGTCAGAATGGCTATATAAGTCAGACGACTAACTTGTCAGATAAATCTGACAAACTGGGGACAATGATTTAGTCAAAATTTTAAAAAAAAATCAGTCAAAATCTAGCAAGTACTGGAAAACCAAATGTCTAACAATAATCACAATGTCCAACAAGTTAGCCAGATATTTTCCGTTTGAAAAGCTTGCAATCTTAATCTATTTGGAGTCGACTAACTTGTTACTATCTCGTTGGTTAAAGTTGGCAGCCAAAACTCGGCACGGGCTACACCATTTTTCAGTCTTTACAGTATAAAAGAGCTTGGTCAAAAAGATTTTCAGTCTATAACTACAGTTAGTTTCATTAAATACGTCCCGTCTAATTGAAACTAGACAAAGCGCTGTCAGTCATAGCTGGCTACTCAAAACTGGATCTAAAAGTACATATTTATGATATATTCGATTAATTTCTTACATTTACCAATGTTTATATTTATCTGGTGATAGATGTAAGCCGATTATTAGCTGTAGAAGTGGACAGAAGCAGCTGGCTTCAGCATGTTTAGACCACAGCCTGGTACAGGTCGTCAAGGACAGCTAGAGTCTACTGTATTTTATGAAACTAACTGTAGCTGCTTAGTGTGTACTTCAGACTTGACTTCTAATCGAGTGAATTTGGCGTTCTTTTCAGTTTCCATCATGGCAACCCAGTCCTTCACCTTCCATTGGGCGGATTATCTCGTCTTTGTACTTTCACTCCTGGTATCTCTCGGAATCGGTGTTTATTTCGCCATCTTCGCTAACAAAACTACACAAGATTTTCTGATGGCCAGCAGACAAGGAAGGGTGAGTTTTGTATTGTATTGTATTGTATTGTATTGTAATGGTATTGTCTTAGTGCCACCAATTAACACAAGCTTAAATGTAGATGTTTTGGGGTTTACAGTCTCCTGGTACAGTCTTTTTCAACTGCCTGGGGAGTATTCAGCCTTGAACACAAGGTTAACCGCAGGGGCTTAAGAGCTCACACCAGTGCCATCACTGTGGGTGCCTAACGTCAAGTACCCATTACAGCCGGGTGGGTTAGGCAATAGTTGAAGATGATCTACCCAACATCTTGATGCCATTGATTGGGTTTGAACTCGCTACCTCATAATTAGCAGGGAAATGACTTTACCACTTGACCATGGAATCCCAAGCTTAGCCAGATTTTAGTTGCCAGATGCAGAAAATGATGAGATGATATAGCTTGGAATTTGCACCATATTGCCAAATAAGTCTCATATTTAAGACTCCCAAAAACTGGGACACAAAAAAATAAATGCCTTATGTTTGCATGGCACAGGTGCATTTGATGTACTGTAGAAGGGACTTTCATGTGAGACAGCAATTCATCATTCTGACAAAATCTAAATGCAGTTTACCTAGCAGCAAAAATATTCTTTAAAGTTTAAGTAGCACTATCTATCTATCTTTTATCTATCTTTTATCTATCTATGTATCTATGTATCTATGTATCTATCCATCTATCCATCTATCCATCTATCTATCTATCTGTATATCTATCCAGCCCCTACCTACCTATCTATTTATCTAGCTATCTATCAATCTATCTAATCTATCCATCTATTCATCTATCCATCTATCCATCTATCCATTTATCCATCTAACTATCCATCTATCATCTATCTATCTATCTATCTATCTATCTATCTATCTGTCAATCCATCAACCTACCTATCTATCTATCTATGTATTTCTCCATCTCCCTATCTACCTATCTACATAATTATCTGCCTATCTATCTATCTATCTATCTATCTATCTATCTATCTATCTATCTGTCTGTCTGTCTGTCTGTCTGTCTGTCTATCTAATATATCTATCTATCTGTCTATCTATCTATCTATCTATCTATCTATCTATCTATCTATCTCTCCAGGTCTCTATCTATCTATTTATCTATCCATCTATCTATCTATCCAGCCCCTATCTACCTATCTATCTATCTATCTATCCATCTATCCACCCCCTATATACATATCTATCTATTTATCTATCTATCTATCTATCTATCTATCTATCTATCTATCTATCTGTTGCACTGTCTGTCTTAAAATGACACGTGCCAATATAAAAAAAGGTCAAATAATTTGCAATATTTGAAGTATGCCAACACTAGATTTACTATTTCTGGGAAATGGTCACTCAACAGTGTCTCTGGGTATTGAGTAAATTTTGACACAATTTCATGCTCAGGTGACCAGTGAAAACATTGCACTTTACTGTATGTTTTTAGTTGTTGTTTGTTTTTGTCTTTATATGGCTATACACAATAAAAAAAAAATCCTAAGCTGTAATTCGAAAAGTTGCCTTTTTCAACAACCAATTTTTTTAAATTATTGAAAACAAGGTGCATTTGATTGCACAAACCCCCCCCCCCCCCACCCCATTTATTTGCCACTTGAACTGAGAACTATATCTACTCTAGAAACTTTCAAAGCCAAACTTCAAACTCATCTTTTAAAAGAAATATTATTACTAAATTTCATTTTAGCATATTTTTATGCATACATTTCCATGATAACTTTTTTTTTACTTTAATGTGTTTTATCATAATTTTATATATGGTTTTAAATCTTTGCTATTTAAAGTGATTCAGATCGTTTTATTTACATTGTATGAACGCTATATAAAATAAATTATTATTATTACATTAAGGCCATCTAATAAAACCACGTGAATTTTCAGACCTACACTGTTATATACAGTATTATAAAAAGTTGCACAATTAAGATACCTTCGTAAACATTATATTTCTCGACAATGATTTCTTTATAACGAACATGTTATAAGTGTGATCATTATAAGTGGATGTATCTGTATATGACTACTTCAATGACTTGTAAGTCAGATTCAGATTTTAATATTTTTAAAAGTATCAAAAGCCACAGCAAATATATAACTATATGGAACTTTTGGGAGTTATTTTAACGAAAAGACCATAAAACATTTTACAATGTGTTAACATCTAAGGTCATTGACATCTGCGCTAGGTATGAGAATAAAATACGATTTATTTAACGTCATGATTTCAGATATAAAATAAAACATAAGCTCGAGAGCTATTACATTACTTAAAAATGACAAAATAAAAACAAGGAAGGTTCAGACTCCTGAGTCCTCTTTTTTATTAGTTTTTCATAGCAACTGGACCACTTGCTCTGACTCTCGAGTCCTCTTGTTTATTAGTTTTCTCATAGCAACTGGCCGCTTGCTCTCACTCTTGAGTCCTCTTGTTTATTAGTTTTCTTATAGCAACTTGACCGCTTGCTCGACTCTTGAGTCCTCTTGTTTATTAGTTTTCTTATAGCAACTGGACCACTTCCTCTGACTCTTGAGTCCTCTTGTTTATTAGAATTCTTATAGCAACTGGATCGCTATCTCTGACTCTTGAGTCCTCTTGTTTATAAGATTTCTTATAGCAGCTGGACCACTTGCTCTGACTCTCGAGTCCTCTTGTTTATTAGATTTCTTATAGCAACTGACAGCTTGCTCTCACTCTTGAGTCCTCTTGTTTATTAGTTTTCTTATAGCAACTGGACCACTTGCTCTGACTCTTGAGTCCTCTTGTTTATTAGATTTCTTATAGCAACTGGATCGCTATCTCTGACTCTTGAGTCCTCTTGTTTATAAGATTTCTTATAGCAACTGACAGCTTGCTCTCACTCTTGAGTCCTCTTGTTTATTAGTTTTCTTATAGCAACTTGACCGCTTGCTCTGACTCTTGAGTCCTCTTGTTTATTAGTTTTCTTATAGCAACTGGCCGCTTGCTCTGACTGTTGAGTCCTCTTGTTTATTAGATTTCTTATAGCAACTTGACCGCTTGCTCTCACTCTTGAGTCCTCTGGTTTATTAGTTTTCTTATAGCAACTTGACCACTTGCTCTGACTGTTGAGTCCTCTTGTTTATTAGATTTCTTATAGCAACTTGACCGCTTGCTCTGACTGTTGAGTCCTCTTGTTTATTAGTTTTCTTATAGCAACTGAAACACTTGCTCTGACTCTTGAGTCCTCTTGTTTATTAGATTTCTTATAGCAACTGGATCGCTATCTCTGACTCTTGAGTCCTCTTGTTTATAAGATTTCTTATAGCAACTGGACTGCTGGCTCTGACTCTTGAGTCCTCTTGTTTATTAGTTTTCTTATAGCAACTTGACCGCTTGCTCTGACTGTTGAGTCCTCTTGTTTATTAGTTTTCTTATAGCAACTTGACCGCTCTGACTCTTGAGTTCTCTTGTTTATTAGTTTTCTTATAGCCACTGGTCACTTGCTCTGACTCTTGAGTTCTCTTGTTTATTAGTTTTCTTATAGCAACTGGTCGCTTGCTCTCACTCTTGAGTCCTCTTGTTTGCAATATACCTCAATGCTAATGGGTCTGAAGCTTAGTCAGCTTACATGACCAGCTGCAGGCTAACATAATGATGAGATGATAAGGCTGCTTGGAGTCAGCACCATGTCACACGATTACCCCATGTGTGGTCTTTTACTCGCCTTAGCATCAACGAGTACAAGGCACCTTCAATTTATTGTCTCATGCAATCGACATTCATCTGTGATGTAGCTCATGAAGAGTGCCCAGGCAGAGTTGGCCAATATGGAACTGGCGGATAACTTACCCCCTTACCCGTTAGGACACCCAGCTGCTCCCATAATGCATGTGACATTTTGCAAATCAGTTTTCGGTGCAATTTAACCAACTACATTATGCTTTATTTCTAGGTTTTTCCAGTAGCAATGAGTATGCTGGCCTCCTTCACCTCTTCTATATTCGTCGTGGGAGTTCCCGCAGAGATCTACTACTACGGCACGATGTTCTTTTTTATCGGGGTTGGTTACATGATTTTCTTGCCCTTTGGAGCTCACGTTTTCGTACCGATTTATCATAGGATGGAAATGACATCAGCAAATGAGGTATTGTATTGCATTGTAATGTATTGTATTGTATTGTATTATCTTTTACCAGTTTATCAAATCGCAAGGAAAGAAAATCTTCCAAAAGTCTGATGCGTTTAATGAAGCATCTGTGAAAAGTGCACCTGCATACAAATACATATATTAGACTGTCGGAGGTGTATTACCCATTGTAATAATCAGATATTTAATAACGACTTCAGAATATTTAACCAAGCAATTAGACAAATTTTGCATCTACCTTGCACTACTCATACAAATTTGCTCCAATATGCGGACAACCATATATTTTTGAGCAAATATTTTGTAGATTTCTGAAATTGCATGAACGACATGCCAAGTGCAAAACTTCATTTGTGAATTTTATGGTAATGAATTGTAAAATTAATAATTATAGCTATTTGAAGAGAAAGTTAAAGTTTATTGGATTCATGCCTCAAGCTGTGATACTAGAAATTTGACAAGTGATATTGTAAACACCTGCTATATTTGAAAGAATCAATTGATGTCTGAGATGGTTTTAGTACTTTAAGTTATTTTAACCCAGATGATTTTTAAGTCTTATCGACCTAATCCCTACTCGTTGATTTTATACATATTTATACTTTATACATTTATAACTTTTATCTCTGTTGTTTATATAATGTACTGTACTTATAATACAGTGAAGAAAAATTATAAATATATATATTACTACTTGATGGTATGATGAAATCTGTGCCTAATAGAAAAATTATTACAAGATTCTAAAATTTGCATATTTCAGTATTTGGAGAAAAGATTCAACTTCCCTACACGACTGTTGGGATCTGTTATATTTATTATACTGATGGTAAGTAATTTCAGATCAGTGAAGTTGGCTACCCGAACCTAGCTACCTGACAGTTACCCGGCAGCTACCTGAAGGTGTAAAGTTAGCTACCCGAACCCAGCTACCTGACAGCTACCTGGCAGCTACCCGAACTTTCCATGTATTTAACTCAAAAACAGTTGAGTCTGATTTTTCCGTTTTTGCGCCAAAAGATACTTAGGGCAAAGGTTTACGTTCTAGAATTATTTCGGAATTTTCCGAGCTCGTCGAAGATGTGATAAATCAAAATAATTGAAAAAATGACGTTTTTTACCGTAACGCAAACGGTAGCTTTTTGGAGTGTCCGGTTGAGAAAGCGCCGGTAGAAAACAAAAATTAACTTTTGTGTCTAACTTTTAGCATAGACAAAACTAGTCTTCGCATCCCTTAAAGGGGTCAAATTCATTAGTACTTTCGGGTAGCTGCCAGGTAGCTGGAATTTGGCTCTCCAAAAAGCTACCGTTTGCGTTACGGTAAAAAACTTCATTTTTTCAATTATTTTGATTTATCAAATCTTCGACGAGCTCGGAAAATTCCGAAATAATTCTAGAACGTAAACCTTTGCCCTAAGTATCTTTTGGAGCAAAAACGGAAAAATTACACTCAACTGTTTTTGAGTTATATACATGGAAAGTTCAGGTAGCTGCCGGGTAGCTGTCAGGTAGCTGGGTTCGGGTAGCCAACTTCACTGATCTAGTAATTTCAGTTGGTTAAGAAACACAATGCTACTAGGGTAGAGAAACGCAAGAATTACTCTGGTTTACTGCAGAACTAGACAGGAATTTCGAATGTAAGCAAACAACAAAAATTGTGGTTCAAAGCATATATCAACAAAAACGGAGTTGCGCATTATTTGACAAACTATATTTAAAATACCTCAGCACAGTTTCAGTGTTGTTAAAATTGTGATGCACGGCCGTTTTTGGCCTTTCCACAGCAACAAGCCAGTCCAGCTGTGCCATGATTTTAGCCTATTTATTGTGGGTTTCATGGACAGACACTGTGCAGCGATGTTGCTGTAGTAGTTTACTGTAATCACTAATTTATTTGTTTGTTTATAAGCGTTTTTCCTGCCCTGTTATGAGGTAAATGGCCCAAAGTCTGGCCTCTACGCTTGAGGCGTTGTGTTTGTACAGCGTGTAGTGAAAAACAACAAAGTTTGAATGATACTTAGCAGAGTTATTGCAAGAAAATGTTTAGGGGATTATGAAATTATTCCATGCTTCAGTTAAACTAGGCCTATATTTAAATAAATTCCATAAGTCATATATATCTTTGTGGGAGGTGTCAGAGCACATGGGGGAATGATATTATCAATACATGTAAAAAAATTACCATTTCAGTTACTTTACCTCGGAACAGTTCTGTATGGTCCAGCTCTAGCCTTCAGTGTTGGTAAGAATAACAAAACTCAATCCTAATCCTACCAATTTTTTAATGATATAATATATCCAGAAGTCACTTCTATGAAGGTTCTAGGAAGATCCAGGAGTGGGATGCAACACTGAGGATTGCTCTGAGGGGACCAGAGAACAATATAATTCAATAATTTGAAGTGAATGTATCGATAATATTTTGTATTTAGTGCTTCTAAATATATGAGTCAAGCCTTGATGCCTGATAGTATATATATAGAGAGAAATTTACTGTGGTAAATGCATTTGAGAGGTGGTCTAACCGGTGAGGTGGTGGTGGGTGGAGTAGGGCTTTACATCCTATATTTCTGCACCTGATGGGCTAATTAGGACAGGTAGGGAACATGGCAATGAGATGAGGGATGAAACAGCCATCCAACTTAGGTTCGACTGGAAATCGAAACCTGGGACCCAGTGGTTGGAAGCCCAGTGCTACCACTGAGCACGGAGGGTGGGGGCCTAGCTCAGAGGTAGCGCTCTGGGCTTCCAACCGCTGGGTCCCGGGTTTGATTCCCGGTCGAGCCTAAGTTGGATGGCTGTTTCATCCTTCGTCTCATTGCCATGGTCTCTGCCTGTCCTAATTAGCCCAACTGGTGCAGAAATACAGGACATAAAGCCCTAATCACACAGACACACCACTGAGCTCGGCTCCCACCCCCTTGCATGTGAGGTAGCCCTCACTAAAATCGCATAAATATAAGTCTGCCATGACCACATGTGGAAGAGGATATAATTTGATATTTTGGATTCTATTATTGTTTTCAATGCCTGACTTGTTTGTGTGCGTGTGAAGATATTAATTTGTGTTTGTGACATTTTTCAGTTCTTGATATTCCTATGGAGTTTTCTGTGATTGCAATTGGGTTGATCTGCACAATATACACATGTATAGTAAGTCAATTTATTTTAATTAACTATTGCGTTTTAATGGTGTTTTAACCAGTAAGGTCATCGACGTCTATGTAATCAGATATGTACTGGAGAGCTAGGCATATAGTGCGCCTATGTTGGACACACTGGGGTTCGAGGTCTTCACGTCCAAGTATTACGACCCTTGCCATGAGCAGGCTCAGAGCTTTCGAGGCCATTTAATCACATATTGAAATCAATTTACGAACTAAAGGCATAATGTAATTTACAAATCAAGCAATATGACACTGAAACCAGGGCCACACTTAAAGTTGCACTGTCCGTCAAATTTGCAATTTTCTAAGACGCTATCAAACAGTTGAAAATTACCATTATTAATCAAGGCACACAAAATTTGTGTTAATTAATGATTTTATAAGACATTAATTACTTAAAAATAGATTATACATTGAGAGAAAATCCAAATCAAAACATTGCAAACACAATGGAAATGACATCATCACCATTGTTCAGTATTGTGACGTCATCACTGGGTTTGTTTACATATTGAATTTTTGATGGCTTGAAAAACTAATATTTATATTATTTATTGTAAATTAAAACTAAATTGTTGTGCAAAAGTTGGTATGTAATGGTGAAAAATATCATGAGTCAAGAAGGCAGTATAGATTTATATCATTATTTTAATGTGCAAATTTGACAGACAGTGCACCTTTAATAATAGCAATAATTCCAAAATATCCATGAACTCTTTTGTTTAGTCTTATTTTTTTAATATTTAGTAACATTATTTTGCCTTGCAAATGGAACGGCCAGTAAAATTTTTTAATTAAAAAATACTGTGTTTTACAGGGAGGATTGAAAGCAGTGATATGGACAGACACTTTACAGATGATGATCATTTACGGTGGATTGCTTGCCTTGATTATTATGGGAGCAAACCAAGTAGGAGGAATGACGGAAGTCTGGAACACAGCCGTCGACAAAGGGCGTATAGTTTACGATGAGTAGGTTCATATAGGAAAACCACACAAGTCACTGATTTTTCAAACAGTTGTGATTTTCCTTTTTAGTACCTTAATTTCGGCCACTTGGAACTTAAAATTTTTAAAATTGGATAAAAAATTACTAAGTTATTGAGTAAAACTTACATAAAGTTAGTCTTAATTTCAAATGGGAGCAAGCTGAATGCAGCGTCACCAGCGTCATGAACGTCTTCGACTTGCGATTTATTTTATGCATATATCAGTCAATTAAAGTCTGAATTTTTATGCACATAACCAATGTAGTTATTATATAAGGTTGGTATTTATCTGTCATATCAACTGTAGTCATACTGGCACTTTTTCGGCCGTACACTTTTTATCCTTATTTGGGCAAAGCAACATCTCGGGCTTCTTTTTATGGGCATTTACAAACATCATTCTGTGTGATATGAAATGCTCACCCAGCCCGTATCACCCGCTATTTCACGTGATATGGATGCAATTGGGGAATAATAGATATTTCTCTACGGTCTCCAGTTGCCAAGAAGTTGACATCAGAAACCACATGTGGCTTATGTTCTGGATGAAAGTCCATTTGCAAGACTATGGTTTTGTTAACACGAAGTAATGATGGCATCACATCCAAAATAGAGAGACAACCTAAATGAAAATATTCCTCACCTAAATCGTAGCATTACTGCCCCTTATATCAATTTTCATATGAATACAGTATGACTAATGTCGAATGTCTCAATGCTACTGGGTCTGAAGCTCAGTCAGCTTATATGACCAGCTTACAGAGGCAGAGGTAATGATGAGATGGTAGGCTTGGAATCCACACCATGTTACACATTTACCCCATGGGTGGGTTGTTTTACTTGCCTCAGCATAGACACTGAGTGCAAGGTACCTCCAATTGGTCTCACGCGATCGCCATCCAGCGCTGGGATGAAGCTCATAAAGAGTGTCCGGGCCTGGAATCGAGCCCGGGTCCCAGCACCATGTGTCATCAGCTATACTAATTATTAGTCAAAAGCAAGCAGCCTTATATAGATAATATTCAGTAAAACCTGACTATCTTGTAAGTGAAAAAAACAGCTATTAGTTTTTGGGGTAATAATTCAAACCAGTAACTAAGCCCTTAGGTCAAGATGGGTCTTATTGGCTATAGCAGATTATATGACCATACTTGGCGTCCATAAAATGTATCACTATTTTGAACAAGTTTAGAGGTTCTATTGCAATAAGAATAAATTTGTGATGGATAGTGGGGGTTTGGGAAAAAAATTTAAAATATACTTTCATCATGTTTGTGATGTCATCCATTGAAATAAAGCATTTGACGTCATAAGCATAGCAACGAGGCTCGCTAAATATGGTGACAAATCTGGCTCCGCCATACTGCACTTTCTCCATCAAGATTTTTTCAATTTTGATACAGCTCATATACCTGCTGCAACTGATATATATCGAAACTTCTTGGACCTACTGTATAATTGTAAGTCATTCATTTGCAGGGTTAGTGCAGACCCCAGAACGCGACATACCTGGTGGACCATGACGATAGGTGTATTTTTCCAATATGTTTCCGTAGTAGGAGCCAATCAGACCATCATTCAGAGATATCTTGCAATTGAGAAGAAGAGAGATTCACAAATGTAAGTACACCCTAAAGTGTGTGTGCATGTGTGTGTGTGTGGATTAGGGCTTTATGTCCTGTATTTCTGCACCTGATGGGCTAATTAGGACAGGCAGGGACTACGGCGATGAGATGAAGGATGAAACAGCCAGTATGAGCTAAAAATACTGAGATTAAATAAAGCATTTTATATAATATAAACTGTCAGACCATTTTATGACAAGCACGTTCGTAAAAATAGTCTTGTTACAATACTATTTCAGAACTCTTTACGTTGTACTAGCAGGAGCATTGGTGACACTTTTTCTCGTCACAATTTTGGGTCTCATTTTGGTCAGGTATTACGCATCATGTGACCCTATTGTAGCTGGCTATGTCAAGTCAGCAGACCAGGTAAAATTGTTTCCTATTTTCTGTAACAAATAGTCTCTAAGTGATTATGTTAAATTTATCAACTATTGCAATCGCACAAATTCAAAAGGCTAAACAGTCTCTTAAATAATATGTTCAGCATATTGCCATGTGAGCAGAAGTTTCATTAAATGGGCTTTTCATTATTAACAGGTGGAGCCACCAACTAACCATTGTTTAATGACGTAATCATACAATCAAGTCACTGACCGCAGTCGATGTCACATTAGATGACATCATCGAACACCTGTTGGTCCATCTGCCTGTGTTAATAACGAAAATCCCGTAATATATCAAAATAATTATGTGGGAGCCGTAGCCTAGTGGTTAAGGCATTGGACTCAAACGGCAAGGCTGTGGGTTCAATCCTAGCCATGGCATGGAGGAACTGAGCAGATCCTCCTTGAACCACTGCTTCACTACACCCAGGTATAAATAGGTACTTGGCTATAGGCAGTGATACGGTAATTGTAGAGTGCATTGACCCTAAATGTGCCTTAACGGCTGCAGGTTGGGCCTGTACTCCCCGGAGAGTTGAGAAAGACTCATGCTTGAAAAGGCCTGCCAAGGGTGTAAATTGTGAAGTCGGCAGAGTTCGATATACATCGAGATGGCTGACAGAAAACCCAAACACATTTACATTGTTAAGCTCTTTATTTAAAATGATACTGTTTCCTCGGGTTGTTTCTCTATCCTTCTCTCTGTCATTATAGCTGCTAATTGTTTTATGTGAAATTTCAATTCAGGTACTTCCACTGTTTATGATGGAAGTCATGGGCCACCTCCATGGTCTGCCAGGTCTATTCACAGCCAGTGTGTTCAGTGCCGCTTTGAGGTAAGTGCAAACTTGCTAACAAAAAATGGCAAATTTCGAAGAGCATTCATGATTGTTTACATTATTTCGTCAAAGCTTATACCCTAATTTATAAGCGAGTGAGTGCGCATTGGGGCAAGTGCGAACTTGCTTACAAAAAATGACAAATTTCGAAGAGCATGATCATTTACATTATCTTGTCAAAGCAAACAAACTAATTTATAAGCAAATGAATGAGTGAAGTGTCAAACTGTAAGGTCATTCAGATCACTGCTCGGTTTGGAATAGATTATCATAAGTCATGTTAAGTCATCTTTTGTATAATATTTTATTTCTTCATGAATCACCCAATAACTTGTTTGACCTTCAAAGTCATGGGATTCCCTGTTGCAAAGGTGACGAAGACTTCCACCCCAATGGCCAACACAGGGCTCAAAGCAATGCACACTCCAGCAGTTATAAAGCATTTGGAAAAAGAGCAGTATAGCGGACCCAAATTTATGACCATATTTAGTGTGTGTGTGTGTGTGTGTGTGTGTGTGTGTGTGTGTGTGTGATTAGTGCTTTACGTCCTGTATTTCTGCACCAGTTGGGCTAATTAGGACAGGCAGAGACCATGGCAATGAGACGAAGGATGAAACAGCCATCAAACTTAGGCTCAACTGGGAATCGAACCCGAGACCCAGCGGTTTGAAGCCCAGAGCGCTACCTCTGAGCTAGGCCCCCACCCCGACCATATTTAGTGAGCCTCGTTGCCAGGCCTATGATGTAAAATACTTGAATTCAATGAGTGACGTTACAAACAAACAACGGCGGTGATCGTCATTGTTTAATCTTTTCTTTTTCGGGGGCTTTCACCCCAAAACCTTACCTATGCTACATATAAATATTTATTCCTATTGTGTACCAGAACCAAATTTGGTAAAATAATTTGATCTTTTTTAAATTGCATGAACACCAAATATGGGCATAAATTTGGGTCTGTACTAAACCCAATCATTCATGTCAGTGCCAGGTATTCAGTTTTTTTTTTTGAGTTTGTTTATTTGCACCAAACAAAGTGAATACATTTTGCAAATTATAGTCAACATAGTAACAATATAGAACATATCAGATTGGTGCATTGGAGAGCTTAACAGGCATAACTGGAGTGTGCATTCCGCAGAGCCCTGTGTTGGCCACTGGGGTTGTAAGATTTCCACCCACAGTGTTACCCCCTTCGCCACGAGGAGGCCCGGGACTTTCAAGAGCATATAAATATAACATCGCACATTTTCTAAGTATAGCTAATGTCCACCATCTTATCATCCACCAGAATTCGACACATAATTATACAAATGTCCTTTACTACTGTCACTATTCTAATATTTATTAAGAACATTTCACTAAAAGAACGCATTAATGGGGAGAAAAAGTAACAGAGCCTACAGGGGGCACTACGACCGCAGTACATAGAAGACAATAAGATGACGTCACTACACCATTGTTGCATGGATGACGTCACAATATCGATGACGTCATCAAACAATACTTATCCGCTATGGTCTCAGTGACCTCCGGTGGTACTTTTCCTCCCAATTGCAATTGATTTAAAATGTATTTTGACATTAGATCTTGTTCATTTCTTCCACAGCACGGTTTCTTCTGCCATAAACTCACTTGCAGTTGTTCTATTGGAGGATTTTATCAGACCGGCTTTCAGACATTTTAAACATATGGAACTCTCTGACAAAGTGTGCAACTGGACTTCTAAAGGATTGGGTAAATATTTTGATACAAGCTTCAGGATAAATTGTGTTAGTAACACATACACCCATTTTTAACTAAATTTAATTTGAAATTGACTACTGACAAATTAATATTCATGTCCATTAAATAATATTTATCAATTCCAAGGTTTTTCTAGATCACTTAACACATAACTTATGCTCTGTATTATGGACCATTAGTCTTTTGATTTTTTATATCTCCTTTTTAGCATTTTTCTTTGGCGTTGTTACGATTGGTCTTTCATACCTGGCACCTAAATTGGGAAACGTCTTACTCCGAATCGCTTTGGGGATTTTTGGAACAGCAGGCGGACCTTTAATGGGTCTTTTTGCTCTCGGCATTTTCTTTCCATTTACAAATAGTATTGTAAGCATGATTTCAAAAATTAATTTAATATTTTTTTACTGTTTAACTACTAATATTAAAACAACCAACTTTTTTTCCCAAATAGATAAAGATTCAAAAGAGAATTTACTAACTTTGAGTTTAAAGTAAATATATCGACCAAGGGACTAATAATAACAGAGACCACTAAATCATTAAGCTGACAAATTATGCATTTATTGTGTGAGGTCATATTGCACCTGATTTTTTTACTTCATGAAGTTAAAATATTGACAACATTAGTTTCCAGGAGTTATATTGTGCCATATTTTGAAGTTAGGGGCATTCCAGATATTGTTGTGGTTTTGTAGATAATTTCTTTTCTTGAGAAAATCTTTAACGTACAAATTTCAACCTTCTTCTGTATTAAACACCAGGGGGCAGCTGTAGGGGTCATCGTCAGCTTCATCATCACCTACTGGATAAATGTGGGAAACCTTCTGTATGTAAAAAGCGCTCCTCCTCTATCAATCGGATTCTGCTTGGCAGACCCCGCAGATGCGAACATGACCTTCCTCAACAACATTACCATGACAACAGACTCACCAACTACCATGATGTAAATAACGCTTACCTTATTCATATTTGACACATAAATAGAAAACGACATAGACCTATTATAAAAACCAGTATGCAAGTACCGGTATATATTGTGCGTTGGTGTTTTAATCTGGGAGGTCATTAAACTGTGGTGGTGGTGGGTGGATTAGGGTTTTACATCCTGTATTTCTGCACCAGTTGGGCTAATTAGGACAGGTAGGGACCATTGCAATGAGACGAAGGATGAAACAGCCAGGTATAGGAAGTACATTTAGAGCATTTATAATAGAGCATGCATTGCACAGAGCCCTGTGTTGGCCACTGGGGTTAGTTAGGGGTGGGGGCCTAGCTCAGTGGTAACGCGCTGGGCTTCAAACCACTGGGTCCCAGGTAACAATTCCCGGTCGAGCCTAAGTTGGATGGCTGTTTCATCCATCATCTCATGGACTGCCTGTCCTATTAAGCCCATCAGGTGCAAAAATACACAAAGTAAAGCCCTAATCCACCCGCCACCCATGCCACTGGGGTTAGAGTCTTCACCCACAGTGTCACCACCTTTGCCACAGGGAATCCCATCACTTTGAAGGGTAAACAAGTTATTGGGTGATAACATATCATAAAGTATCATAAAAGATGACCTTAAACACTTTTAATATACTGTTTTCACACAGCCATGTTTGCATTTTTGCCTCATTGACCTCTGTTTGCACTCAGCTTAAGTATTGTGACATCATCAGTAGACAATGGCCATGGTGAGGTCACAGAGTGCAAGAACAATGGAGAAGTAATGATGTCATAATATATGATGTAATCAAAATGAGGTAAATGAGGCGAAAATGCCAACATGGCTGCTGCGTGAAAAGGGCGTACTGTCTTGGTGGTGGTGGTGGATTGGGGCTTTACGTCCTGTATTTCTGCACCTGGTGGGCTAATTAGGACAGGCAGGGACCGTGCCTATTGTCTTGGGAATTACACAATATTTCAATTAAGATATATGACAATGTCTTGTTACAACAGGGTTCTCCACTGTAGCTCCCATTGTTTATTAGGTAAATTCCAAAAACTAGCAGGGTTTTCTTCTCGCCATTTTGCCGAATTTTTTAACAGATATTTCACACTGCTATGTAGTACAGAAGAAATGACCTATCTTCAACAGGTATACCAGCGCTGGGATGGACCAATTCACCACAGAGTTTTTTACTTCTCCGCCAGTAACCGCAATGGCAGAACCTGCGTAAGTTTAAAAAAATTTAATTCTACTCCAGTATTTTATATTCAAACAACATATATTATTGGCTGGCTATCGATGAAATGTTGCTTTTAAAATTGCTGCTATTGCTGTTATTTTCAGAATTTATGAACTTTATAAGGTGTCTTACCTTTGGTATGGCTTCATTTCAATAATGACGGCTATTATCGTAGGAATCATTGTTAGTGCACTGACAGGTAAGTTTCTTCTTTTTACAAACAGTTAGTTTCATAAGAAACAGTTGACTCTAGATGGCTGTGGCGACCTATACCTGATTGTGATCTAAACATGCTAAAGCCAGCTGCTTCTGTCCACTTCTATAGCTAATAGTCGGCTAACATTTATTACCAGAAAAGTGTGAACATTGGCAAATGTAAGAAAATATGTAATATATCATAAATGTGTACTTTTAGATCCGGTTTTGAGTAGCCAGCAATGACAGCTTTGGCTTGGCTCAATTTTTAAATGAAACTAACTGTAACTGCCATATTTTAGACCACCAAATGTGTACATGACCACATTTGTGCAACATTTGAGGCTGTGAGGTGTAGGGCTGTACACCGGTTCTCGATATAACGTTTGTACCGGTACAGGGTTAACGATACGGGTATTGATAACCGTTATGTAATAATAACGATACACTTGAACGGTATGCACATTTTCGAGCAAATAAGTCACCTGCCACCCAGATGTTCCAGTGTTTGTGAAGAAAAATATCAGCGACTCTTAATACACAATAGTTTGCAGTTATTCAATGAAGATTTGTTCATTAAATTTTATAGTATCTTTTTATTATTTTAGGTTTATAATAAACTTTTATAAATATGTACTAAATTATTAACTGACAAAATTGAACGATACGTATCATGATACGTATCGAATCGGTTTTACTGTATCGTGATACGTATCGTATCGTTTTAAAGATAAAGGTGTACAGCCCTATGTGCCTTGGTATTAGTTGCCTCATCTGTTTTGATATCAGACATTCCAAAAAGAAGTTTTGATTTGATGAAACATTGCCTGGTTTTTCACACATTCTGTTCTATCTTTACATATAAGAAGCATTTAAAGAACTTTCTCCTTAGCAACGATATTCCTGGTGTTTTCAATTAAATCAGTAGATATACACGTAGTAGAGATTATGAATTATTTAATATTGTTAAGTACACCGTCTTTCATGGCTGTGTTTGTTTGAAGATTGATTGATGATATTTTCATCTAGGTATGCCATGTTTGTGTATTGTATAATTTGTAAATTCATATAAGATGGCACAGGGGGGCAGGGCTTGAGGGCCCTTCTTTTGGTGGCGTTTTTTTTTCTTCGTAATACTTTAATATTAATAATTGTACATGTCTTCAAATACACCAAATGGTGTCAGGCTGTGTTGTGATAATTAATTTGCTTGCTTATTACAAATTAAGAGTAAAGACATTTTTGTCATTTTTGTCATTGTCGCAAGCATTGCATTGTCTCAATAAACCGAGTCTGTGGGTGGTAATGGGTATTACTGCACCACGTGGGCCAATCAAAGAATTAATGATATTATATTTATAGTATAATCCAAAAAAAATGTCAACTTGATATTTGGTCTTATTTTTACATATATGTCATGGCGAAGCACAAAATAGATATAGATGTTGTAAACTGTCTTGTGTTTACAATGTCTAGCCATGTGGTCAGTTTGCTGTTGTGCTAAGAATAGCCCATGACCTAATTAGCTGGCAGCCAAGTGTCACTGAGCTTGCCCAGTATCACTCATGAGTGACATGCAAAATTGGAATTTGCCACTCACCACCATGACAGTAGTGGGTCAAGACACACTAAAGATCTGAAACAAATATGTCATCTGCTCTCTGGTCAAATAGTCATTATTAGTCATGCATACATGGTCAATTTTAGTCTTCGCTGTTGAGTCCACGCAATGATGTATATTCATTCAATGAATTTTCGCGTTGACTGAATATACATCATTGCGTAGACTCAACAATAGATGTTACCAAAAGGTCAAAGTCCAAGTTTCTAACCCATACAAGGGCCACTCTGTACAGGTTAACTTCCAGTTCCCTATCTTTGCAGTGATAATTTTTCACCACATTTTTCATTATTACAATTCTGTTCATTTTGCAATGCTCCATGACATTTATGGCGAAAAATATGCCAAAAGGACAAGTGGACATTTATTATGGATCCTAGTATAGTGGTGCCTTGACCTGTAAGGTCACTCATGTCTGTGTTAGATATGGGATAGCTCGACCGGCATAACTGGAGTGTGCATTTCGCAGAGCCATGTGTTTGCCACTGTAGTTTGGTCTTCACCAACAGTGTTACCACCTTGCCACGAGGAGGCCCACGACTTTCTAGGCATGTCAGAAACAGCCAATTTCATAGAGTTGGAAACAACCTCATAGAAGCTAAACTCCAGAGGACGTCAAGTGGAATCTTGTACACTGTTTTCACAGAGCAGCCATGTTGGCATTTTTGCCTCATTGACCTCTCTTTGTACTCAGATAGTATTATGACATCATCAGTAGACAATGGCCATGGTGAGGTCACAGAGTGCAAGAACAATGGAGAAGTAATGATGTCATAATGTATGACGTAATCAAAATGAGGTCAATGAGGCAAAAATGCCAACATGGCTGCTGCGCGAAATGGGTGTATTGGTTGAGGGCTGCATTAACCAATGAGAGGCCTGGATTCACATGACGTCATCTGGAGTTAAGCTTCAAAGTATATGAGTTTTGTTTCCAACTTTTTGAATTTGGCTGTAAGACAGGCAATGCCATGGGATGAAGCTAAAGATGAAACAACCGAATGAGGCTCCATCTGGTACTGAACCCGGGATCCGGCAGTTGGAAGCCCAGCAGGCTAAAACTGCACTCATCCTCTGCTGTCGTATAGCCTGGCAGCAGACCTGCCATTTTTTATTTTGCCACAGCCTGATAAATATTCAGTTTAGACAATATAGATGCCTCAGAGCCTACTATCACCATTTCACATCATTTAATATGAGTAATTAGGTTTTTATCGGCGATAACTAATTTATTCAGTAATAACATTTTAAATGTTTAAGTTGAAATTGCTCATTCACTGCATGATTGAAAAATAACAGCAAGTAATTGCTTGCGCACTCATTATTCTTTAGCATACAATTGATTCAGATAGGTTAAAATGCTGCATAACCGGGTGCACATAGAATCCCACAAAAATATATAAAGACTGCTGCATGGCCCTCATTCTGCGAACACGGACACAATGAGGGCTATGCTTGCTTGGCTAGCTCTCGTATGACTTGTCGCATGCGCTCGATATCACAGAGGAGATGCAACGGAGAATTTTTTGCGTCACCCTAACTTCCTGTCAATATAAAATGCAATGCATTCTGGGGCCCCATCATTCACTATGATTAACAGATAAACGAACAGGAAAAATGTTGCAGTTGTTTATCATAGATTAATTGAAAATAACGTAACTACTATAGCCAGTATAGGTCATTCGCAGATGTAAACAATATGCATGACGTCACCAACAAATGTGAATGAGCTGCTCTGACTAGTGACGTCAGAGACCTGATGACGTCACGGCGATTGTTGCCGTGATCTGATTGGCTGTGGCCAATGTCAACGTCAAGATGCTACTGACCAATAGGCAATCAGAATGATCTCAGCCCGGTCAACAGGAAGTTAGCATGACGTGAAATGCGATCCAAGAAATTTGGTGTGTTTACATTCAATAATGAATTGCCATTAATATTGGATATGATAAACTGGACTTAAAGTGGGGTAGCTTTGTGGAAAAAATTCTCAGGAACACCACTGTGTGATTTTTTCGGTAAGAAAGACAAAAGGCTTTTTATTGTAAATGATTAATTGGCAAGAAATCATGTCAACCAAAATTTCCGTTTCATCTTCTCTCTATATATAAAATTATGTATAGTACAGAACTGCATGTGATCTTCGTGCTCGATATATATAAGATTACTTCTTATTATGGCATAATTTCTTATCCTTGCAGGTTTTAGAAAAGGTCTGGATCCCATACCAAGAGATTTAGTACTGTTCGACTGCGGCTTTGCAGAGAAAAAACAGGTGCGTTATGCCTAATTTAATTATCAATAGATGCAACTGTACAACTCAAATGTAAAGAGTATGCCATACACATAAATACTAAAATCCTCTCATTATGTTTGCATGTGACTATCTATGAATAAAATACCTATATCTCTTAACTATAACGGGTTTAGTGCAGTATAGCGGACCCAAATTTATGACCATATTTGGCGTCCATAGAAATATGAAATAATGTCACTTTATTATATAAGTTAGCAGTTCTGGTACAATTTGTGTAGAGAAGCAGAGGTTTGGGGGTGGCAGCCCTCCAATAAAAATTAAAATAAACTGAAGATGGACTGTGTTCTTACCTTGAATATGAAAACCGCCGTCCTTTGTTTGTGACGTCATACATTGAATTCAAGCATTTGAAGTCAAATGCTTGGCAACGAGGCTTGCTAAATATGGTCATAAATCTGGGTCAACTATGTTGCACTTTTTCCACTATAACTGCAATGCAACAACATACTACAGTAGTTGCTTTGAACAATTTTACTAAGCAACTATTTTTATTAACACAATGTCTTACTTTCAGGAAAAAGACATCAAATTGGAAGGAAATGGAATTGTCTCAGTCGCAGGCTACTCAAATCCATCATATAGCAACAATGAGACGCAAGTCTTTGATAAACTTTAGTTAAAAATTAATGTCAACAACCGTGTCATGTATATTTTTATATTGTAAATAATCTTTGTACAGCATTTTGCTAAACACATGCAATCATCATAAAGATAATGATGAAAGATGACAAAATCCAGTGCAATAAAATTGTATTTTATCGTTAAACTGTGGTATACTCCACTTAGACTGTTTTCCTATTGTTCTGAGCGGGCAATAACCGACGAAAATGTTTTGTGTAATAAAAGCATTAAAACGAAACAATCAGACAAATTAGTAGATATGCCTCATAGTCGGGAGTTAACTTACTTTTGGCATCGGGATATAACCAACAAAAATGTTAGTTAAACTCGCTCCTTTTCGGGATTTAACTAATACTTACATACGGCTCTCTCAAAACAATGAATGATACATCTGTGTTTGTGATTAGGGCTTTTACATCCTGTATTTCTGCACCAGTTGGGCTAATTAGGACAGGCAGAGACCATTGCAATGAGACGAAGGATGAAACAGCCATCCAACTTAGGCTTGACCAGGAATTGAAGGTATGCCCCTGCCCTTCATGTCTGAGCTAGATGTGATGTGGCAGAACTAGACAGGCATAACTGTTGAGTCCATTGCGCAGAGCCCTGTGTTGGCCACTGGGGTTCGAGGTCTTCGCCCAAATTGTTAGATACTATCAGGAGGCCCAGGTCTTTTAAGGGCTACCATAACATAAATTTTAAGGAAAAGGAAAATCACCCATCGGGGTAAATATCTAAGATGGTGTGGATTCCAAGCCTCTCTATTTTGTCATTACCTCTGCTACTAGCTGCTGGTCACATATATGTAAGTTAACTCAGCCTGACTGCAATATTACACAACACAGTCATGTATGGAAGTACATGTTTGAATATTAGGTATGAATTATTGCTTTGCGTAACATTATGTTGATGAGAAAATTGAAAAATGTTATTATCCCCATAATACTTACATGGAATGTGGGTGTTGTTTTTATGGTCTCGGTTGACAGCCTTTCACAGCATGTGATTGGACACTCAACTTTTCTGATGTGTTAAATTTCTTGCTTCTCCACCAGGATCATTGCTCCGTCCGAAATCTGGCAGATCCTCAGGGCTACGCCCTTTGCTAAGCGCGACTCCAGTAGTGTATCATTGCAATGGCAGGAGAGGGTCTGCGTAGGAGACTGATAACATATCGGACAACTTTCTGTCTACCATTGCTATTAGGAATGTTATAAATTGTACTGTACAGAATTAATGTAAATATTTTCATATGGAGAAGCCCAAGAATTGTTCACAAGTTTTCTGCTTAGAGGAGTGTTTACATTGGACGCAGTCTCCTAATCATGACATCAAAGTATATACTGAATAATACTGGTGACAATACTCCGCCTTGTCTCACTCCATTAGTGACATTAAAAGAGTCTGATATCTTCCCATTCCATGAATACACGTAGTGTTCGCTTTGTGTACATATATAATAAAAATCTAATGTACAGGGCGTTCAAACGTTGGTCGATAAGTAATTGGAAAAGTATATTGAAGTTCACCCGATCGAAAACTTTGGATGCATCTCAAAACAAAGCATGCCCTTTGTTTCCATAACTTGTGAAGTAATTATTTATCTCATTCAGGGTTGTAGTACATAGAGTAGTTGAACGGTCAATTTTAAAATCCAAATTGGAGCTCATCTGTCCTTAAAGATTCCCTTGCCAGCAATAAGTAACACTAGGTCAAAAAGTTTCCCAACGCAACTGCTCAGGGTAATGGCACGATATTTATCCGACATATCAGCCATACCTTTGACTTTAGGAATGGGGATCATCGCCTCCACTAACAGATCTTGAGGAGTGTAGCCATGTAAAACCATAATCCTGAACAGAAATGTAGCATTAATTTCTTGCTGCCGTAAATTAGACAATCCGGAGAGACACCAGCTTTGCTATCTTGTTTTCCTGCTTTGATTCGTGGAACAAGTTTGAGGATATTGTCAGCATTAAGCCAATTTGAATCACAGGAAATAAACTTCATTGTATCTACATCCAGTACTCCATCAATTTGTTCCTTAACAATATCCATTTGTGCAGCATCATGTGGAACACTTGTATACAGCTCTTTAAATTTATTGTGAAAGAGCTTAGATATATCTTCTGGGTCAGACAAGCTGAAGAAACACCAGCTTTGCCATCTTGTTTTCTATTTGGTCGAATTGATATGCGAAAAACTGCATTGATGAGTCACATTCCTATGTGTTTTACCATAGCTGCTCCCTTGATGACTCATAAGGTATAGCGGTGACTCATCTTGGGCCCATTGAATGCCCATCACTGTTACCCGAGTTTTCTATCACCAGAGGTGATTAAGGTTTTACGTCCTGTATTTCTGCACCAGTTGGGCTAATTAGGACAGGCAGAGACCATGGCAATGAGACGAAGGATGAAACAGCCATCCAACTCAGGCTCGACTGGGAATTGAACCCGGGACCCAGCGGTTGGAAGTCCAGAGCGCTACCTCTGAGCTAGGCCCCCCTATCACCAGAGGTAAAGTGGTGTGACCAGAACAGATCCTTGTCATTAGTGACAAGGTTCAGTGAATCCAGGACACTTACATGAGGTGCTGTGGCCTAGTGATTAAAGTGCTTGCCTCCCAACCGAAATGTTGGTTTGAGCCCCCACCATAGCATTGAGCAACTGAGCAGATCCTCTGTAACTTTTCACTGCACCCAGGTGTAAATAGGTACTTGGATATAGGCAGTGATGGCAATTGTAGAGTGCTTAGCCCCTGCAGGCAATTCTGTGTAACAGGTTGTATACTCCCCAGGGGTGAGTGGCTGGGTGATTAGGGCTTTACGTCCTGTATTTCTGCACCTGATGGGTTAATTAGGACAAGCAGGGACCATGGCAATGAGATGAAGGATGAAACAGCCATCCAACTTAGGCTCGACCGGGAATTGAACCCGGGACCCAGCGGTTGGAAGCCCAGAGCGCTACCTCTGAGCTAGGCCCCCGCCCTATACTCCCCGGGAGTTGAGAAAGGCTCAAGCTTGAACAGGCCTGCCAAGAGTGTAATTGTAAAGTTGGTCGAGGCTGCTTGGACGGTGATAACAGATTATAAACCACATTCACATTTACAAGATTATCCATTGCCATGAGTGCCAGTATGAGTCATCAAGGGAGCTTTAAAACATAGGCCCATGTATCACTAATGACTCATCAAGTGCAATATTCACTTAAAAAGTGACCAAAGTTTACACATCAATTCAACTAACTGTAACGTATGATAATTGTTTATGATAATTGTTTTCCTTTTGCCTCAGTACCACAGAGCACTAAATTGCCAATCAGAGACAACATATCAACCGAATGACTTCTGATCGAAACTGACATTGGCCTGGCCATAAATTTAACCCGGGACCCTTAGGTGTGATAAAACAGTTTTATCTTGTCATTACAAGCTTCTTCTTTTTTTATGTCTGGTCAAATAAAATGTATTGTCTGTCTGTCTGTCTGGCTGTCTAGCTGTCACGCTGTCTAGCTGTCTGTCTATCTGTCTGTCTAGCTGTCTGTCACGTGTCTGTTTGTCTGTCTGTCCTCAGTCTTACCTAATTGTTTCTCCTTTGTCCCTGCTGTGTCTTTCTGTCACCCCTCTATCTTCAAAATTACCCACTTAGAAACATACATACTATACTCTTTCTTGACCACAGAGGGATGGTAAAAAAACAACAGGTTAGCCTGACTAAATGCACTCATCTGAACACTTACCTAAAAACGTGTAATCTGATCACAACTGTCTATAATCAGGCCATTATGCTTTCCTTTCTAAGAACTGTTATCTAGGTAATAACACCGAGACCTTGAAATACCTCACCTGATACTGAGCTTGATCAATTGAAGCCTCCTTATACATTAGTACAGGAAATAATCTTCATTGTTAATTTCACATGACCAGTACGGAATACAGAATGTCCAACTACAGATATTCAGAGTTAGTGATAGTGGGGTGGGTGGAGTAGGGCTTTACGTCTTGTATTTCTGCACCAGTTGGGCTAATTAGGACAGGCAGAGACCATGGCAATGAGACGAAGGATGAAACAGCCATCCAACTTTGGCTCGACCGGGAATCGAACCTGGGACCCAGCGGTTGGAAGCCCAGAGCGCTACCTCTGAGCCAGGCCCCCGCCCCGAGTTAGTGATAGTAGACACTCCTCCAAGAATTCATCTCCTTTTAATGTCTGGGGGTGGGGGTCTAGCTCAGCGGCAGCAAGCTGGGTTCCAACCGCTGGGTCCCGGGTTCGATTCCCGGTCGAGCCTAAGTTGGATGGCTGTTTCATCCTTCGTCTTATTGCCATGGTCTCTGCCTGTCCGAATTAGCCCGTGATGTGCAGAAATACAGGACGTAAAGCCCTACTCCACCCTCCCAACATTTTAAAATCTGTCTGGAAGAATTTAGTTGACACTTCCAGTCTAGACAGCTTTAGCTAGATAGATGTACAGCTCCGATGGACAGACAGACATAACGACAGACAGTGTGACAGCTAGACAGACAGCGCATCTGACTGACAGACAGACAGGCAGAATAATTTGCTCATTATATTGGCATAATGGAGAAGGCATCCACGAACACCTTGCTCTGCTGAAGGTCCCCAGTTCGATTCCGGGCCCGGGCATTCTTCATGAGATACAACCTAGCAGTCCCCAGCTAGATGTTGATCACATATATTAAGATGTTAAATTGGAGTTGCTTTGTATAGTACTCAGTGTCTATGCAAAGGCAAGCCCTTGAAAATACCTGGTCATCCTCGTGGCAAGGGTGGCAACACTGTGGGTAAAAAGACCTCACATCCCAGTTGTCAACACTTGGCTCTGCATAACGCACTCACTCTCCGGGTATGCCTAGTGCTCCATACACCTAGGCTTCCTACACCTAGTTCTCCCTTCACATAGCTCTAGGCAAATATTTTATGATTTATGAAAAAGTATAACTACTGACACAAAGCTAGGTTACTTAAATGAATAAAGGTCATGTATGTCAGATTGGATTACACCACTGACACAAAATTAAGTTACTCAAATGAACTAAGGTCATGTATGTCAGATTGGACTAAACTAAATTATTGTATGTCAGATTGGATTAAAACACTGACACACGGGTTACTCAAATGAATTAAGGTCGTGTAAACCACTGACACAAAGCTGGGTTACACAAATGAATTACATGAAAAAGTATAACTACTGATACAAAGTTAGTTCACTCAAATGAATTAAGGTTATGTATGTCCGATTGGATTAAACCACTGACACGTATGTCAGATTGGACTAAACCACTGACACACAACTGTTACCCTTAAGGTCATGTATGTAAGATTGGACTAAACCACTGACACTCAACTGTTACCCTCATGACATGAGCTATAAATGTCATTGTGGCTGAAACCTGTGACACAAGGGTCTACCCAGCTAGTTTGGTATAAACAGTACAAGGGTCATTATGGCTGAAACTAATGTTTTATAATCAAAACAATTAAAGGTATGATTGCTGGGTAAAATGAAATCTAAAATTACGAGATACTAGTATGTCAACATTTTCGTTGTCAGCCGTAAAATTTTGTACCTTTTAACCTAACATATCTGTATATTCTCTTGTGCCTGTATATATAACATATTAATATATTTTATGCACTTATCATACAAATCAATAAAAGGCTAATAAAATACAGATATTTGCTTATTTTGTGTTCTTTCTAAATGTTTCATAAAGTGACGGTACTAGTATCTGCGTAGTGATACTCCAACAATTTATTTAATTTTTTTGGACATACAAGTCTTTTGTTACCTCTACACTTCGATAAAGTTCATTCATTCATTCATTCTATACACCTAGCAGTTCATACACCTGGTGATCCCAACGCCTAATTTTCCCTTCACTCAATGCTTCCTACAGGGCCAGATGCGCTACGTGCGTTTTCCATGCGTTTGGATAGACACATGGAAAACACATTGTTTTCACCTCATTTTAATTTGGCAAAAACCATGCGTTTTCCATGCGTTTATCCTTCTCATGGAAAACGCATGTGGCACATTTGGCCATGTACCTGCTAGTTTTCATTCTTCATCTCATTGCCATGGTTCCTGCCTGTCCTAATGAGCCCATCAGGTGCAGAAATACAGGACATAAAGCCCAAACCACCCTCCCATCCTACCTGCTATTATACCTAACTCTCCATACCTTGTCCTGACTTGAATGACCTTAAGTTACAGTTAGTAGAATTGATATGTAAACTTTTCATGTCTTCTTCTGCTAAAAACTGCATTGATGAGTCACACTCATATATGTCATCTTATAGCTGTTCTAACCCGTGATGACTCATAAGGTAGTTATGACTCATCTTGGAGCCACTGGAATCAATTATACCCGAGTTTTCTATCACTAGCGGGCAGGTGGTGTCACTGTAGCTATTCTTTGTCATTAGTGACAAGGTTCAGTGAATCCGGGATCCTCAGTAGATAACCCATTGCCATGAATGCCAGCCATCAAGGGAGCTTAAACTTCAACACAAAAAAATAGGTCCCTGTATCATCAATGACTCATCAAGTGCAATTTCTACTTAACAAGTGAACAAAAGTTTACATATCAATTTCACCGAGTTGCACTAACTGTAACATGTCGTTAAACATAATTCAAACACACACACATCCTCACCGTAGCAG